>JAHTLZ010003547.1:28375294-28394957 GCA_023846285.1 Phrynocephalus versicolor | reverse complement strand
AGAGAGAGAGAGAGAGAGAGAGAGAGAGAGAGAGAGAGAGAGAGAGGTAATTGTCATCCTCTAGCATTTCTCTATTTTTCATTAAAACCACATATTGCCCCATTTTACAGGGCAATATATATAACACATATATTAGTGGTTACAGCTATCACAGAGATTGTTCTGCACGCACCACATGTATAACAATCTGTGTAACCAGTCTATGTCTGTGCACAAAAGTTCATTAATTAGTCTTTTATTTTACAAATATGGCTAATCTGTCTTCGGCCTTTGAATGACTGGAATAAGTTCGCACTTAGGCTTTTGGTGGCTGACAGCTGGAGTTGTCACCAACACTTTACTAAAAGTGAAAAGTTACAGTATCTTTCCAAACGAGATGAAACATCTGATGAATGTTATCTTATGGAGAAAGAGAATAATTCTAAATAGACTTTTTAAAAATACTTCAGGAAGTTTCTCCAGAGCCTTGCCTTATCTTCAGATTTTATATAAAGCTCAATTTACTTCCTTGTATGCAATATAATTTCAGAGGAAGGCTAGGACAAAAAAATGTCATTATAAGTCTATCACAATTTCTCAGAGGAGCTCTGCCTAATACCAGCTGCAGGTTTTTTTTTTGACTGACATGAGCCTGCAGGTGGTCCTCAAATGTGAAAGATGTCCCCTCCGCCACCATACTGACCACCTGGTGCAGGGTACTAAAAAGAGAACCTGGCCGCACATGTGACAATGCTATTGTCACTTCTTTCCTACATGGTGCATCCATTTGCTGGAGCAGAATAAGAGGCCAGATGCATGAGAAGCCATTATGTGCTAGCAGCAGAATGCCTGATTGCTTACCTTCCCTCAGTGATAATGAGGGATAAGATGGTTAGCCGAAGGGCCACCACCAGCAGTCTCATTCATTTGCCCTCAGCTACGGTGAAGGAGTAGATGAAGGAAGGACTCGTGTTGAGGGGAGGAAGCACGAGGGAGTGAAGGATGAGGAGGAACAGAATAAGGTGCTCCAACTTCTGGCAATTCTGCCTATTGAAAGACTGTGTTTCAAAGTTATGTAAGCTGTGTATATACATCAGATTTGTAGATCAAGTTTTGGATACCTTTATTGTTAGTGGATATGAGCAGAGTGCTGTGGTGATTGCTGGATGAGCTGTTGGGTGGTGACTCGCTGGCATGACTGAGTGTGTGGAGAGTGTGGTCAGGTAAGAATTTCGCAAGTTTGAGTGTCCAGGGAGGGAAAGCAGAAAAGGACTTGAAGTTAGACTGTCTTATATTCTGATGCCTTTGTATACTGTCTCCAGCCAAGCTGCTTTTGGGATGCCCAGAGTGGCATAACTGGAGAGTAAACGGGAGCTATGAACGAGGCCACAAGCCACTGCCTCCCCTTCACCTGGCTCTCTAAATGCACAGTGGTGTGCTTTGAGTGGAGGAGGAAGTGTCATGACTGTGAGGGGGCGATTTCGCATGCCCACATAAAGGGTTCTGTGTGCCACCATTGGCACCCGTGCCATAGATTCGCCAACACTATTCTAGATGGAGATACAGTGGTCCCCCACCCTTTCGCAGTTCATATACTGCAGTCTCACTATATCACAGGACTGCAGTACAGTGGACCCTTGTATAACATACAGCTTGTATAACATAAAATTTGTACAACATAAAAAGTTCCGAAGATAGGGAAAATTTGCTTAACATAATCGTCAATGGGGCAAATCTTTACAACATAAAAATGGGATCACTCTGTTTTAATGCATTCCTTGTATAAAGGAAAATTTGCTTAACAATTTCATTTGGAACGAATTAATTCCTTTATACAAGGTACCACTGTATATGAAAAAAGTTCCCCTGGCTTAAGGGGCAAAGGCCTGTTTCAGGCCTCCCATACTTACCCCAGGACCGGGCCAGCCCCAAATGGGCATGCAAGGGCCTTCCCAGGCCTTCTGGAGTCCCCAAAAGGGCCTTCCTGCAAACCGGAAGTCACTTCTGGGTCACCAAAAATCATTTCTAAGGCCTCTGAGCCCCCAGTTAGCCCCCTCCCAGGCCCAACCCAACCTGCATCTGCACATCACGGATTTTCAATTATTCCGGGTTAGGTCGGTCCCTAACCCCCATGATAGGTGGTGGTGGTGGGGTGCATGTATCATAAAGTTAGAGAAGAATGTTGAAAAAAGTTAGTGGTCTGTATTACAGGTTATTTTACTGTTGTTTTAACCTTTAACACTTATATTAAAAAAAACCCCTACCTTTTCCTTCATACTATTGCCTCTGGTTCTTAAAAATCTTCTTAGATTGTTTCTTATGGTTCATTGTACAGTATATGGAACTAAAAGTGGATAAGCCAGAAGAGGAGCTATACATCCATGTCATGTGAAGCTATATTTTACCTCTAGAAATGTAGGTATTTAAATGTGTGAACGGATGCCTGAATGGTGCCTATGACAGCCTGAGGAATTTTCGGCCCAGCTAGTATAAAAATTTGCAGAAAGGTCAGTGTTTCCATGGGCAGGAATTTTGGACACTTTATTGGAGAGTATACCCAGCAGTGCCAAACACTGAGTCTAAGAAGGTGATGACAGTGGCAATAAAAACCGCCCTTGAATCAGGTTTTTCTTAAATAAAAATAAAAATCATGGGTACATGATACAGAGAAAAGGGTGGCTTATTTTATCGTAGGAATTGGACTCAAAGCTTGGTGCCAGAAAAGGGCCAGTTTATTTGCCATGGATTTAAAATAGGCTCATTTGCAATAATTTTTGGCATGTGAATGCCTCTGTCAGTGTAAACTGCCTTGCACACTGCCATGGCCAGAGTGGAGGAGATGCAGAAAGAGGCAGCCAGAGACTCCAGGAAGCCTCTTCTGGCTCCTTTGGCTGCTATTAGAGAAATAAAAAGGTCGAGGGAGAAACGTAAGCCTTACCTTCCCCTTCCACAAGCCCTCCTCCATGAGAGGTAGCAGTAATGAAGCTGGGTTGATGTGGCTCAACAGGCGCAGTGCCACCCAGCTGGACCGCGCTCCCTCTCTCCAAGATGCACTTGTGCTTGTGATGGAGAACAAGAAGGAGAGGCGATTTAAGTTCATCCTGCTGGCTCTCTGCATCTCTCCCTGGATAAGACCTATATACTTCCTCTCATGCTCTTTGGTCAGGTAGATCGCCAGTTGCTTTGATTCAAGCATGTTCTCTGTGAGCTAATAGGGAGGGATGCAGAGGGATAAGCTGCTGCAATTGGGAGGGTACACTGCTCCTCTCTGCTGGCTCTTGGGGTTCTGCCACAGCTTCTGGGCAGTGAAGCTGACTGCTGTGTCCCAGAGCACAGCAAAGCCGGGGCACAGCAGCTGCCCAGTTGCATGGCCCATCAGCTGGGCTGCTGGAAATGCTAACAGCAACTTATAATCATGTGACCGTTGGGTGATTATAAATCAAGCTAAATACCGCCAAGGAATATTTTAAAGCATATCACTAATGTAGACAGGCTCTAAGCTCAGAGCCACGGAAGGCTGCAGAGTGTACGGATGTGACTCTTGCAGTTTTTTTATTCTTGGCAAGAGACAGAAGATAAAAGCCATCTTTACTCCTCTGTGTGGGGTTCTCTTCCCAAGAAATCTCATGGGGAATTTTGCAGGATTTCTTGGAAGTTTTGCAGTCATTTTTTTTTTCTGAAGGAAATAAGTTGTGCAAGATAACTACAGTTCCTATACAGAATTGCATCTTTCCCACTCAGGATTCACTGATGAATACATTAATCTGTGCAGAGTTTGGCACTTGCTTACACAAAACAATGGTCAAAAACCGAATGCCCCCAAAATGGAAAAATGAGTGTGGTCTTATTTTCACAGGAAACTGGGAAATTTCACTATTGCTGGTCGGAAGTCTCACAAGGGAGTCTTAACATGGCAGGACTCGGAAAACTACCGAGTGAGATATTTTTTTTAAATTAAAATAGTCACCACATCACTAATAGAGTGTTATTGATGGAACTTTAAGGCCTCATTGTCTTTTCCAAAGAATGCACAGGTCACAGAATCCCAGAAACTGGACAGCCCCAAAGTCCAGCTGCCTCCAGATGTGAGTTGAAGTCTCCAGTTTTGGCCCATCTCATGCCAATCTATACAATGTTTCAATGAAGAACACAGAGGAGGAGGTAGCTGACCTGGGCAAAAGAAAAATTTAGAAGTATACAAAGTGATCAGGCCAAGAAGCCAAGGACAAAATTGCCAAAGAAAGCAAAATGCATGCTTGGGGAAAATATGACCCCAAATTTGGAGATCAAAAAGAACCTCAGCATGATCTTTGTACAGAACCTAAGTATTTCTGTGCCATCTAGGAATGCTTTTAGGTTGGGACTACAACAGTCATATCAGCTGCCTAGGTGCCCTAAGCACATCCGATCTCACTTGATTTCAGAAACTTACCAGGGTTGGCCCTGGTTAGTACTTGGATGGGAGACCACCAGGAAATACCAGGTGCTGTAGGTGCCTGGAGTAGGAACTGGCAAGCCATTCCAGTATTCCTGCCAAGAAAACTTCATAGACATGGGGTCACAAAGAGTCGGTCAAGACTGTAAGACACAACACACACAGCAGCCATGTTTAGAATAGACCATGACTACCTGGTTAAATACTGCAGGTCAGGATTTACTGTGGGTATAAAATAGACAAATTCACTTTTTTGTTACTGATCACAATTGAATCCATCTGGCTCTTCTTGCTCCTGACACAGAGATTTGTTCTCTGCCACTGGGGGCTTCTAGTTTTTTTTTTTTCAATCTGGAAAGATCTTAGCAGGCTTGTCACCATGTGATCAGCGATGTACGTAGTTCTCCAAAAGGACAGGGCAAGGGTGGTAGTACACTGATGTTTCTGAGTATCATATTTTGGACAGTGAGAACATCCACCCGCACAGTCATTCTCTTGAGTCACCCAAAAGTAATTTTTTAAAATTCCTCATGAAAATCTCATTCTCACCCCTCTCCTTCCCTCCCCAGAGTGTTATCATCACACACCATTTGGGAACCAATGGCCTCGAACACATCTGGCTCTTAAAAAGACCAGACAGATTAACAGCCACCATTTGAGAGGCTGCATGTGGTACTCAACACACATGCGAACTCCACAGTATGGAATAGAGGAAGAGCTTCTTTAGTCTTCTGAATCAATCCACGCTGTTTATGACAACAGCTACCATAGCTTTGGGTCTATGCTATCTTTAAAGCTGTTTTTCTTTTCCTATTTATTGCAGCATTTATTCTCAAGGAAACAAGGCTACGTGTATATATTCTTTCCATGTGCATCTTCAATCATAATATGCATTTTATTCTGCATTTTCACTGAAAGCATGTTTTCATGTGCTGAAATGGCCGGGGAGGATATCATCACATGCTTATGTGCCCACCTATTTAGGCTTGAGATGAAACAAGCCCCTAGTTAGAGACCATCCCTGCCCGGCTTCCTCATCTGAGTGGGCAGTTGCTGGAGGAGATGGAGAAGGGAAATTTATTATCCTGCAAGGACTGGAAGATTGTGCAACAAGGAGGGAATGAGCCGTGTGTGCAGAATTGTGAGTGGTGGTGGGGCCCATGAGGGGGTGAGGGAAGGGAATGTGTGGGGGTGCTGCATCAATGACTTAGGGCGACCCAGCATGACAGCAAAAAACCCAAAGTGTGTTCTGCTTATAGACCTCCCCATACCACTTCAAGTAGTCTCTGGGCAGTTTACAGTTTAATTACAATATGCAGGCTACACATTGAAGTGGTTGGTGCCCATGACTAGTGGTTATCTTGCTGCATGATTAGCTTCAGGCTCTGTGTTACACCACCAGACCTATGTAAGCTACCTCCAGTAAAGGGTTGTGGTCAATTTTTTAAAAAGTCAAGACAGGATTCTGAACAATTACTACGAGCAAGGACATCCTTGCATAGCTCACTATCCAGTAAATGCTGTAGGCACAATCAGAGAAATGTAAAATCCATTTGAGAACAGGTTATGACCTGTTTAATTCTTTTGGTTTTGAACTATATTGCAAGCTGCCTTGGGTCTCAGTTTTGAGAGTGATGTGGCATATCTAATGGGTAAGTGGGTGATGAAGGAAGCAGGCAGATCAGTCTTTCAATTGGTTAGTCCCGGGGTTTGGAACCTTCAGCCCTCCAGATGTTTTGGACCATAGTTCCCATAATTCTGAGCCTATATTGCCAATGAAAAAGATTATGGGACTTGTGGTCCAAACATCTGAAGGGCCAAAGGTTTTCCTGGTCTAGGGCTTCACTTGGACTAAATTCCTCAAGCCTACTGATGGATTTGTATGCCACTTGTCAGGTTTCTAGCTATTAGCTATCTGGAAGATGAGTCATGGCAACTGGACTTCTTTTAGTGAGATAAGAAAATGTTTCACTACTCATCCAAACAGCTTCGTCAGTATGAGGAAAGTTAGTGGTGAGTCCTCCATTTCATAGTTCGCCTTCATTTCACATCACCCTGATTGAATAGGCTCGTGAGTTGGACAATGGCCTGAATAGGCTTTTAGGTAGATAAAAGCCTAAGGTGAGTGAAAGCCCCACCTATGCAACCTTTCCTAACACTTATTAAGTATGGGTCGCTAGCAGTGGCCTTGCTGGTGGAGGTGTAAAGTGCTTCTGATTGGTCTGGGGATTGATGAAAGAGCTACTTGATAAGTAGCATCGAGACTATTAGCTACTTAAGAAAAAATACTTTTCATTAACTGTACCCTATGATCAAAGGGGTGTGGTGGCTCAGTGGGCTAGAGCATTGAAACTGTTTGCTGCACAGTCAGCAGCTCAGTGGTTCGAATCCCAGGTGACACGCAGCAGAGTGAGCTCCCACTGATAACTCCAGTTCCTGCCAACCTAGGAGTTTGAAAGCATGTAAATGCAAGTAGATGAATAGGTAGCACCGTAAAAAATGGAAAGGTAAACAGTGTTTCGTGCAAAGAAATGCATTCAGCCATGCCAGCCACTTGGCCACAGGCTTGCACAACACTGGCTCTTTGGCTTAGAAAAGGAGAAGAGTGCCACCCAACTAGCACGCATGTGCAGGGGGAAGCCTTTACCTTTTTACCCCATGATCAACCCCTCATTTCTAGCTGAGGTTTCTGTACCCTTCATCTTAGGAATTCACCAAGACTGAATTCATCAAGCTTCTTAGTGTGCTTACATGGCATTTCCCCACACTTCTACTTATTAACCACTTTAGTAAAAAGCCACAAATATGTTTGACAAATTGTTCCCTATTCCCACTCCCACAATTTTAGCTGAGGAGTCACCAAATAATTTTTCTTCAGTGGACAGCTAAGATATTGCATGCTTTTTTGTTGTGCAATCTGTCACCTGCACTGCCCCCCTCCCCACATAATAACAGGCCATCTGTTTCACAGAATATTTAAACTAGCAGAAGAGAAAATCATGTTTCTCTTTATTTCAGAAATTAATCTAGGTCTAAACTGGATTAACCAAAGGGAAAGAACATTCGGCTCTCAGCTTGTGTAAATCTGTGATATTCCTTAATCATGATTAATATTTTCATTTTAGGTATAATTTTGAATGTAATTTCTCTTCACTGGCTCTCACTGGATAATCTGACAATTTCTGTTAATAATAACAATACTGGGACAATAACCTGGTTCCCTCCCTCACAGCAGTGATGATGTCCATGATTTTTCAGGAATCAGCTAGGTGCTGACAGCCTGATCATAGACAGGTTCTTTAGAAAGCTGGATCATTTGATTAAAAGTCAAAATGATGGTGCAAGAAGAACACAAATCAGGATTCAAAATGGATGGTGTGCAACAAGAAAGTGTGGGGGAGAGGGGGTCATGGATTTTCCTTCCAGCTGAAGGTCATCATGATATTGTTCCTATAATAAGTTAAAATCAGGGCCATATAAAGGAAGATGACATGGATACTTCTTCAGAATTTCAGTGTAAAAATTTGAGTCCTGGTAGGAAAGAAATTGAGTGAGGACATAAAAGGAAAGATGAGAGGTATAGGGATATTGTTGCTGTGATCTGGCAACCGGTGCCAATGGCCAATTCTCCTCCCACTTATTTGTTGTTCAAAATATAAGTAATCATGTAAATAAAAACTTACATTTTAGCTGGCCATTTTGACACCCCACATAAGGGGCATCACCTCCTACAACATAAGTCATAAGCATGAGTCCCCTGTTAAAGAAGATAGAAATGTACCCTGTAAGGGAATTTGAAGTACAGAGTAGCAGTTTAGCTAGGCCATAAGTAAACATTGTACAGTGGTACCCCGACTTAAGAGCAGCTGGACTTAAGAGCAATTCAACTTAAGAATGGAAAACTGTTGGCATTTTAACTGCCACCTTACAAATTTTAGATATGGTCTGCTCGACTTACAAATATTGTTATTTTTTAACTTATTTTTTAAATTTTTTTAGATGGGTACCTCGACTTGAGTAGTTCGACTTAAGAGCATGCATTTGGAACGGATTAAATTTGTAAGTCGAGGTACCACTGTATATTAAGGTGCCGGTTTCTGCTGTAGCTCAACTCTTATCTATAGTGTCAACAATCGCTCTGTGAAGATGTCAACAATGGAACAGTGAGGAAGCAAGTAAAGCAAAGCAAAGTGTTCTGCTTATATACCGCCCCATACCACTACAAGTGGTCTCTGGGCGGTTTACAATTTTTATTACAGTGTGCAGGCTACACATTGCCCCCCCAGCAAGCTGGGTACTCATTTTACCGACCTCGGAAGGATGGAAGGCTGAGTGAACCTTGAGCCTGCTACCGGGGATTGAACCCAGGTCGTGAGCACAGTTTTACCTGCAGTACAGGCATTTAACCACTGTGCCACGAGGCTCTGACTGTGCCACGAGGGTCTGACTGGACAGTATGGCACGTGACTTTTTTTCCATGTCAACAGAGGATGAGCTGTACCGACAGAGATGGGTGAGATGGTGCGTTTTGGGGGATGCTTCTTCGCCTGAAGTGAAGAGAGAGACCAATGACAAAATGTAGCTTAGGAATTAACTAGAAGCCCTTAGCCTCATGGGCCAGTAATAGTGTAGGGAACTTAGCTTTGTTGTTTTCCAGTTAGAGGCAAATAACTTGTGTGACCTTCCTTACGTTTCAATAAATAACTTTTTAATTATAAAAGGTGCCTGGATTCTATTTTGGTAAGTCTGCTAAGCCATACAGCACCAGAAGGCTGAAGTCAATCAAAGCACTCACGTTAAGTCTAGCAGTCTCCAGACTCCTGCCCTGTGGAATCTCAGGGGAGGTTTATGAGAGAGGGGGCCTGGGGGAGATAGCAGATAGACACTTTAAAGAATTATAGGGTTAAGGCCCTAGAATTCCATAGCACATCCTCCCATGGATGATAAAATATATGGTTTACCCTGAGTCAGGCAAAAAGCAGAGGGTGGGTGAGGAAAGCCCTAGGCCAGTGGTGGCAAACATTTGGCCCTCCTGATGTTTTGGACCACAGCTCCCACCGTCCTTTGTCATTGGCAATACAGGCTTGGAATTCTGGGAGTTGTGGTCTAAAACATCTGGCATGCCAAAGGTTCACCCCCACTGCCCCAGGCTGTGAATTCCAACTCAGTAGTGGGAGCACAGGAGGGAGGGAAGGAGACTGAGGCACGGACTGGGCAGCAGGGCAGCAGAGGGAACCCAGGAGGTGCAGGGAGGATGGTAACAGCACAAGAGGGGCCACTAGGGAAAAGGCTCTTCTGCATGGGCCAGGCCCACCCCACCTGACCGCCTTCCCTTCCCAGACATGCTGTAGCTTGCCTTGCAGCACCTCTGCTTCTCTAAGATTGGGAGGAAAGATGGGTGGACTGGACAGGCAGGCAGGCCTGCTGCTGAACACATTATTTCCTCCACCCCCACATGTCTATGTGCCTGGAGGGAGGTGTGAAGGGTACTCTTCTGGAAGGACTCTTTCCCAGTTTGATTCCCCCCAAATCATTGGTTCCATCGACGCAAGGCACACATCTCCCTGATCTCACCCATCACTGTTCTGATAACTGTCCAGATGTTTGTCCCATCCATGAGACATGAGCTCCTCTGCCCGGGGTCATCCTTTTTCCTCCCCAGAACCCACCCACGTGGGTCCCCACCATGCTGCACTGGACCTCAAGGGAGATGGATAGAGCCATAGCACTGGGAGAGGTGGTGGCTTGGCCTTTGACTGCCGGGACCTGGTATCCCGGTCAAATCAAGTCACCATTGCCAAAGGTAGGACCCTACAGACAGTGGGCCCTGAACAAATGCCCATTTGGCCCCCTGAATAAAGCAGCCCTGCTTGAAATGGTAATTTCTCTTTTCCCTCTTCCTATGTCAATACTCTATTGTTGAAGGCATTCCAGTTTCAGCTTTCCAGTTCTCCCAGTAATTCCCCACTAGCAAAGAATGTGACAAGAACAGTAGCAACATACAGTATTAATTATACTGCACTTGAAACAATTAATCTTAGAATCAAAGTGTGCTCCTGGGGAATGTTAAATACATATTTGCATCATTTATATACAAAAGACAGAGGTTGATTCAACGAATCACAAAAGAACAAACAGAGCAGGGATCAAAATGTGCTCTTTCCCTCCTTATATTCTCGCACGTCATAACTCTCCAGCAGCCTCCCTCATCCAAACCATGATGGGACCATTACTGAAACTGAGAGAGGAGCTAGAATGTTGCTTAATACAGCAGAGTGTGTGACAAGTAAGGTGGGGAAAGAGATCCTCTGTGCAGTTGCAGATCCTAGCTATTCATGGTGCTAGGGTCATACAAACAAAGCTTGATTGCTTTCTATGTGCATAAGGTCTTATACATGTCTTCCTCCTTATGCAGTGTAGGATGCCATAGGGTCAGCATCTGTGACCCTGATCCCTTCTGTGCTCATTAAGTCAATTACATGCGGATGGCCAAAAGGGGCAATAGTGTTATTGGATTGCCAAATATTGACAATGTTGGTATCTTTGTTACACTTAAGTCCCTGGAGCAATCTGTGTTGTGATGACAAACAGGATGTGTGCTTTAGGCAGCTGTCAACTGCAATCACAAAAGTAAGTTGTTACTCTGTTACACATTAGTGTAAACAGCCCAGGCTGACTTTCTGTGGGGACGACTCTGACTGAAATAGTGTCATGCAGTTAGACAAATGGTGTAATTTGTAGATTTGAATTTACCTTACCATAGGTTAAGAAATCTCAAGAGGCCTTGTCCATTGCATGCTGAGTCAGGTAAGTCAGTATGCAACTAATAAATAATGTCTGTGGAGATTTCTTGACTTGAGGCAATTCAAACCCCAAAGATAAACCATTTCTGCAACTGAACCACAGAATTCCATTTTTTGTGTGGCTTTTCTCAGTCAGTCTTGGTAAATCTTCGTTAGAGATGAGAATAACTGGGAAACAAGATGGTGGAGTCTCAGTGGGAAGGGTCTATGCCTGGCTTTAGTTGTCTCCGTTTGGAAATACTGTATTAAAACTCAGAAGATAAGCTCTTTGCATTAAGAGGCAAAGCAAGGATCTCATAGGTAGCGCATGAAGAGACAGCCGAACATGGGAACTTTTAAAGTTCAAAGTTAAGAATGAGGCAAGAGAACTTACCTGTATGTATTTAGTAATTCTTTCATAGAAAGCTCTGGGACCGTCACTGAACGTGTGAATTGACTTCATGACATGTATTTATTCTTAAGATGAGTTTGGGGAAAATCTTTTTGTTCCCTGGCATTCAAATTTATTTTTAATCTCATTTTTTTTCCTCTTGAATTTAAGAAGAAATCTGTGAAATGTTCTATGTTCGCATGGAAATTAAACTGGATTAAATTCTCAGTTATTTCACTGGACAAATTCAGCTGCACAAATATGGCTGAATAATAATCTGTTGAAGTTTTGTTTGCAACCTTGAATGCTGGCAGTGGTTTGTGTCCCTGCTTTTCTGGGCTGAAGTGATTATTTATCCAGCACTAACCAATTGTTCCTTCCAGCCCCTCAGTTCAAAGACAGCCCTGCTAAATAACAGACTAAATCATACGAAGACCGAGGTGTTGCCAAAACCTCTCTGCTTTGAGTTTGATGGAGTGATGGAACACTGTTATTCGGCAATTGGTAATAAATATGTATTTCAAACTTGACAAAATTGTAACAAATGCTGTTAGGAACGTGAGCATGGTAACCACAGATGACTGTAAAGAGGGTGTTTGTCCATGAGGAACCAAGGGTCATGTCAACCATGGGATGGAGCCAAGAGCCACATCTATCTATCACACATCCTTTAAAATGCTGATTAAATTTCAAGATAAAGCATTTCCAAAAATCTTGTCCCCATGGCCACCGGTCTTTTAAAAAAAACACACACAGTTATGCCCCCTTTAGTGAGTTTTCCAAGACCTACTCGAAAAGTTGGGATTTTTTTGCTCTGGTAAAAAATGTGAGCTAGAAGTCCGTGGGAGCTCGCATATGATCCGTTTTTCTGCTTTTCCCCCCTAGCCCTGACCAGCTCGTCCTGGGGCTCATCGACACTTTTAAAAAAAAAAATTTAATTTCCCCTCCCCCCCCAGCGCTGATTAGGTGACCTTTGGGCTGTCAGCGCTGTTTTTTTTTAATTTTAAGTTTGTTGTTTTCTAGCGCTGACCAGCTCATACTGGGGCTCGTTGGCACTTTTAATTTTTTTTTAAATTTCCGCTCCCCCCAGCGCTGATCAGCTGGCCTTCGGGCTGTCAGCGCTGTTTTTCTTTTAATTTTATTTTTTCCCCTAGTGCCACCTGCTGGCCCTGGGGCTGGTCTGCGCTTTTAAAAAAAACTTTGTACGTGGGAACTGAGATCCCACATCTTCCATCACGTGACCAAGAAAGAAGAAAAGCTGGACTTTCACAATATCCGGATCTTCCCCCAGGTGACATAGCAGCCTAAGAAACATGCCAGCACTAGGGAGACCTGGTTGCATTTTGTTCAGACAGAATGTCAGTCCAACTAGGAAGAGGTTTCTAACCCTTCCTGGTCAGAAAGTTGCACCAGCCAGCTTGGGTAGGAGGAGCTTGTTCATAATCTGAGACAAGGTCATTGGTGTACGAGATGCTCCAAAGCACAGCTCTGGGTGTTCAACTCTCAAGTTGCAGCTTTATAGTTTTGAAGGTTCCTCCTTCTATAGGGGAAACATAAAAAATTAGAATACCGTGCAAATGTTCATTTCAGTAAGTCGACTCAAAAGGTGAAACTAATACAGTATATGAGATAGATTAATTACATGAAAAGCGAGATATGTCAAGAGTTCCTTTGGTATAACTGTGATGATAATGCCGTATAGCTTATGAAAACCCCAAATTCACAATCTCAGAAAATTAGAATAGTGTGAAAAGGTTCAATATTGTAGGCTCAAAGTGTCCCACTCTAATCAGCTGATGAATCCATAACACCTGCAAAGATTTCCTGAGCCTGTAAATAGTCTCCCAGGCTGGTTCAGTAGGAATCACAATTATGGGAAAGACTGCTGACCTGACAGTTGTGCAGAAAACCATCATTGACATCCTCCATAAAGGAGGGAAAGCCCCCAAAGGTACAGACTGCAAAAGAAGTGGGATATCCCCAAAGTGCTGTATCAAAGCACATCAATAGAAAGTTATGTGGAAGGGGAAAGTGTTGAAGAAAAAGGTACACAAGCAACCTGGAGAGGATTGTCAGGAAAAGGCTATTCAAAAGTGTTGGAGACTTTCACAAAGAGTGGACAGAGGCTGGAGTTAGTGCATCAAGAGCCACCACACAGAGACAGATCCCAGATATGGGCTTCAAATGTTGTATTCCTCTTGCCAAGCCACTCCTGAACACTCTTGGTCAGTCCTCTTTTCTGATGAGAGCAACTTTTGCATCTCATTTGGGAACCAAGGACCCAGAGTCTGGAGGAAAAATGGAGAGGCACACAAAATGCACAATGCTTGAAGTCCACTGTGATGTTTCCACAGTCTGTGTTGATTTGGGGAGCCATGTCATCTGCTGGTGTTGGTCCACTGTGCTTCTTTAAGTCCAGGGTCAACGCAGCCTTATACAAGGAGATTTTGGAGCACTTCATGCTTCCTTCTGCAGATGAGCTTTATGGGGATGCTGACTTCATTTTCCAGCAGGACTTGGCACCTACCCACACTGCCAAAAGTACCAAAACCTTGTTCAATGACCATTGGATTACTGTGCTCGATTGGCCAGCAAGCTTGCCTGACCTGAACCCCATAGAGAATCTATGGGGCATTGCCAAGAGAAATATGAGGGACATGAGACCGAACAATGCAGCAGAGCTGAAGGCCATTATTGAAGCATCCTGGTCTTCCATAACACCTCAGCAGTGTCACAGGCGGATAGCATCCATGCCACGCCGCATTAAGGCAGCACTTGATGCAAAAGGGGCCCAAACCAATTACTGAGTAGATATGCTTGCTTATACATTTCAGAAGTCTGATATTGTTTTATTTCCATTCCTTGTGTTATTGACGTCATGTAATATTCTGATTTTCTGAGATTGTGAATTTGGGATTTTCATAAACTGTATGCCATAATCATCACAATTATACCAAAGTAAGGCTTGACGTATCTTGCTTTGCATGTAATATATTAGTTTCACCTTTTGAGTTGACTTACTGAAATAAACAAACATTTGCATGATATTGTAATATTTCGAGTTTCACCCATATTCCCAGAGGTTATGTGGGAGAACCAGGTAACTTAACCAGGGGAGAGCCATGTTCTGTGGCAGCGAAGCCTCATCCTTTCAGATGTTATCAACCAAAATGCCCACAAGTCTCTCGTATTTGCATTCGAAGCAGTGAGGTGTTTTAAAATCTGAGTTGTCGTTTTGAAATAATGTTTTAAAACTTCTGTAATGGGTATGTTTTTAATTATTTGGGGGATGATAAAAAAGTTGAATGCTACCTTGGGTCCCCCATAAACAAACAAACAGACAGACAGACAGACAGACAGACAGACAGACAGACAGACAGACAGACAGACAAACAATAGCCCTAAACATCTGGTAAGCCAACAATTCCTCAGCCCTGCCACGAAAAGGGCTGAAGTGGCACTGTTAACCGGGGCCTGGACCTCCTTGAACATGTGTAGGATCAATAAGTATCATATACAGTACATGGTCATGTTATATTGCTCCTAATACATTAAAAAATTAATAATCCCTAGAGTCTGGATTTTATCATCACATAATACAGAAAAATCCGTTTTAAAAATCTGTCTTGCTGGTTCTGGGGGAAGCTCCCTGGTTTCCTTGTACAGAGTTGTGGAACTCGGCTTTTAAACTCCAACGGTGCTCCAGCTGTGCAGAGTTAACTGGGGCAGGAGCAAGAAGAAATGTTCAAAAATAGTGCTTTGCTGCCTAAATGTGCCACTTCTTTGAAGTGCTGACAATCTTCCAGGGATAGTGCTGTGTAATGAACTTAAACACCTTCATATCTAACGGGAGCAAGCAAGCCATTCTTTCTTGTTAGTCCGCCTTGTGGGTTCCCCAAGAACCAACCTATATGTTAAGTGAGCTCCCCAGTTCTTCAGAAGGGCAAGCATATTCTGATGTGCCATTTGCAGCCGCTTATCTGGTGAATGCCATTTTCCCTCAGCTGGGCAATTCATTTTTTTTTTTTGCCTTTTTCATCCTAGAGCCCAGGTGTGATTCCTATTTCAGAGATGGGGTAAAGCACCTGTGTGCTTGACAGGGAATCTTTCTTTGTTGCATTTATATATAGGCCTCCTCTTAGCCAGCTCAACCATGTGTTGCCTTTGAAAATGCTTCTGAGGTGCAACCCGGCACAGAACGCAAGGTGACTGATTTCTGGAGAAGAGGAGAATGCCTAGAGGCGCGCAGCTTTGCTTCCTTGGCCCACAAGCCGGGCTCATGCGGCATCTGTTTTATGTTGGCTGACAGCAGATCACTTTCAAATTGCCCTTCATTTCTTCTTCTCTGAGTACCTAAATGACCATGGCCAATGGGGATGGAAATATTTTCTCCCTCAACAACAGTTCTTGCAAGGCACACATTCTCTCTTTTTCTCTCTCTTTTGAAAAAAAAATGGTGCCTTGCTGACAAGTGACAGCAAGGCACAGCAAGGTAAAGGGATGTGGGAACCACCACAGGAGGATTCAGAACACATGGGACTCTTAACAGGGAGTGCAGCTAAGAAGGTCTTCGCCTGACCATGGGGCTTCACCCTAATAAGCTGCCAGGGGTTCACAAAACCAGGACGGAAATGTGAGCTTTCCTGCAGTATCCTGCTTCATTAATATCCCCATAAGGGAGCTTGCCTTTTTTGGACTGCAGCTCACAAATCCCCAATGCTGGTTGGACGATTCTGGGAGTTGTGGTTCTAGAAGCACCATCTGTCATGCTGGGCAAGTCGGCTGGCCGGTGCCTGGGGATGCGCATCTTGCCTCTCGCTGCCAAAAGGGCTCGCCTCAGTTATTGGCATGAGAATGTGCCCCACCGCCCCGTTGTCTAGGCTGCGGAAGGCTCCTCCACTCCCTCCCCCCATTGAGGTGGGACTTTTCCTTGCCCCCGCTGTCCACGCGCTCTGCTTTTTGCACAGGAGAGTCTTGTCCAGGAGAGAGACCCCCAAAGAGGGTGTGAGAAAGAGAGACGATTCTCCCCTTCCCCTGCTGTTCCCCCAGGATCGGGGGGCCCTTGCTGGGTGGGTGAGATGTGGTTGAGGGGCAGGAGGGGGGGCGCAAAAACTGACATCCCCAGGCGTTCTAAACCCTAGCTACACCTCTGAGTAAAAAGCAAGGTTTTGCAGTAGTACCTTTTCTTTTCAGACATACTGTATAACTGCACAGTATATTCTGCATATCTGAACCAATATAACAGATCTAAATCTTGCATAAGTAATTTGGGTAACTGCATTTTGTACCTGAACTTCAATTATTGGAATAGTATATTAAAAATAAGCAAGTATGTGGCATTGTATAAAAGCTGAGCTCTTATTACAACAATAGGTGGGATTCAGACTCAATCAATCAATCAATCAATCATTCCATTAATCATGTGCAGAATAGAACCACTGAGATGAAAAGAGCTTTAAAAAGCCATGACTAACTTAAGCCTTACCTAAACTGAGGCTGGAGGTACTATGTTATGTTTGGATTTCACTTTACGAAAACATTCATCCTTACATTCATAATTTCACTATCTTAATGTGTTCCATCCTGAATAATATGCCTTTCCGCTTAATTTAATTTTGTAACTCTAACTTGTAGCCTTTGTTGTGAAAGGAAAAGGTCATTTTAAGTTGATGTTTCCCTGCTGTTCCTCAGAGGAGAAGCTTCATGCAGACTGTCTGTAGCTTATTATATGGCTTGTGCTATGGTTGGTCACTCCACTCCTATTAACGCTTTACAGTTGGCCATCTTGAGTGGTATGTGAAAGCTGGCTCAGAAGCATCTTGGAGGGATAGATGTCCCTCAGGTCCCTTAACAATATAAACTACCGGAGGGAATGTGTGTGAACTTCGTGAGCTGGCCACCAATGAAACCAATAAACCAAGATGAGGCTGAGGTGTGGAAGAAAGACATGGTTAGTTGTGTGAAATGCTTACCTTTCTCATCTGCGACTCCATTCCCAAGTTAATCCTTGACTGCCATAGAAGCAGCCGCAAGATAATACTAGTAGTAACTAACCTACTCAGTTCTATTATACCGTAGTGCTTTTGTCCATAGGCACTGTCTGGTTTGATGGATTTTTTTTCAACAAATGACAACAGGCTCTCCAGGGCAGATGTGATGATTTACCCTTGAAATGACCACTAGTAAAAAGTAAATGCTTCCTATTTTGCAGGCTATTTTGTTTCTTTATTGGAGGCTATGTCTTCGGTAGCAGAAAGTCATTCTGAGTTAAATATGAGCCTGACAAAGCCCAAAATGAAACTGTCCCAGGATGGCATTTTTACAAAAGAGTTTTAGATTTTTATCTCTCTTCCAACAGATTGACTTTTCCACTTAAGAGAGACGGTGTCTTATGAGTCAGAGCCAACGCTGAAAGGTTTAATGCGGCTTTTAGTCACAGTTCTGTAGCAAGGGCACCGAGCAGCACTTTCCCTCTTGCTCTGTCTCAGTAGGGCTTATCGGATCATAGGCTGCTTTGGAATTCAGAGGTAAATGCTTTTACTTTTTACATATATAAAAGTTTTGGCTGAAACTCCAGTTTTTCAAAGCTTCGTTGCAGCCTTTGCTCGCTGTTTTGGCAATCTTTTTTTTTCAAGATGTCCTGCAGGTCAGCTTACAACTGCTAGTTTTGCTTCAAGCGGCATTCAGGAAGAACGTTTTAATAGCGGCAGTCATCAGGCGTTTCAAATGATGATAAAAGATTTTTCAGTAAACCGAGAGAAACTTCTCAAAATAGCGCTTTGCGTTCCTCGTTTGGCAGAAGAAGTCATTAAAGAACAAATGAAAGCCAAACAAAACACAGGCGGAGATGTTTTGCATTAGACCAATGGTTGGTTTAGTCCACCATCTTTGTTTTCAGTAATGACCACACAGATGCTTCCACAGAGCCCCTAAACCAGGCATGACCAAACTTCGGCCCTCCTGATGTTTTGGACCACAACTCCTAGAATTCCAAGCCTGTATTTCCAATGGCAAAGGACTGTGGGAGTTGTGGCCCAAAAACATCTGGAGGGCCGAAGTCTGGACATACCAGCCCTAAACAGTTTGTGAAGCAAGATATGAAGACCATAGTTATTCTTCTTGGTTTGCCTAGTCTATAGGCCATGGTGGGTGTGTGGCTTATAGGATAGGACAGGGCAGTGCTTCATCCCCGAATTTCAGGGTCGATGACAGTCACCATGACTCATGTCAGGTAATGGCACTCAGTGGTCTATTCCCTAGAAACAGGGACATTTCATGTAGCCATCATGACTTTTGGGCATTGATAAACATATTTGTCATGAATTTGTGACAAACCATTGCTCTTATCTTCCTTTTGAAGTCTTTTCAGTCTAAATCACCATATCTCAGTGAAGGGATATTAAAATTTTCTTCCCTTAATTTTACTGATGATTTATTGTTCACAGACAAAGTTTCATCTCTACCCTCCCCATGGCATGCAGATTGCTTCAGCTTGGCTTTCCTTTCAGAGCTACTTAGGTTTTATTTTAGCATATTCTTGCTATTTCAACAAACACAATAGCTTATTTCCCCTTGCTTTCCCAGCGTTTTTGCAAGGGAGTGTTGCAAAATTCCGTTTCTATTTGCCTGTTCTTGAATACACGTTCAAGGTCGCAGTGGTACAACTGCCCCTTCCCCGATCTCACGGACTCCTCTAACTTTTTATGCCAACAGCGGCATTGCACTTGGCTGGCTTTGTTTTACTTCAGCATCCTCTTGCTTTAGTCAGCTTTCTTCCCTAAAATTGATGGGGATTTAGGCAAGTGATCCATGTGCCTCATTTCTGGTATGGATGAGCTGCCTCATTTTTATCTCCTTCGGAGAGAAGATTTAGAGCATTGCGTAAAGTTTTAGACTATTGTGCAATGAAATATATATATGGAAAAAGCTTCTTAGTGAGCACTTTGGGCTTGTAATCATGTCAGCTACAGAGTTTAGGCTGGCCAACCAACCCTTCTTGCCTAACACTTGGATGGAGTGTCACATTCATTGTACTGTATCTGAGGTGGGATGAAGCATCTTGGTTTTTGGTTCTCC
>JAHTLZ010003547.1:28330497-28375284 GCA_023846285.1 Phrynocephalus versicolor | reverse complement strand
ACTAACTAACTAACTAACTAACTAACTAACTAACTAACTAACTAACTAACTAACTAACTAACTAACTGACTGACTGACTCACTATACATACATGCATACATGCATGCATACATACATGCATAACATAACATAACATAACATAACATAACATAACATAACATCTGGCCATAAGAATAAGAATCAAGCGTCAATTAAATAGCAATAAGTTTCATCTAAAGACTGCTAATGGCAATCAATCTGAGTGAAGTAACACACCATTTATCTAGTGGCCAAAATAGGGCAGAGTCCTAAACAGAATTATTTGGAAGCAAGTTCTATTTGACTTCAATGGGAATCCCCTTTGACTAAATTCAAACAGATCCCCGCCTCAAAGATGAGCTCTTGCCCTGAATGGGAGTGGCATAGGGGTGGAGGACTGCACTGAGGATACACTGCAGTGCTCACATCCTGGCCCATTAAGGGGCACCATAAGTGGACATCACAAGCTAGCATCCTATTGTGCCATTTATGTCTGCAGAAGACACACACCATACTTCCCAGCACTCATTGGTTGCTAGCAATGAGCGCCTGCTTAGATTTTCAGGTGCACACCAAATCCAAAGCAGGGACTCACTAGCAGCCAGAGAAAAGCCACCGTGAGTCATGCCCTTGGCCTTCTCCAGACATAAATTGCACAACAGGAATATGACCACTGTGCTCAGAAGTGGAAAGAATAAAATACTCCCTGGGACAATTCACCTTGCAGGTCTTGAGAAATATGCTGTGCAGTATTTTGTGAATGATTTTATCCCAGTCTAGGATTTTAAAAAGACCTCTCAGTCACAACGTTCCCATGGAGCTTTTCTGCTCTTAAAAGTATAAGTGGGGCTACGATTTGCAAGGTCAAAGCATTGAGGTTCTTTGATGAAGAGGTAGTAGCTGTCATTAGTATCTCTGTTCATCTACCGTTATGCATCAGGTGTTCGCACTCCTTTGTTGCTTAGCTCTTCCCTCCGAGTTTAGCTGAGGGAAAAGATCTATTTTCTCAGCAGCCATCCCTTGTGGTGAGCTACCCTTATGATTATATAGAATATTTTAGATGGATCTGGCCTAGGTTGGCCAATTAAGACACACAAGAAGCTGTCTTGTAACCCAGCCAGGCACTGGCTTCATCCAACCCACTACTGTCAAACAGATCAGCAGCAGTTCTTTAGAGATTCTGGCAGGGTCCTTTCCCAGCCCAGCTTGACACAGTTAGGAATTTATTTAGCCTAAGTTTGTCTGCATACAGAGCACGAGGTCTGGACCTGAGCCATGGCCCCACTCTCAGTATTTGATTATAGGTTGGTATTCACTGTTTTGATCAACAAAGATAAATGTTGCCGAATCAACATGGAAGCCCCCAATGAGAAGAGGCTACATGGAAGCAAAAGATAACATTTGGATGGTGCAGGAAGACAATTCACTATTAATCCTAAAGGCTGTACTTTAAAAAAAAAAGATGGGCTACCAGGAGAGGGGAATAACAGCAGGTGTCAAAATGTTCTTGTATGAAATTCAGTAGTAAGCCATAAACTAGAATAAGCCAATTGAATCAATGGAATTTACAGAGGAGATGACTCCTCAAATCCCCACTTATTGAATGGTCTTCTTCTAGTGGTGACTTCTGATTTTCAGCTGGTTTCTTTTCTACCAGTGCCATCTAAGTATTGCATAGTATATCTACCCAAAAGTAAGCCAAGTCAAACTCGGTGATACTTGCTTCTCAGTAGATACTGTACATATAAGGTTGTGCTTAAAATAAAACAAACAAACAAAAAACTCACAACACCACCCACCCACACATACGAACTAAGCATGCTACCATAAAATAACCGTACTGTAGATTTACCCACTCACCCCGCAGTTGGTAATTTCATTTTATAGTATATTTAATTTGGATGCTGTAACATCAGTGCAACCATCCTGACCCGCAGAAACAAGAACAGAGCAGCTACACAGTCAGATTAACTGGGTGACAGAATTCTCCTTTCATATTTTTTTTCATGCAGAACCAGCTCCAGTATAATTCCTCTCTTAACACTGAGCTTATTGAGCTCAGAACCTCATTCTGCCTCCCATTATTAATGCTTGAAGCATGAGGGCAAAAGCCCAGGTTCCAGTTTATTCTCTTCCTATCATGGGGCAAACGGCCCGTCCACAATGGAAAAACCCACAGGCCTGCCAGCTTTCTCAAGCTCTCATCTGAACTGAAGCGATGTGGCTGAGTCAGACCCAATGTCTTTAGAGAGGAGGGTAATAAATATGGGGACACTGACAGCTGTCAGGGCTGGGGCGTGGGCGGCAGGAAAAAGACAGGGAGAATGCCCGAACCAGAGAGTGGGTCCTGGGTCTGTCGCACGCAGGGTTCTTGAAGGCAAGACAGCAACAATGTACAGGCATCTTGGACCAAGCCTGGAGCCCTTCTTCCCTCAATCTTGTTACACAACTGAAGTTGGAACAATCACCTTGTGACTATGGACCAGCACCCTACCATCCCCAACCATTTTCAACATTAGACTTCGTTGTACCCTGATACTGATTTTTTCCCCCCTAATCCACTATGAGGCACTTCTCTTTACAATGAAATAGTTATAATAATTTTGTGTGTCAAACCTTTAAAATAAAAGCATTGGTCTTAAGAAGAAGAAGAAAACAGAAACTGGGTTTTGTAAAGTGCTTCTTTTATTATTAAGCGTTGTCAGCTATCCAATGAGTGCATTCATGCAAGCATAACTCACAAGAGTCTAGGAAAACCACTGCTACTCCATACATAAAGTTAGGCATCAAAAGTCCTACATGAGACTAAATACATCCAGTTTCAGCTTTCCAGTAATGCTGGCAGTTTTTTTAAAATAAGGGAATCAACACTGGTTTCTCAGCTCATTTTCCATCTTTATTCATTACATTACCCGTCCAGACATTCTCCTTTAAAGTTTTCCGCATCCTGAACACACTTCTGCCAGAATTAACCTATGGATTTCAATGGGAGAGGTTCAAACTTTATTCTGTCTTGTTGAATGGGACTTTCCAACTGCAATCTTGTATTCAGCTGGGGAGAGTGAATGCAAAGGCCTTTCTTTCCGAATAACATGTGCAGGATTAATTGCCCGCCTGCAATCCCAAATACATCTACTTCAAGTTACACTTCATTACATTCAGCAGTATGTACTGATAAGAAAACATTCATCTAGTTCGATAATACATCACAGTAACTTTGGCTGGATGGTGCTCCTTATTTCTGTCTTTCTGTGCAACAGAATGTGTACACTGGATTTAAACCTGTAGGGCACATTTTGCTTCAGAAAGACTAAAAATGAGGATTGTCATGTATAAATCCTGGAGAAACGGATCAAGGTGCATTTTAATAACAAACCTCAACCAAGTGTTCCGATACCAATATTTCATTTTTTTAAAAGATGATGAAAGTATACTACCTCTATAAGCTCAGAAAACCTATGCATGTACAATATTGTGAAACAACAGCACATTTACATACAGTAAAAGAGTAGGTGTAAAAATAGCTGTAGAAATATTTGCCGTCTTCTTCTTAGAGCACACCAGGTGCGTAATTTCCAAGTTTCATTACAACAGATAAATATATCTCTGAAAATAGTGCACTGATAAGTGGATGGTATTTTAGCTTCTTTCTTGGAGAGGTGGATTCACCCATACACGTTCATCGCTTGACAAAGCGACGATTTGCATGTGTGAGTGAACCCATCACATATTTAACACTAACAACAGAACTTTTATAAGCCCCATGTCATTCCAGACAAGTTACATTTCAGTTCACTCCTTCAGCTGTGAATTATTGAGAGCTTGGAAGATAGGAAATGTGCATTCATGTACGAAATAGCCCTTAAGCATAAAGAAAAGTGCAGGTTAGTTGTGTTCTGAATAAATTAAACCACTCTTCATTCTCAGGTATACAGAAAACCCCCCCCCCCCAAAAAAAGGTTGACCAAATTAAGTGTGGATCATTGGTATCTAACAGTACAAAGCAAAGTTTTCTAATGCAACTGCAGGTCATTAAGTTGTTACAAAGTTCTCATAGGCAATTGGATTAAAAAGGTATATTCCACAAATAATACAAACATTTAACCACATTCTTCCAAACCCCCTCATCCCAGCAGCACTACATTTATCTGTTTCCCTCATAGTGCCTGTTGCTTTCAAACTCGTCTCCTGCAGCTGGCTGTTCCGTCTTTACTTCTTGAGAGGACAGAGCAGCTCGACAATTGGAGCTGAACAAAGCTGAGCCTGCATGTGCAGCTTCAGGCAACATTTCTATTATGTCTTCTTCTGGATGGGTATTATTATCATTATCTGTAAAATCTATTGAATGTGGAATGCAAACCTTTTTTGTTGAGGTTACAGAGTCAAATATTTTAGTGTCGCCATTTGAAGGTGTTAAAACAGTTTCCAGTCTCTCCGATGAAGTAACATTTAATGTTTTGACATATTCAGCTCCTCCCCTAATGCCTAATAATGAACCATCAAGAGGAAATGTGACTTCTTTTAAAATGACAATTTTGCCAGTGCCTGGTTTTTGACAATTGTCATCTTGATCGTTATGCTGGATAAGTCTATCTGGGATAATTATACCTTTGTTCTCTTGAACACCTGCAAGACTTAAGAATTCGGTGGGACAGTCTGTTCCAGAGTCACCTAGACTGAAAAACTGTGAATTTATGAGGGGTCTTTCTAACCTTTCAGAGGCATGCATATAGTTAGTGAACTTTGTGCAGCTCGATTCTGTTAAAGGATGGTGCAGATTGCCAATAGATGCTTCTTGTTTATAAACATTCTGATACAGAACAGCAGTCTTATGATAATTGTTGTTGTTGTTGCTGTTGCTGTTGCTGTTATTCTTCTTGTTGTAAGTTCTATCCTTGTTATTTTGCAGAACAGGTTCATCATCTGGGTTAGTAACTGGTATAATTTCCCCAGCATCTGCTTTGTCTGTTTTCACAACTTTCTCCTGTTCAGCCTGTTGCTCACACAAGGTATCACATTCATTGACACTCTTCATATGCTTTTTTTCCGTTGGTGATTCCTCACTTCCATTCCTTCTCCCTTGGGCGGTTGGGTTTTCCTCAGTCTTGCCTGCTCCAGGTGTCTTTGCGGTGCTCATGTCTGTAGGCTCCTCCCCCTTAGACACAACAGAAGGCAAGGAGTGGCTATTGGATTGGAAGTTGATTGTTTCACCTTTTTCTCTCTCGTCAGAATCCAGAAGACTGTTACCATCATTTTTAAGTTGGTGCCAGTTTCTGTCACATGTGGATAGATTTGTACAGGTCCTGGTGATCTCTTTTTCAGTGATCTCTGGAGGCCATTTTGGTTTATTCACTTTAACTTCCTCCTCTACAGAGAATGATTTTTTGGGTGCCTCTGTAGAAGGAGGCCATCTGATATTTAATTTGCCTCTCTCCGTATTCTGTTTTAAACTGTCACCTGATTGTACTTTCTCAATAGGGGGATGAAAATTTTGATCGGTAACTGATTTGTCCACCTTAGATATGGATGGGCTGACTTCTTTAGCATGCACAGAACCAATTAAGACCTTTTGATCTTTGGAAATCCATAGCTCTTTATGTTGCCTGTGTCCAAAACCTTCATCATAATTTCCTTTGGATTTGAAAAGTTGCTTAAAATGTGGTTTGCAATATATTTTACCATGGAGTGAAGCATAATTTCCCAAGCTGTCAAATTAAACAGAAATTGTTTTATGGCATCTATAAATCTATCAAACACATATTTTTTGTTTGACATTTTAATTACCCATAAATCACAATGTCTATAAATGCAACTTCACTAAATCACTTCAAGAAAAAAAAATTATGTATGTTACTTGACCAGATTAAATAATATTACGCTTGTTTCCAGGTTAGTCCTACTTAGAGCACTCCCACAGTCCTTTGCCATTGGAAATACAGGCTTGGAATTCTGGGAGTTGTGGTCCAAAACATCAGGAGGGCCAAAGTTTGGACATGCCTATTCTAGAAAAAGAAGGGCAATCTGAAGGGATTTTTACATGAGATATTTTGTTTCCTTCTCCCACTTGAGATGGCTGTCCCTTGCACCTTCTCTAATAACCCAGGTGAAATTTCCTTCCCTGTTCAGCCTGAGGCCTCTCTTAAATCTTTGCACAGAAGGGCATGTGGAGCCACCAGGTATTCCTCTTATGCTGCCAACACAACTAACAGCAAAGAACATTGAAGGGATGAATCAATTCAATGATTCTTGCCAGTCCGCTTCTAGCTAAATGATTTACACCATGTTTTTCATCTAGGGAATGTCCAAGGTGTAAAACATGGAGAATCAATGCATCTTTTTTTCTACCTTTGATGGAGATGGCCAGGCAGAAGGGGCTCAAGGACACAATTCTTTACTCCTGTGCCTGGGAATGTACTCTACTCAGTTTAATGCAGCTTACGTCTGATAATGCCAACGGTACTGTCACTGCCCTGCCAAGCACTCATTTCAGGGGCAAGAGTTCAGCTGGGGATCCAGATCTATTACCTTTTTGATTTAGTACCTCAAATATTACTCATACGAGAAGAGATGCTGGCTATGACAGCATTTGCATCTCACACTTTAATAGTTTGCTTCATCTTACCTTAATTTACTGCCACAGTGGTGACACCGAAAACATGATTTATGAAAGGTCTGCTTGTCGGCAACCAGACATTCCATTGGATAAACTCTCTTTTGACAAAGTAAGCACGTTTCCTTTCCCTGAAGTTGCAGTTTCTACAAATAAACGAGACAGGGTGTCAGTGCCTTGTGTTGTTATTCATTTCCCCCCTTCAAGATATGCACAAAATGTTTCATCTTCACCGGAACACCTAAAACACTTGGCCCACAAATACTTAACACTCGAGCCTCCCGTGTGAAGAACTCAATAAATATGATAGAGTGAAACTTGAGCTCCTTTACGGGAAGTGTTGCTTTCTATGCTTACTCTGAGGACGCACTGCATGCTTCAATAGGATGATGGGAAAAGCTGAAGCTTTAACGATGCATGCTTCCATGGCATTACTTTGTCACTGCAGTGTGTGGTGCTAGAGCTTACATAGTCAGCTCCACAATTCTGCCTCTCAAGGTTGATTACCTCTTTACATGAAGGAAGGATTTTACCTGCAACACTACTGCTTTTTATCTGGAAGTTGAGTCATGGCTACTGGACTTCTTTTTGAGAGATAGAAACGTGAAGCTGATGAAGCTGTTTGGATGAGCAGCAAAACGTTTCTATCTCTCAAAAAGAAGTCCAGTAGCCATGACTCAACTTCCAGATAAACTCACCTGGATGACTGAGAATCTTCACAGACATGCTGCTTTTTATTTTGTGGAGTCAACTGCCCCTCAGTTCCCAATGCACTGGGAACTTTCTACAGGCAGAAAGTGTTAGTGATCATATTTTTTTAAGGGTTGTATCAACAGCGCTGATAATTCATAAATACATTTTAATGTGATTTACTCTGGTGGCTGAAACCTGTTTTCTGTGGACCAGAGTGGCTTACTCCTACAGCAGCACTGGTCCTTTTTTTGGAGCTAACGAGACCTTGGCTGGAATCCAATAGTAAACAACAACAGGCGTACCAGTGGGGGGATTTGGTGAGTTAGCTCTTTGGTAAGTTCTGTTGATTTAGTGGGCCTGCTCTGGTTATAACTTCCTACAATGATACCTTCGTTTACAACTGCCCCAGTCTATGAGTATTTTGTAAGATGAGCAAAAATTTTGGAATAATTTTGTCCTGTTTAATGAGCTCTATCTTACAAAATGAGCACCAGGTCACCGAGTGGCAGTGAGGACGAGCTGCTGGCTGCTGGCTCTGATGCAGCAGCCACCAGGGCCCCAAGCACCTGACAGCTGAGGCCGCAAGTCTCTTATTTCCACATAGGAAATAATGGAAACTTACATAAATTGTTCTGGGGTGAGGGGCCCAAAACAAATCATCTAAGTTTCCATTATTTCCTATGGGAAAATTTGCTTTGATATACAGTACAAGTATTTTGGTTTACAGGCGTGTTTCCAGAAATTGATTGTGCTTGTAAACCAAGGTACTACTGGGTGGGGTGAACTCATACATGAAACTAGACAAGATGATTTCATTACTCTCAAAGGGGGATTAAAGAAAAAGGTTCTTGAAAACAGGCTTTATTGTTGGCATGCCCACTGATTTGAAAATTATTTTAGTTATTGGACTTTACCTCCCAGAATCCCCCAGTTAGCAAGAGAGGTGGGGCGCTGCTGTGTAAGCCACGAGTCAACACTTTCCCAAGCTCTGCTTGAGAGGCTCCACATATTTTAGTTACACTCTTATGCATTTGATAGTGCTTATGCTGTATGTCTTCTGTGCATGTGTTTAAAATTATTTATATTGTAGTTATGCTGCAAATACACAATTTTTGGAACTGTTTACCTTCATAAACACCTGTGTCCAGGATCCTACCGGTGTTCACTCAAGGTCTGTATAATGTCCCATAGCTTATTGCGGCTGATTGATGAGATGCTGGGGTGTATCTCAGTTGTGTGCTGGCTACATGCTTTGACTGCACAAGTGAGATGCATCGCAGCACCTGATCAATAAGCTGCAATTCGCCATACTCAAACTGTTTGTGAAGACCAGTAGGAGTCCACAATATTTGCTGATTTTTGTGATTTTCTGGGGACTCTCAGTATAGTGACCTGGTGTCCCCACCTCTCATGAGTACTCCCACAGATCTTTGGTTTGGCCCAGTATGACTCTTCTAATGTTCTTAAATATGTGTAATAATAGTATCTTTATTTCTGAGAAGAAATACAATTGAGCAGTTTTTATCCTGGAAAGTTATTGTTTCTGTTGTGCTTATGTAATTACAGTACTTATACCATAATTAGCACTTCATATTTACAATATAGTCATCTTCGCCCCACCTCAGCCTGGTGTTTTGAATCCCACTTCTATGCAGAGAGATTGCCTTCTGACGTTCTTAAGATTGGGCTATCTCTTTTGAGAACCATACAATTTACATTGTCATTCAGGGAATGAAATGGAGCTGCATTAATGTATTCACTGGCTGAAATTCAGTAGGAATCACAACTAGATCACACCCCTTGAATAGTGAGAGTCAGCTTCTCTATAAGTTCCATTGAAGGGGGCCCACTGGATTTCAGCCTCTGTATATCTATTCTACTCAAAAGGGGTCAGGACTAGTCATTTTGAAATGAATGGGAGCCAACCAAGATCACACAAGCAATTTTACATCATGCAAACCCAAAGGCCATCATTCAGTTGCATTCTCTTCAAATCACACCATGTTATTTGTTTTGGTAGGATGCTACTTGTTTAACTCGAAGACCCGGGAAGATACTTTCATTAGTGAATTCAAGTAATGTATACCTACCTTTGTCCATCTAAACCTGAAAGTATCAGTATTGGTTAGTCATGATTAGTACACTGGTCAAGACACATGCCTTTGGAAAAGGTACAACATATAAAGATTTCTGAGAGTGAGAAAAAAATAAAGAGAAAGCACACAGAGATGAATGTTTGTTAGCGTTCTGTCACTTCACCCTGCCAGTGACTTGTTAATTGCTCAAAGTGTTTTATTGCCACGACGCCATACTCTGACAGGCATTCGAAACTCCCTTCACACCTTGCATGCTTATTTACCACTTATAAACTCTGCTTCCTCGTGGAAGCTGCGCCTGACTTCCGCTTCAGCAGCTTCTGACATGATGTAGCCAAGGCTTTTAAACACTTGCTCACTCTCTTGCCAAGTCTTCTGAAAATTCCTCAGCAGCTCTTCTGGTGAATCAGCAGCAGAGATATCCAAAATGTGCCCTGAGATGACGTCCTCATACGTTGGAGGTGCGCGCTTGAAGCCAAATCCTCCTGATGGCATCCCATCTGTACTTTGTAGCACGGAGGTGGCCCTGCGTGATTCAACCACCGTGTTCTCGAAGGAGTCCATGCCAGAGGCGCACACCACGGGTTCAAATGAGTGCTCTTTGATGACACACTGCTTTGGTGTGGAAGGTTTATTTTCCCTGGTTTCTCTTTGCTGCTTCTCTAGAGACTCGGTAAATCTGTCTTTTTGCTTCCCTCCTTCATGTGCTGTTTGGCCAACTCCTTCTTTTCTAAATTTCTGTCTTCCTGGCTTCATCTTGTCACTGATTACACCATTTTCAAGATATCCTTTTTTGGATATCATCTCAGATTTAGATTTCTCATGAAACGTTCCCAACACAATCTCTTTTTTCTCCTCACTCTCAGCGCTCATCCTGTCGGGTACCTGGGCTTCTTTCCTTATCTGAACAGTCTGCTCTGATGCTTCAAACCTACGCACAAGCCCTTTCGGATCTGCTTTAGGAATATCATACTTTTGAGTCATGCATACTGAGTCTAGATTTTGTCCGTGTGTCGCTAAGCCTTCTGGAATGTTCCCTCTCTTTTTGGAGACGTATGTCTTGTTCGTTTCAGATTCCTCAAGAGCCATTTTCTTGGCTGCCCCAGCCATCACATGGGATTCAGTCCCAGGTGACGTTTTTGAAGTCAAAAGATCAGACGGCCTCATGTCAATCTTGATTTGCCGGCGGAGGGTCGCTGGAGACTTAACTATCTCTGACCTTTTCTCCACAATAGGAATTGGGGTTACAGATCTATTTGGTGCTGCTGCCCCTGAAGACAGTTTGACGGTAGCATCTTTAAGCTTGGCAAGTTGCTCAGAACGACTTCTTGGGGAGGAGGGGGACAGGCAAGGAGTGGAGGGCTGTATCTTAGCGGTCGGTGTCACAGATCGGGGAGGGGGTGATGGTGGCACTGGAGGGCTTTCCCTTGGAAGAGGAGATGAGACCTCCCTGAAAGGGGACTCAATACATCTCGATTCAATTGTAATGTACGTCGGCGAAGGCGCTCGTGTTCGAAGGGACGGTGAAGAAGTTGTGATTTCTGAACATCTCTGTGCTCTGGCACGGTGCTTGGTTTCTTGATGCACCACTGTCTCTTTGACCATCTCTTCTGTCTTCTGTGAGTCTTTCTGGCTACATCTGGTGCCAACTGGAGCTATTTTCTGTGATGATCCTCCCACGCTGGGGGTGTCTTTTCTTGATTTCAGGGGTTTTGTGTAAGTCATGGCTGCCTGGATTGCCTCTTCATATGATTCAAGCATTTTGGTAGCTTGCGCTTTAAGAGCCAACAACTCTTCTTTCATCTTCTCCACGTTATTCTCTAATGCAACATAATTTAGGCTTTGCTTCCTCTCTTTTTCTACCAGCCACTCTGGAATAACACTTAAGAATGTCTGAAAGGTTTTGATTCCATTTTTGTTTGGCTCGGCCTCGAACTCTTTCACCTTGGCTAAAACCCGCTGTACCTCTTCACGTTTTCTCAAGGACTCTAATATATCCACAGAACTTTTCTGTGGACTCTGCTGAGGAGTCCATCCTTTTGGTGAACTGCCCAACACAGTTTTTTTCTGTGTAAGCTCCTGCTTCAGCTCCGTTGTCTTACCGAGGTCTTTCTTCTGCTGAGTCAGCTTTTGCTTGACACTTTCCTTTCCTTTTAGACTACTGTATTCCTGGGACAAATTGTTATTCTGGAGGCTTGTTCCCAAAATAAAAGCCTTCTCTTCTTGTGAGGTCAACGTCTGGGATTCCTGGTGGATATCAATGATCTTTTGCCTGACCATTTTGTTGCTGACCTCGTGCTTTTTTGGCATTATGACTGGTTCTTCTTGAGGGCAAGCAGTTATCTGACTCTGCTTTCCTTCCATTGCCATGGACACTCTCCCTTGCTTCATTTCATCTTTCTCCGTTGCCTTTTTGTGAACGAACTGCTCTTGCACCTGACTGGATGCTTTGCCACTAACATCTTGCCTGCCTCCGGTGTGCTTTAAAGGTGATTTTTTAATGTCCATTTTCTCATCGACATTCTCCTGACTCTTTGGCTCTGTGGTGCTTTGCTTTTTTCTAACAGAACTCCTTATATTCTCTTTATGTTTCTCTTGAATTGGTTGCTTTGCAGTATTCGGAACACTATGTCCCTCCTGCCTTTGGTGTATCATAGAATCCATTTGGGTTTCAGGCAGCCCTTGATCTGAAGTCGGAAGCTTGATGGTTTTGACTTTGAACGTAGGGGACACCGCTTTGATTTTTGATACATGAGATTGTTGTTCCACATAGTGTTGCTCCCTCTTGAGCATACTGTGTTCTTTGTGGCTCTGTACCTTCTGAGAAGACAGGCAATGCTTTATCAGGTTTTGTGAATCATGCATGGCTTTTTTCCTAATGTGCTCCTCTGCTGAGGTTTGGGAAACTCTCTGGGAGTGCTCAACTACTGCTTCTTTTGCCATAGCCTGTGGTCCATCAGCTAACAATCCCACAACATGTGGTTTCGCTTGACATCCAGGATCAGAAGGCTGATCTGGAGCCGGAGAGAGCAATGGCCCTCGTGGTGGGGCTTGGTGCTGTTTACTGGGAGAGAGAGCTGTCTGGCAATGTTCTGCTTCTGTCTGAATTGAACTTCCCCAGGTTTCACTGTTTCTTCTCATCATCAAAACTTCCCTGGCTTGCTTTTGCTCTGCTTGCTCCTTTTGTTGCCTGTATTTTTCTTCTGCCATCATTAAAGGCGTTTTAAACTTCCTTATATATGGCATGGGCTTTGTCTGTGTTCCTTCTCCTGGAAGGGAAGGAGATCTAACAAGGGGAGATGCAGCAGCTGTTGTTGCTGGCGAGGTCTTTGACTTGATTGCACCTGTAACTGACAAGGGCCTTCTGACCTCTTCTGCTTTTGTGCAGACTTTCCCCTCTTCATGTTCATGGCTCATAGCTTCCATCATCATCGTGCTTTCTGCTTTTTCTTCTGTGATTTGTGCGGTCTCCCTCTGTGTGTGCAGCTGAATAACATTCGGCTGAATCTTTGTTGGTGTTTTAGGCTTGCTTGCGTCCAGCTCTTTCCCCGGTTGTTTCTGGACAGGTGGGCCTCTGCTGTGTTTAATGCTGGCGGACGCCTGCACAGCTGGTTCCAGTATTGTGTCTAGATGTTTGAAGACTTGTTCCTTCCTCTGCTCTGGCTGAGGAGCCGAAGAAGGCTGAGGGAAAGGTGGCAGAGGCGACGCACGTGCCCATTCCTTTCCAGATTTGTTTGCCACTGAGAGGGTTGGAGGAGGAAAGGGTTCACAATCAGCCTTCGCCTGTCCTATACCCAGTGGAGGGGAAGGGAAGCTTTGTGCATCGGGTGGCATGATTAAATGCGTGAGAGGAGGAGGTGGCGGTGGGAGAGGGAGGTCTGCCTCAGATGAAGTGACTGAGACTGGCGGCGAAGGAGGAGGCGGAGGTGGGGGTGGGGAGCTAGTTTCAGACCTGTCGATAAATCCGGGATTCATTCTTGCGTTCGTGGGATTTCTCATCAGAACCTTAAGGTCTGACTCAGCAGCTTCCACCGTAGCCTTTCCTCTGAACCTCAGCGTGGGTTTCTCCTTTTCCTGGATAACATTCAACTTTTGCTTCTTTTCAGCTTCTTTCAAGTGGCTCTGCTTTTCCTGTGCAACTCTGATTTTTTGATTGGTTTTCAAATTTTGTTCTGATGCCATGGAAACCTCAGCTTGGCTTGCTTTAACATTAATTTTTTTCTCTTTGCAAACCTCCTCTGTATGCTGAGATTGTTTTTTGTCTTGCTGCAATGCTTGTGTCTGGAAATGTCCAACTGTTTTGGAGATCATGCTGGCTGACATGTTGACTGGTTGCTCTGCACCCTTGTGACCGGTGTTGTGATCACACATTGACAGTGTTGATTTTTCTTTTATCTTCTCCTGCTGGGTCCTGTCAAAATATTCTTCCTCTTTACATTCATGAAGTACATTCTGTTTCTTTCCACTAATTTGTTTCGTAGGCTGTACCACACTGGATAAACTGTCCTTCCTCAGCATTCTGCTCACCTCTGATTTCTCACTTATTTCATCCTTCTGAACACTGCTCCAGAAATAAGATTGATCAGTATGACTCTTTGCTCCTCCTTTTGTTACGTCTTGAACTCTGACTTTATCGGTAGACTTATTTGTTTTTTCGGTGACTGTGTACTGGCTATTTGATACACACTTTGTATTTTGCTGAGCTTCCTCATGTACCACCCTGCTCTGCTTCTGATCCACATGGTTTGCCATGGTGTCTTCTGTGAGGATAGCATTCTTTCTAAACTTCTTCCTTTCATGGTGTTCGTGATAAGGTTTTGTATTATTTTGTAGGCGTTCAGGTTGGGCTAATTGTTGATATGGCTTCAAAGGAATCTCATTTGTTCTTTCCATGGTTCTAGGTGTAGCTGCTTGGTGTTGCATTGTTTTTCCTTCTGCAGAGATCTCTGCAGGCTTTCCTACCGTAGTCTGGATCTCTTCTCTGACCATTTCTCCTTCATTTACTTCTACAAAAGACTGCTGAGCTGCTTTTAAAGACCATAGCGTGGACTGAAGGTCACTCCGAACAACCCCTTCCCTCAAAACTTCATTTTTTGTAAGTCTTGCTTTCTCTAGAGATTCAATAGCTCGTTTAATGTCACCAGGGATGATGTCAGGTTTTTCTGTCGCTTGTAGCCGACAAGCCGATTCTTTGAGAGACTGTAGGATGGCCAGGATGTCAGCTTTTATAATTTCTTCCTTTGCAGTAACTGTTGTTTGATTTATGGCCTGACTGAGGGAATTTAAAGCTGCCTTCAAATCCCCTTTTACAATTTCTTCTTTGCATACATGACAAGATGTCGTCTGTGGCTCAGTCATAAAGATTTTAACCGCGTTACACACATCTCCAGGGATGATGTCAGTTTCATTAACAGTTCGTTGGATTTGGGACTTCTTTTTCTTAAGCAAAAGCTTTGTTCCTTCAACATCCCCACCAATTATTTCCTCCTCCTCTCCCTGATTCTTTCTTGCCAATGTTTCGTCCGTCCCCGCCTGGAGTAGTTTCAAATAATCCAGAGCCCCGGCTTCTATGCATGTGGTAAAAAACTGAACATTGCCTCTTTCGGAATCATCTAGTTTGGGTCTTTCTGAGATTTCATTATTCATGGCTGAAGAGAGAAGGTTGTGAATCGTACGCTTGACATCGCCACCAATAATGTCGTCTTGCTTGCTTTCAACGCCGTTGTTTTTGTGAAACAGAGAATAGACTGTCATATTAATGTCACCCCGCTCATTCTCCTGAATTAAAATCCCACGTTTTACAGAGCTGTCCGTACTGAGCAGGTTTTTTATGGCTTGCTGTATATCACCTCTCACTATCTCTTCCTTTTCAGTGTGGACATCTGTTGATCTATTAAGCAACTGCTGTTTGGTCAAACTTACATTGCCCTTTTCATCTTCATTTATCTTACTCTCACTTTCAACGGTGCTTGGTTTGGAAAGCAGGTTCATCATGATGCTGGCGAGATCTCCTTTAATGATCTCTTCCCGTTGTATTTCAGGAGCCTCCTGATTCATCAGCTTATATATTGCCATCCTGACATCTCCAATTTCATTTGCCTCCAAGATAATTCCAGGAGATTCTACGACCTTGTGAGAAAAAAGCTCTTTTAAAGTTTCTTTCACACTTTTCCCTATTATTTCTTCCTTTTCAACCTTACATTCGTTGAATTCGTGGAAAGGAGTTGTCTCAAAGAGCCATGTGGTGGTCCTGACATCTGCCTGTGGGATTTCTTCCTTATCTATTTTTGTCTCAGTTTCATCAGTTTCCTTAATGGAGTCGAGAGGCTGGTTTTCAAAAAGCCACACTGCATGCTGAACATCACCTTGCTGCAAGTCTTCCTTTGTGACGGTCTTCACATCTTTGTACTCCGATTCTTCTCCTCCAATCTCATCTATGGTGTGTGTTTCAAAGAGCCAGGTGGACGTCTTAACATTGCCTTTCTGTATTTCACTGACACTCACTGTCCGTACATACCTCCCTCGCTGGGCTTCTTCAGACTCAAACAATTGCTTGTTGGCTTTCACATCACCACCTTGAATGCTGTCTACTGTGGGAACAATCAATTTTTCTTCATCGGAAATGGTGTCCAGCGGTTGTGTTTCAAACCGGTATCTAACTGAACTAACATCTCCTTTCTGGATATCTTCCTGAGTGACTGATTTTATGACATAGACATCATCCGAGGTGTTTATTGAGCCCAATGGCTTAGTTTCAAACAGCCACCGAGTCCCACATACATCTCCTTGTATCACTTCTTCTTTCTTAACTGTAGTCACCTCATGGTAATGCCCTTCTCTGTCTTGAATGGCGTAAAGAGGTTGGGTCTCAAAGAGCATCCTGTAGCTTTTCACGTCTCCTTTGGTTATTTCTTCCTCAGTAATGGTTTTCCTAGTGTTTACATCAGCAGAAGATTCATCTTTGATCTGGTCTAGAGAAAATGTTTCAAAGATAAAGCAGCCTTTTCTCACATCTCCGCCCTGTACGTCGGTCACTGTTTTCACAGAGGTCCAGTCCTCTTGGTGCTCTGTTAGTTCGTCAAGCGACCGGTTCTCAAACAGCCAACAGCACCGCAAAACGTCCCCTTTCTGTATGTCTTCTTTTTGCATGGTTTTCATTTTGTGCAACATTTCTTCCGAGCTGGAATTTATTGAGTCTAAGGATTGGTTCTCGAATTTATACCTCATGGTAGAGACATCGCCAGGCTGAACGTCAATCTCCACCACACGCTTGAAGCCTTTGTTTCCTCCTTGTATGTTTTCTAGCTTCTCCGTTTCAAAGAGGAAGCACGCCGTGCAGACATCGCTGCCCTGAATGTCCTCCTCCCTCACGGTGTGCAACTTTACGGCTGTTTCTGAACCTTCCCCGATGGCATCGAGAGGCCGAGTTTCAAAGAGCCAGGTACGTGTTTTGACATCTCCCCTCTGCATCTCCTCCTCATCCGCCACCACTTTCTCTTTGTCATAAAGCAATTCCATGGGCTGAGTTTCAAAGAGCCACCTGCACATCTTCACATCCCCTTTAACAGCCTCTGTCATCTCCGACTGTTCTGCGCTTTCTTCATCTTCCCCGTGAGCGAAACATTGGATGGAGTCAAGAGGCTGGGTTTCAAACAGCCATTTTGCTGTTTTCACGTCACCTGACTGGACTTCTTGCGAAGATATCCCCTTGATGATTTCAATTTTTTCAATGCTCTCGTCAAACTGGTCCATGGGTTTGGTTTCAAAGAGCCACCGGCAGTTCCTGACATCACCTCTGACCACTTCCTCCTGTCGGATGGTTTTGACTTCGTGATACTTCCCAAAGCGGTCCTGGATGGCATATAATGGTGTCGTTTCAAAAAGAGTTTTGTTTAGTTTTACTGATCCTTGTGTCACACCTTCAATGTGGATTTTATGAGAGCCGTCGTATTTATTGAAATGGCAGGTCTCAAACGCATGCCGGCAACTTCGCACATCTCCTTTGTCGATTTCTTCCAGTTTCACTGTCCTGACTGACTCTTTCCTTTCCTCCCTAATCTGTTCGAGAGGTTTAGTTTCAAAAACCCATTTTTGGTGCCTCACATCCCCCTTTTCTTCTTCAGTGGCCATGGTTTTTTGAAGCTTCCCTACTTCCGGGCTGTCTTTCAGCATGTCCATTGGCAATGTTTCAAATAAGTGTTTAGTGGTGCTGACATCCCCTCCTATTATTTCCTCCATCGGCCCGAGGTTTGCATCTTCATTTTCCTTCAGGGCATCAAGAGGCTGGGTCTCAAACAGCCAACACTTTCTGCACACGTCAGTGCCGGTAATGATTTCCTTTTCCACAACGGATTGTTCTGCGTCCTGTTTAATAGTATCCAAAGGCTGAGTTTCAAATAACCATTTTGCTCTGCCCACCTCACCTTTGATGTTTCCTTCCATGGAGACTCCACGGACGACTTTGATTTCCGAGGAATCTTTGTTGATTGTATCTAGAGGTTGTGTCTCAAACATCCAACGTACTGTCCTAACATCTCCTCTCTCAAGATCTTCCCTATGGACTGTTTTAATCTCAAGCATTTGGCCTAAATTGTTCCTAATGACATACATTGGTAGGGTCTCAAAATGCCTGATGCTTCTTTTCACATCCCCTTTGATCTCCTTTAGTTCAGATCTGAGCTGCAGCAATGTAGCTTCATCCACTGAATGAAGCTGCCCAAGGCTATCCAGATGCTGTGTTTCAAACATGTATCTCACTGTTTTGACATCCCCACCAGTGACATCCTTAACAGAGGTATCCTCCGATTCTTCCTCTCTCTCATGGTGAATTTTGTTCATTGAGTCCAATGGCTGAGTTTCAAACATCCAAGTGGCTGTGCGGACATCGCCCCGAGCTAGTTCAGGAATTCTGTCTGGACTTTCTGTGCTGTCTGAAGAATGGGTACCCAGTGCATCCATGGGTTGGCTTTCAAACATCCAGGTCGTATACTTAACATCTCCCCCGGCAATTATTTCTTGATCTGCAATGCTCTTAATGTTATTTGGGTCTGGGGATTCATCTTTAATTGAATCCAAGGGCTGATTCTCAAAGATCCACCTCATTGACTGGACTTCGCCCTTTAGAATTTCATCCCATTCCAAATATTCCCTTTCGGGACTCAAGCACTTCTGAGGGCTGCGTTCTGTGTTCTCAAAGACATGCCGAGTCTGGCGTACATCTCCTCCTACCGAGCTAGCTGTTTCGGTGCTAGAAACTATCTCTGAAATATCATTGAAGTAATCTTTTTCCAAATTCTTTCTCAATTCTGGATGGATGTGCTTGTACAAACGCTTCAGTTCATAAAGGTTTCTTTGCTTTGAGTACAGATCTTTGGGAACTGGTTGCTTTGGTGGAGAGGGAGAGGGTTCAGGGGACTGGGAAAATTTTGTCATTTCAGATGGAGCCTGTAGTAAGTCTGGGGATGGTGGAGGAGGAAATTCCTCATAGTTAGAAGAAGAGAAGGAGGCAGCAGCTAAGGCACTGGAGACATACTCAGTTTTCCTCGCCATCTGCCTTTCCTGCCATCTGCTTGTAGAAGTTGCTTCAGCAGAAGCGGAGAAGGCTGTAGAAGGCCAGGCCACCTCTTGACACCCGTTTTCAATCTTGAAGGGACAAAATGAGTTTTGTTTTTAAAATAAATAAATCATGCCATCATTTGGTGTGCACTCAGTACAGTCTACTCAGTCCCACAAAAGGCTAGGCAACAGGAGTTAAAAGAAAATCAAATTCTTCATCAGCCCAAGCTAATCCAGCTCTTCCTCTAAGTCAATGAAATTGCAATTTAGCACCCTTTCAGAAGTATATTAGTAAGTGACATAATTCTCCTATAGCTTTGACCTCTGCAATGTGCTAAATTTGTATATACGGCATTTAATGTATCTAAAGTCTAGTATATCTATAGTGTATTCAGATATCACTTTGGTCTCACCTGCATTTAGGGAATATTGACAGATGGAACAGATGGAACAATCAGAGGTATATAATCAGATACAAGGCAGCAATGGAGAAGAAATGTAGCCATATAAAAAGAAAAATGAAAACCGCAGTAGTTATAGATGGGTGTTCATCAAGGAATATACTAAAAAATGTTAAAATAGTTAAGACCATTTCTGTTGAATGTAGCTTAATCTACCGACTGCAGGTAACTGCTCAACTCTACGACTGAAATACTGTTGATTAGTATAGTATACTATAAGTAGAAGAACAGGCCTATTAAATCACTGGAGATTTGGTGAGTAGACTCTTTCATAAGTTCCAGTGATTCATTGGGCCAACTTGAGTTGTGATGTACTATTATGCTAAGGAACAGAATTTCAGACTGCAATTAGTGTCTTCACAGGTGAGCGCATGGGCTCATGTTTCAGGATCTTCACCCTTGCAGGCTGCCTGAACAAGAACACGTGAAGAAAGCAACACAGCTCAAAACCTGCCTTCTCCTGCTTCCTAACAATGTCCACAGTCAGTCAACCCAATCCAGTCTTATTCATTTGTTTGTAGTAAGCATTTAGCAGGAAGAACAGCTGGCAGGTGACAACCTGTTTGCCAGAGATCAGAGGACACTCCCTGCCACCACTAAATTGGCCCCAAAGGACAGAAGTTGAGATCACAACTTGCCAAATTCACCCATCATTTATAGAAAATTCCATTGCAAATATCACCTATTATGAACTGGAGGAAATGAGCGAGTGCTCTCAGTTTAGGGCTACTGTAACTCAAAAAGGAATTTTAGCTTTACAATAAAAACAAAATGATGGCAATTCAGTATTGCTGGGATGGAGCGTTCCCCTTTCCAAGTCACTGACCTTGATCGGCTTTACAGATGTCCCACTCTCGCGGCCAGAATGATACATCTTTCCCTGGGCCGTATTTTCAAAATGCTGCTTTAAAGATTGGGCAGAAATCTTTGGTGTCTCCTCGTTCGTACTTGCAGAGACCACTGTGGTATCAGAAGAAACTGAAAGTGTTACTCCATGAAGATAATGAATTGCAACGAATTTGGATGCAGTCATAGGTTAAGAGCTAGCAATGTTGGATGCACCCTGTTGTCATCAGGATTTATTTATTTATTTATTTAAGATGTGGGAATTCCTTTGTGGGGTATCCTTAGATATGGCTAATCTCCCAGACCAGCTGAGAGGATTAACAGCGAAGGAATGAAGAGAGTACTCAAACACACAGGGATCCTTTTGGTGCCTTGCATCAGATGAGAACAGGCAGAGAGGCAAGTCGGTAACTTCACTTTTCTCCTCCTCCTGAGCTAGGCTCTTTTATTAGCTCTCACAAATCACATACACGTCAGCAGAGACCCATCCAATGATTATACAGCTTGTATTTCCTGAACCTGCACAATAGAATAGGATTATCTCATATTCTTTGGAATGCATACTCCTACGCTTTTTCCGTGGCCATCTTTAAAGAGATCTGTTCTCAGCTCTTATTCGTCAGCCTGTTACCCAATAAGAGAGTGTTATTAGTGTGACGTATAGACCCATAATAATTGTCTGAGGCTATTCAGAGCTAGGCTGATGAAGCATAGAAGGCAAATCCTGACAATTTATTTATTTATTTATTTATACCCTTCCTTCCTTCCTTCTTTCCTTCCTTCCTAAACCTATTCATCAGGCAGCTTTACAGAGGCTCACTATCCAAGTGTAATGTTCTCTGCTTGAGGTTGCCAACAGGCTAATATGCCAGACCTTGAGGATCCTAGTTTGTGTTTTGTGGTTTTTTCAAAAGAGTATAAAAGTATGCTGCAGGGTTTTAGGAATTGGGATCCACAGTCTCAGCCTAGCAATATTCAGTTTTCTTGAAAGTCACATGCTGGAAATGGCTGCTTAATAAGCAATGGGTCATGCAGCATGAAAATCCAGCTGTTGAGCCAGCTCAGTCAGCTGCCCACACCTCCCCCATCCCGTCATCACTCTTGGACTGGATGATCACTTATTGGAAAGACTTTTTTGCAAATGCAGTAGACCACAGCAACACAAAGAGATGCTGAAATGGATTCTTTCAGTATCAAACGAGGCGCATTCAGTTCCAGATATTGGATGTATATGTATTTAGATCAACTTATAACAACTTTATTGGCTGCAGTATCCTGCCAAAGAATAATGTGTTGGACTTGACAGGCCAGTGCACCAAATCTATCCTTGTGGTGCTTCAGATTTTTCTATAAATTATTTGCACCATTATTTGTGTTTGTTCTATTAATACCATAGAAACTTTTATGATACTAATAATTAGTAGTATCAGTGCTGCTCTAGCAGCAGCACAGAACCTAGTATTAAAATGGAGGCATAAAAAAGCAGAACACCTTATTCCACACAGCAGAGTACAAGCTAGCTGAATATTGCAGTGTGAGCCATTATTAAATTCTGCCTAGTTGTTCAATCCAAGGGTAATTATAGCTTTTGATATTCATTACACATACAAGAAGAGTTCCAGTGAAGGGGAAACGCTTAAGACCTAGAAGTTTAACAGCTATGAAAGATGTTTCAGTGAATATTTAGTAACAGTCGGCCCATTGCTATTTATATTACTGGAACTTACACACTTGCCTAACAGGACAAGGCAAGGATGGACTGTTTTGCAGGAGTAAATGTAAACATCCCAATTCATTTCCTAATGGCTGAAGAACAACACCCCCAAATCCAGAGAAGTGCAAACTTCCATTGCTGCATGCTTTAAGAATGCAAAATCAGGAAAGATTGCATTCAATTACAAACTGAATGCCTTTCTCCCTACCCTGGATTCAAGCAGGCACTTAGCTCTCTGGCCGAAATCAGTGGAAGTGCCTAACTAGGGATGCATTTTGGTTTAATTCACATGTAGAAAACAGATTCTCCCCCCAACACACACACACACATGCACAGATCTATTTCTTGCTCTCTGACCTTTTTCATCAGCATTTTGTGTGGCACGAGACACTTCCCTGGCCTCAATAGACACTTGCTCATGATGAGAAATCTGCACAAAGAAAGAAAAAAAAGGAACCACACTTTCACTAAAAGTTAAAGTTAGTTATACGTGATTTCTGAAATTCTGGGAACAAATGCAAATGTTTTATGAAGCAAATAATCCAGTTCCTACACTAAATGGTTGTTAATCAGTTACCCAGGACATTAATAGTTCAAATGTTATCTCTGTCACAAGCCCACAGGGTAGGTCCATGCAAGAGTGTGACATTTACCTTGGAGTAAGGTCCATTGAACTAAAAGGGACTTATTTCAGAGCAGACATATATGGGAGTGGTAGCCAACTTCCCACGAGGTGGGGGCATTTCTTCTTTTCCTTGAATCTTACAGGACTACATATATGGGAGTGGTAGTCAACTTTCCACGAGGTGGGGGCATTTCTTCCTTTCCTTGATTCTTACAGGACTACATATACTCTCTAATGCTCCTGCCCCTAAAGCACCCCTGTCTAAATGAGGCAATAAAAAAGTACAAATAGCACCACCCAGAGATATTTGGTGACATGATTTGCCACATACAATCAGTTTCATCCTGTAAGGGTGTTTTAGGCGTTAGAGTCTTTTTTTTCTAAGCAAAAAGTGCCTTGATGGCCACTTCTAGGATTTTTAAGGGACGCCCCCCGCCCCATACCCTGACCTATCAAAAAAAAAAAAAAAACCCCATGTGGGAGGGAGAAGGGAGAAGGCAGCGGTAAAAGAACCTGCTCCCTCTGCCGTATCAGCCCTCAGAGTGTGGGGAGGAGTGTTCCGCCTCTAGGTCTACAGCTTGGGGTGTGGGGAGGGGGTGCCACCCTCTAGGCTCCCTTCTGCCAGTTGCCCCTCCCCCCACATCCCATGTGGGTTTTTTTAACAGGTCGGGTGTGGGGAGGGAGGGTGCCCCTGGGGTATGGAGGCCAGGTGCCCCCCTCTCCACAACCCTCCCACAAAAAACAACACCAGCACAGCGGTCTGAGAAGGCAAGCACTGATGTCAGTGTTCACCCTCTCAGACCTGCTCTGAACCAGAGAGCAGAGTAGGGAGGCTTTTGGGGTGGCAAATTCAAAAGCCTCCCTCCTCCGCTGTCCAGTTCTCCACACTGCCACTCAACTGGTTTTGACAGCTCGAGCTGTAAAAACCATCTGGATGGTGGTGGTGAGAACTGACCAGGGAAGTAGCCGCAGGATCTCACTGCAGCACCTTGCCTGCAGCCAGATCCAGCGGTGGCTCCCTGGTTCAGTTCCTCCAAATTGAAAATGTCATTTTGTTTTGGTTCTTGATGACATGTTGTCTGCCGTTTCATTTCATTTCGAAGCATTTCAAAACCTTATAAAACAGTATGTGGTTTTTCATATGGTGCCCATCCTTAGTAACCACAAGTCAAAATCAACTTGACAGCCTATAATTATTGTTACAGAAGACTGATCTCAAGCTGAAACAAAAGCCTTTAAATTGCCCTCTCAAATGCCCTCTCCTAGCCCCAAACCTGCAAAAGGGTCATATTTTACAGCACCTAAGCCTTTTAAAATGTTGAGTCCTCCTCCTTAAATGAAATTTGTGCCCTATGTCTTTGTATTGTTTCCCTCCTCTCTTTTTTTCTCCTTCCCTCTCTGTTTCTCAGATGACAAAAGATAACCATATAATTTTCGATTCCTCCATTGATTACTAGCGGCAGCTCTCACTTCCGCTCATGACAAGACGAACAACTGAGAGGGTTGCCGAGTATTTGCTTCTTTGATCTCTTTCAGCCTGTACAGGGAAAGAAGGGATGATGCAAGCCAGAGAACTAGCATGAGAGGAAAGGAAAAAGAGAAGGCAACACACACCTGGGAGAGAATGAAAGAGAAAGGAGACTGTGTGTTTGCTGTGTGCTTCACATCCATTGTATAGAGGAAAAACTTTTGTGGTACTATACAAAACATTTGCACCAACTGTTGCTTGGCAAAATCTCTCTCTCTCTCTCTCTCTCTCTCTCACACACACACACACACACACACACACACACACACACACACACACACACAGAGAGAGAGAGAGAGAGAGAGAGAGAGAGAGAGAGAGAGGCCGTTACTTCACGAACCTCTCGCTTCGTGGCAACCCCAACTTTCAGTGCGAACCGATCGTCTCAGTCCGCACGTCCCTCCTGTTTTGCTGCGATGCCACCCCGACCACTCCCCCTTAACCGTGCTCCAACTGGGGTGAGTGATTCCCGTTCTGGGGTGTGGGAATCAGCTCAATGCGCATCGCGATTCGCACCCAAAGGGACGTGCGGCCCCGCTCAGCACTGCTCGTCGCCTCCCTTCCCTCCCGTCCTTCCTTCCTTCGCCCTCCCCTCCCCTCATCCCGCCCTGCCCCCCTCTCTCAGCATCCAACATAAAGTTCAGCAGGGGACTCCCTCGCTCGAGTAGCGGCGGCGGCGGCGGCGGCGGGAGCAGGAGGAGCAGCCGCCGCCTTGCCCGGCCAGAGCAGGGCGCCCGGGGCATGTAGCGCGCAAGCGGCGGAGGGCGGGCGGCTGTGCCATGCGGGGCTCCCCCCCGAGTAGCGGCGGCGGCGGCGGGGCTGCCAATGATGCCAGGAAACAGTTAAAATCAGTAGAGTCACACACTGAAATCAATACGGAAACTGTTCCGCTGCAACTGACAGTTACGTATCGATGCATCGATACGCCGTCAGTAGCAATTTTTTTTAAAAAAAAGGATGGGAAATTACGGACGTTGAAAAGTGGCATGCAAATGCGAAGGGAGGACGTGAGGTTGCAATGGATTCGGTCCAAAAATGGGTGCACGTGAGTACAGCGAAAGAGGGGTGGGATCGAATGGAAACCACGTGACCGCCACCGAATTCAATGGGAAGGCAATGTCGCTGCAAAGCGATGCACCTCGTGAAGTAACGGCCAGAGAGAGAGAGAGAGAGAGAGAGAGAGAGAGAGAGAGAGAGTCAGTCACCCTGAAATGTGGAATTGTTAACCACCTCCCGTACACTGGGAGCTAGGTCCTGCCACTCTGTGCCTGTTTACTGAGCAGGGCATATACTGGAGTTGGAATTGACTGCCTACCTAAACCATCACCTGACTCGAGGGCTGCCAGAAAAACCAAGGGAAGAAAATGAAGAAGAGACAAGCACAGTCCCGCAGAGTATAATAATTCATAAAGTGATACAGGTACCTGTTCTGATTGAGAGGCTTCTAGCTGAGTTGCCTTTGAGGTCATTTCATTCACTCTGGTTTCTGTGCTACTGCTTGAGACCTTGGCTTGACTTTGACTTGTTACTTTCTAAAGACGGATTAAAAAAAAACCACACACCTTGTCACATAGGTCACATAGGACAGTAAACGTTTTTAAAAGTACCCTCCAATGTTCTTCCCCTCGTACATGAATTCTCAGTATCTATGACCAAATGGCTAGTGCAGGTCTAATAAAATTTCTCCTTAAATATTTCCACTTACCTGGAAAGCCCTATCAGGGATACTATTTGTAACCAACATGACAACGTAGAAATAACTAACTGCTAGCTATTTTATAGGAAGTTCATGAAATATTACTTAATTGGCAAAATAAGAGAAAACTGTGATCGTTTTTGTTGTTAACATTTTTGTTTCCTTCTGATGTGCATCCAGCATATTTCCTTTACCAGTTTTTTTTTTTTTTGCAGCATTGGGTGCATAGTAAAATAAGGAGTACTCTGCAAAAAGAAATAGTGACCGAAATCCAGCAGCATAATGTGCAATTCAGAAAGCCAATAGTGCAACCAGCTGTGGTTGATTTTTAGAAATTATTTATTGGAAACCCCCCCCCCCATAGAGGGTGGCAACATCAATAGGGTGGTATAGAAATCTAAATAAATAAACAAGTTACTTAATTGATTACAAATGTTCCCACCCTCCCTTGGATTCTCTTTGTATAAGAACATACTGTAAGAACAGCCTTGCCGGAACAGGCCACAGCCCATCCAGTTCAGCATTCTGTCTCACACAGTGGGAGCATTTGCTTCAGGGTATTCCCAAGCATATGTCTTCACCTGCTTACGATTCCCCGCAAATGGCATTGAGAGATATCCTGCCTATCTCTCCAACCCAAAGGTTTTCCTTAGGCATCCATAATGATAGCCATTGATACCCTTGTTCTCCACGAACTTGTCTAATCCTTTCTTAAAGCTGTCAAGGCTGACCGCTGTCATCATTTCTTCTGGCAAGGAGTTCCGCAGACCAGTGATCCTTTGGGTGAAAAAGTACTTTCTCTTATTTAAGTTTCATGGAGTGCCCCCAAGTTTTACTGTTGTGCGATAGAGAAAACAGCTTTTCCTTATCTACTTTGTCCACACCCATGTATGATTTTATAAACTTCAATCAGGTCACCTCTTAGGTGCCTCTTAGGCTTTCATTATGGAGAAGCCACTGAGGGCTGCGGGATCAGAAGGGGGAAAGTGTGTACAGTGTATCACAGAAATGAGTATATCACATTTCGTAAACATTTTAGTACATTATATCTTTTCATGTGACAGCATTGAAGAAATGACACTTGGCCACAATGTAAAGCTTGTATAATAAAGTGTTCAGCTTGTATAACAGTGTACATGTGCTGTTCCTTCCAAATAACGCAACACACAGCCATTAGTGTCTGTTTTCAGAAAGGAAAGACTTCTCGCTGCTTACTTCAGTTCCTTCAACAACTTTCTGATGATGAAAGGTAGCCCCCCCTGAACCCCTTGGAAATGGGAGGATGGGAAATGAAAAAACAAACAAACTTGCGGGTGATGACATCATCGGTCTTCAACAGGATCAGTTCTGCCAACTGCATTTCAAGCAGTAGGTATAAAAAGAAGTAGTAAGATGAAGGAATAGCTGTTGATGTTAAGGGAAGTATGATTCATTTAATCACCAAACTTCTGTTGGATGCCTCATGCATGACCAGACTATAAAGGAGAAAGGCACACTTCCCAAACTAGGAGACAAAAGTTTTGTGCATTGAATACATTCACGTTGATAACATTTTGGTGCCAGGTAAAAACCTTCCTGTTCCAGAAGTTTTTAAACTGATGATTGTGGGTCCTGATGGCAATTTTAGTGTTGTGTTTTAATGTATTGTATTTATTGTATTTATATCCTTTTATTGTTCTAGTTTTATTGTAATTTTGATGTTTATTTCGATTGTGAGCTGCCCAGAGACCTTTGGGTAGTGGGCGGCATACAAGCTAAATAAATAAATAAATAAATAAATAAATAAATAAATAAATAAATATTTAGGGTTTGGATTGTCTAGAGAGCTGTAGCCTAGAAGTTGTGATAAGAGGAAGCATGCACTGGCAGGGCCATTTCTCGAGGTGTCACTAAAAATTGTAAACGCTTGGATCAGAATGTGAATCACATCCACTTGTAAGCATAAATATAAATTAAGCCAGATTTAGGTATCGTCAGTAACTGTAGCTCTCCAGATGTTCTCTATGATGAAGGATGATGGGACTTGTATCTATGATGAAGGATGATGGGACTTGTATTCCAATAACATCAGGAGGACCAGAACTGCAATAGAACAACAATTTCCCTACTCTCTCTTTCCCTGGAAAATACTATGCAGAGAATTAAATCCTGTTGAACGGTTACTTTTAGCAGCAAATTGCCTTCAGATATCCACATAGGCATAGTATGCATATTCTGTTGCACAATAGGGAATGACAGCATTTCAGCACTACAGTTTGCACTTTTTGCATAATTGTGTAGCAGGATATTGGCCAGAGAGTCAGGAGCTGCTGTTGAATATGGCTGTCCCTATTTCTTTCAAAGGTGATCCAGTGGTACTTCTGGAGTGTTGAGACTAGCTACAGGGAGCTGCCATTGCCCAAGTAACATCCAAACGTGCACAAAGGTCCTTCCAAATATGGTTGAAGGCAGATCTTATATCCAACCCACTGATTTCACTGGGATAGATAAACTGATATTTTTCCCTTGCTTTGTAGAAATCTTCTCCATAGAGGGAAGCTCTTCTCCCTCTCACAAAATACCAGAACGAGGGGACATCCACTCAAATTCAGGGTTGGAAGAGTGAGAACAGACAAAAGAAAATATTTTTTACACAGTGTTTTGTTAGTCTGTGGAACTCCCTGCCACAGCATGTGGTGATGGCATCTGGCCTGGATGCCTTCAAAAGGGGATTGGGCAGATTCCTGGAGGAAAAGTCCATCACAGGCTACAAACCATGATGGAGATGTGTAATCTCCAGGCTTAAAACCGGGGTACTTCAAGGGCCAGATGCAGGGGAGTGGTATCAGGAGACAGATATCTAGTCTCGTGCTCTCCCAGACGCATCTGGTGGGGCCGCTGTGAGATACACGAAGTTGGACTGGATGGGCCTTTGGCCTGATCCAGCATGGCTCTTCTTATGTTCTTATGGGATCGTACCCAACAGGTGAAGGGCCCATCTAAAATTCATACTAGGATGATGACATCAAGAGTTTTGGGTGATGAACCTGAAAATTAGATACCTGACTTTAGAACCTAGAGAACAACAGCAGCATTCAGTCGACAGTAGCCCTACTGTTGTGCCAAGAGGTAGGGGAGGGTGGAGCCACTCCTTTCACAGCTGCAGGATGTGTGTCCATCCCCCCTGGATCAAAAAGCCACCCATTCGTTCTAAGAAACACCAGTGAGTCCATGAGTGGTAGGCCATGGAGCTTATACCTTGCAAACTCTTTGCAAGAACAACAGGGGCTAAGGAACAAAGCACACGTTCCTTTGTTCAATCGAATATATTTACGTTTGATCTCAAATGAAAGACAGGGTGTGAATAACAGAACGAAAGGCCTTTTGTGTTCTCCATTTGTGGCTTGCAACAACATGAGCTGAGGCAGCAGTCAATGAGGTTGGGAGTAAAATGCATCCTGATCAGACTAGCTAGGTCGCAGCAGGAGAAAGAATGAGCAGAATTATTTAGACAGACCTTTTCTTCATACCTGTAATTGTGGCAAAGGCTCTTTTAAAGAGATTTCCACATAAAAATACTGAGCAGTAGAAAGCAAATGCAGAAAAATCAATGCATGTCCCACCGGGAAGAAATGGATGTTAAGGGGTGTTCACAATTTATTTATTTTTTACATTCACAGTCCTCTGGAGCAGATCGTAGCTGAAAGGAACTGGAAGTCAAGGAGTTGGGGATGGCGTCGTGAAATTGCCATCTCCCGCTTGTTCTGAGATCAGCCTTAAAATTCCATTAGATAGAACCGCTTTCTATTCACTGTTCCATTATGTCTACCACTTGCTCTACAATAGCAACTCAGAATGGTTCGCGAGGGTGCTGGTGTTTGTTTTATATTTACAGCAGAATGTTCACCGCAACACAAATGGGACAATTCTGGGTGGCATCAAGGGACATCCCCTTTGCACTTGAATGTCTTCCTCAACAATGGGCATGGCAGAATTCAACATCTGGAACTCAGAGGACCGGATCTGTTTCTTTGTGTTCCATCTACAACAGATGTAACCATAAGATGCTTTCTCTGTAGTGTCGTGAACTCCGGTACTTTATATAATGTCAGAAACACAGCCCCCTACTATTAGACCAACCTTCCAAGTGGCTTTTTAAGATGAAACAAATAAATCAATAATGGTAACAAACAACTGTATACATAAATCTGTATAATAGAGGAGAAGCAAAAGGCCACCATGGTTAATAAGTGTGTTTTACCAACTACTTCTGGGGCCTATTCACATCACAATCAGCCTTGCTTCCACAAAGACAGGAGAAAAGTTATTTTCTTTTACTACCCCCCACCCCAACAAAGCCTCTCCAAGGTTTGCATGCAGTAAATGTGCATCTTGTTATAGCATTAGGCCCCATTACATCAATCGCCACATTTAAACCACTTCCTGTTATCTTGCTATTCATCTCCTATACTATATCAGATTTCCACAACATAGTGACCTCTCAGTGGAATGGAGTACAACTCCAGCCTCCTGTGTTGCATGGGGATGATGGAAGTTGAAGTTCTATGAAACACACTTGCGTCTCATGAAAAAGGAGCAGGTGTGCAATGATCACATCACGTAGCTAGAATTCGATATTGCAGCAAACAACAGAAGAAAACAGCACCCAGAACTTTTCACCATTCTTTTAGGAGCCACACAATTACACTGAATTGCATAATTTATATACGGCATCCATCACTCAGTCTGTGTCCATTCACCTATCTGTTATTTTATTTTGCCTCTATATACCACTGGTAACAAGCTGTCAATCCCCTTTAAGCAAACCTCTAAACAGAACAGATGAGCACTGCACAGCGGTGGCCAATATCAGTAATCTCATTCTTCCCAGAGATGTGGAGCCGGAGGCCTCTGGAAAATGTAATGATCATTTCCTTCGCTGTGGCCCAGGTGTATTTCCCTGGCTTTACTAGCAGCCATCCATTTCCCCAGGCTTTCAATACTTTTTTTTTATGATGAGGAATACTTCATATCAGTTGATGCTCTCCGTTATGACCAGGTGTCCTCCTGTCTATAAGAATCCCAATTTAATCTCTTTCCTGGGAGAAGGCTGGGCATTTGCTGTCTGAGTGTGTTTGTATCTGGCTGCTAGGTTTACGCAGTATTGACCGATTGGCCTCCTTGCGTGTCAGAATGAATTCAGCCCCTGTGTCTTAAATGACTCCAAAGGCATGATGGGCAGGGCTGTTGAAAATAAGACAGGCTCAAACATTATGGCTGTCAGATCGGCCGCTGCCGCCACTGCCCGTTCTCTGGGGTTTCAACGCCAGAGACTAGGGACAGGCCCTTCTGAGGTCACAGAGGTGGAGCAGGAAAAGGTTTGGAGAAGGGAGGGTTTGGAAGTGTTTCTAGGAAAGCTGCTTGCGGGGAAAGGGCCGAGTATTATTACTTGTTTTTTGTTGTTTATTATTGGTTTGATGTGTTTGATATCTGTTTTATTGCTATGTGTTATCCCTGTTCACCACCTGGAGTTCCTTTGGAAAGACAGCGCAGTATAGAAATTTATAAATAAATAAATAAATAAATAAATCTGACTGAAAAGGCTCAGAATTTGACTACACTCCCTCTTACCAGCTAATAAAGGCAACCAGGAGTGGAGGAAAAGCCCATTTTTGGGCAGATTAAAAATAAAAAGTGTTCTGGTACAAGTTGGGAAACAGTAGCAATCGGTATCCAAGCTTCAAAATTAATTCACAGCCAAAAGGAAAACCTTCTGCTTTTTCAGTGTCTTTGGCTGTCTAACCTGGGGGAAACATAACCCTTCCCTGAGAGTTTGGCCAGGCCTTGGCCTTGGCCGCATTCAGACTGGAACAGCTATAATTAGTACTGCTGGCAGTTGGGGCAAGTGGCGTTGTCTTCAGCCCCCGTCTGCTCAGAGGTGTGATTCTCCCTCCAGGAAAAAGGAGGAGGAGGAGAATGTAATGCTTTCCCAAAGAAAGAGGAAATGGATGCTTTTACAAAAAAGGTAAAGTGAAAATGCCCAAATAGGTTGAAAGTCATTTTCCTAACAGTCCCCAATAGATTCACCTCTAGATTTGGGGGCCCTCTCTATTGGCGCAGTCAGCTTACAGCCCTGTAAGGTAGCCACGGGAGCCCTGCATCAGCATGTGGTAACAGGCAAGGAATGGGAGACACCTGGCTGGGGAATAGTACCTGTGAAAGGGATCTGGGTGTCTGGGTGGACCACAAATTGAACACGATTCAACAATGTGATGCAGCGATCAAGAAAACCAATGCAATTCTTGGCTGCATCAACAGAAGCCTAGTGTCTAGATCAAGGGAAGTGATAGTACCACTCTATTCTGCTCTGGTCAGACCCCACCTGGGGTACTGTGTCCAGTTCTGCACTCCTCAGTTTTAAAAGGATGTTGACAACCTCAAACTGGTCCAGAAGAGGGCGACCAGGATGGTTAAAGGTCTAGAACATATGTCTTATGAGGATTGGCTTAGGGATCTGGGAATGTTTACTTTTACAAAGAGAAGGCTGAGAGGGGATATGATAGCTATGTTTGAATATCTGAAAGGATGTCATATCAGAAAAGGGACTGGCTTGTTTTCCATAGCTTCGGATACTAGGACTCGGAGCAATGGTTTCAAATTACAGGAAAAGAGATTCCATTTGAACATCAGGAAGAGTTTTCTGACAGAGCTGTTCAGCAGTGGAATATGCTGCCATGGAGCGTGGTGGAGTCTCCTTCTTTGGAGGTTTTTAAGCAGAAGCTGGATGGCCATCTGTTGGTGGTTCTTTGAGGGGGGTCCTGCATGGCAGGGGGTTGGACTGGATGGCCCTTGAGGTCTCTTCCAATTCTATGTATGATTCTATAATCTCCTCATACCCACTGCTTATACCCACTGACATCTTAGCAATCGATCAGCTAAATTATCTTAATTTTATTATAACGTTGTCATTGTTGACGACTGATATTTGATTTTAGATTCCTAAGATGGGGTTGTTGATTTTTTTGATGGTTCTCTAAGAGGCTTACTTTATTTATGTTGATTCAGATTCTTTTATGCTGCTTGTTCATTTTACCATTGTTTTTTGTGAATGTTATAAGCTGCCAAGAGTGGCCATTGGCCGGATGGGTGGAATACAAATTAAAAATAAAATGAAATAAAATAAAATAAAATAAAACCAATGGGATGTAGGGCACTGAGAGGAATACAAAATGCTGTGTCTGGAGGAGTCCTTAGCTATTTCAGAATCACAGCCCTTCCTTGTTTTTCATGCACTTTGTGTACTAGGCACCAAGAGTGGTGCTACAATTTCTTCTGGCACCCGTTTGCCATTTTTAAATCTCTCTGTAATGTGTCTGATTGAGCAGATTCTCTCCTTGCTTTCATTGGTTGTCCCCTTGGTAACTTTTAAATCTGACTCTCAACTCTAGCTGCCTTTCTTGTCTGGATCTTCTTCAGTTCTTCTAGGCATGACTCAAGATGGAAGGGCTGCTAGCATTACCGGTCAAAGGGTGTTATGCAGCTGTCACTGTACATTGTGTGTATGTGTGTGCATGCACACGCGAGCACACTGAGAGAAGACAGAAGACATGCAAAAATTTGGGAGAGTTACAAATGGAAGGGACTGCTCATCAAAGAGTGCTTTGGAGGAGTGGCTGCTTCATAGAACAGCATCATCTGGAAATATGCAGTGGGTTTCCAATCCTATGACAAATTTGTTTTATTTATTTTTACCCTGCTCTTCTCCTTAAAAGGACCCAATAAATCTTTGTGTTTTATGGATTTTTTTTCCTCACTTAAAATTGCTACTTGATCATATTTCTCTCCCTGCCCCTCACATTTAAACAAATTATGCTGGCTTATTTGTTTTGTCACCTTTGTTGTTTGCCTTGTCATCTTGCTGCTGCCGGATGTACTTATTTAGTTATGTATCTATATTATTACTGTTTTACTTATTTTTTTCTTTCACTTATGTTGTATATTGACTTACTTGTTTGTTTGTTTATTTCCCCTTGTTCACCACCAAAGTTCCCTTTGGGGAAAGTCGGCACTTTCCGGAGGGACTCTGATCTGATGACAAATGAATACAGTATTCATTCAAAATCTGCAGTGTGAAGCCCCTCACCACATTGTTCCATGTACTCGTAGTCTCAGCATTAGACTATTATAGTGTGGCTGGCTATGAGGTTAATGCGGGAACTGCACTCAGTGCAGAACACAACAGGCAGATTACTTCCAGGAGTTAGACAATGCGAACATATCACCTTCACACTGGCCATTCTGCACTGGCTACCAATCATTTCAGCACTGACTTCAAGGATTTGATGATAACATATAAAGCGTGAAACATTTTAGGATCTCAATATCTGTCACAGCAGCTTCCGCACCGAGAATTGCCCATGTTACTCGCTCTCCTCAAGCTGTGCGCCTGAGGGTACCAACCCTGAGAGAAATTCAGAAGGTTGTATCAAAGAACCGGGCCTTCTCAGTGGTTGCCCCCCTTCCCCCCGGTTGTGGAACAAATTGCCCCCAGACATCTGCCTGGACCTCTCACTAGGAATATTTATATGCCTTTTAAAACATGGCTTTTCAAATAAGATTTCCCAGAGTTTTGTTGATTATTAGGATGCTTATAACACCAAACGTATCTGCTTCTGCTTTTAATTTTGTTTTTGCTGGCTTATAATTTGTTACTTACTATTAACTGATTATATTTGTATAACCACGTGTTTTAATATGCTTAGTTCTTGTATTTCTTCTGTAATTTTATAATATGTACATAATTTGTTCTTTATTATGTTGTACACTGTACAGAGTAGCCTATAGGCTAGTTGGAGATATATATAATTTCAATAACGAACGAACGAATGAATAAATGAACGAATGAGCGAACTAACTAATGAACTAATGAACTAACTAACTAACTAATGAACTAACAAATGAACGAATGAACTAACGAATGAACTAACTAACTAAGTAAGTAAATAAATAAATAAGAAAATACTAATTAGGGGGTGCTGCTATAGCATAAGAATAACTTGTTGGCACAATGATTCATCATTATTATTCTTAATCTAAGTGGCACTTGCCTTAGGATCAATACTTAAAAGTCATCTTGCTTGAGTTTCTATTGCAGTTGTTATCAAGGAATATGTTGCTTTGACTCTAGATCAGAAGGACAGATGAAAGCAGAAGGACTTCCTTATTATCTTTTAAAAGTCTAAATCCTAGTTTGACCCAAGGAAACATAACTGATCTAATATGTTTATTTGCTTGTTTAAAACAGTTTTCTGGAGAGGAGAGTGGAAAAATGGATTAAATAAGAGGGAATTCTTTTCTGAGGTAGCATGGTGGGATATGGATTCCCTTAAGAGCTGCTGGAAGTAAGCCAATGAATTCCAAGCCACTACTTCACATGGTGGAGGTGGGAATGCATCACCCAGTGCAGTGAAACTCTTGCTAGAGGCTATTTGCTCTGCCTGCGTCGCATATACCTCAAGGGAAATAGGAACCTCATGGATTTCCATCCACACTTGTTTCTTTTGCCTTGGGATGAATCTCTCTGTATCAGAGCACAAGGAAGAAGAACCAGTTGAGACCTCATTCAGCAGGAGTGTGGAAGACGACTGTCATTTAATGTTATATCATTCTGTGAGCACCTGAAATAATAATAATGAGTGTATATTATTTATGACCGTGTGCCTACCAAAAAGGAAGGCTCCATCAGATATAAAAATAGTTCCATGAAGGAAAGCAGACCAAATATGCAGTAGGCAAGCTATATAAGCCAACTACTGTATATAAAATATGCCTTTTAATGAGGTGAAGTATATCCTCCCCCTATTTTGAAGGCCCATCTTTGGAGCAGAGGAAGAGGGGTTAAAATGTTCAGAGGTGTGTCTATAGAAGAGTGCTATATTGCCAATCACTAAGGACTGCCATCTTTCTTCCTCACAAGGTGTCTGACAAAATGCCACACTGTCGCATCACTGTGATCCCAATTCTTTCTGAATATTTTAAAGATATTTGCTCACATTGAGTATTTTCAATGCTTTAAAACCTTCACTTGGTTTCATCTAGCTTCACAGAGAAGGGGGTGACAGCCCTTTTCACTCTTTGCTCCCCATTCTCCTCAGTGCAAAAAAAAAAGGTAATTATAAATGCAAGTTCAATGTAACTATACTTCTAAATACAAAGAAGAGCCCCCCCCCGGGGGGGGGGGGGGGGGGGGGGGGGTCCCCAGCCTCCCCCCTCTCCTCCTGTCCTTCCTGGGCTGCTCTGGTGGAGTGGCGGCCGACGGGCATCCTTGTCGTCCCACCAACGTCGCCGCCTCGCCACCTCGCCGCCGCCATTCAAGCGGCACAGAAAAAAAGTTTTAAAACCCCCGATTCCTGGCCAAAAAAGCAGGCAGAAATATGCCTGCCTGAGTGAGGGCACCTAGAGGGGTGGTTTCAGGGGGGGGTCCCCGGCCTTCCCCCCCTCCTGTCCTGGGCTGCTCTGGGGCATCCTCGTCGACGCCATGCGGTGCGGGCGGGGGATCCAAAATGGGGCGGGCGACCGCAATCTTTTTTTTTGAAATCGTCGTGGTCCAAAAACACACAAAAGCACCACAGAAACATGCGAAAATTGCTATTTTAAAACTGCCAGATTTTTTACAGTAGCAGTGGGTTTTTCTTGCAACAAAATGTCTCCTGTCCTCCTCTCCATTGATTTTATTTTATTTTTTTAAATTTTTTTATTTACACTGGTGCAGTGTGCAATGATGGGCATGCAAATGTTTGGAGCCATTCCACCAATTGCATGGCCACTTGGCCAGGTTGACCGCAGAGACTTCTGGGATGTGCCAATCGGGCATAAAAAGCCCACTAAGTTAGCCCGAACCCTAACCCTAACCCATACGCCAGTACACTGTCCTTCTAAGTGGGTCAGAGAGGTACCCAGAGGTGCACCCCAATACTCACCCTAACCTTACCTGTAACCCTAAGCCTAGCCCTTGCGCTAACCCTAACCCTAAAGCCAGATCTGTGTACTCGCATTGCACTACACGCAAGTACGTTTCCCTTCTTAGTGAGACACAGTCAGAGCCCGCATCTCTTACCGACTGGTGCAGGGAAGGCATCCCCAAGAGGGGTGCTTCTGCCAGAGTCCACTAAGCAAGTCTGCAACTGGTATGCATATCCAATTGGCTATGCATGCTATTTTGTAGCGGGTGAGGAGAGGAGGCACCCACGGGTGCCTCCAGGAGCCCGCTTTCCCTTCATAGCGGGCCAGAGGAGGCACCCACCCCACAGAGGTGTCTCCAGGAGCCCGCTACCCCCCCTAAACCAGTACTAATGACAGACGAAAAACGACACCACAAAACGACAAATTTTTGAAAAATTTCATGAAAAACGGAAACGAGCCGAAACGGACCCGTCCTGAAAAACGACAACTCGAAAAAAAAAATTTCCTGGTTGTGCCCATCTCTGATAACTACTTTAAATATATGGCAGTGAAGGTTGTGAAAATTGGTTCAAAATCTGGAATAACATATAAAATGTGCATGGATCTAAATTATTTTTCTTCATGCTGGTAATTGCCTCCTGGTATCTCACTCTGCCTTGTTCTCGAGAATCTGGATTGCAGACATCACTCTGAACCTGGCACCATGACTGAAATCTTGACTGGGGGCTTGATTCCATTGACAAAAATGCCTGCTTTTGTACTGGGTTCTCCTTTAAAAAAGATTTACATTTTTGTATGCAAATACAAAGCACTGTGCCAGGGGAGTGAGTTTTTCTGTTTCCCTGCCAGAGGTCTGTTTATTGGGGGGGGGGGGGGGAGATACGGAATTGATTCAATGAAATTGATTCTGCGTACATGAAAACCCCACCAGCTTAAAAAACTGCTGTGAAATAGCAGAATTTTTTTTAAGTACCAGGCTTGTCAAAATAGCTAATGCCTGCTTGGTTACTCCTTCATCTTTCTAGTTTCCCCTTCATCTGCCTGGTTGTGCCCCTTGCTCTCTGGCTCACCCTTCCCACCTAACCATCTGCCTGATTACCCATTTGTCTGCCCAGTTGTCCACTCCATCACTTACTCACCAACCCTACCCCTGCCCCCCTCACTTGCTTGCCCACCCCCATTCTCCCCCTATCAGGCCCATCTGATAGGAGACAGAGATGGTGGTGATAGTAGTAATGGCAGCAGGGAAGCCAAGGCAGCAGTGACTGTGTACATACTGCCACACAAGTTTTGTATTCAGGCAAAAGTCCACAAGACTTGACCCTGAAACACATACGGTACACACCAATCTCGCTGGCAGTTTTGTTCTGACAATAAGAATAGGTCCTTAGCTTATTCTTGGTGCTTGAGTATTAAAACTAAACAGTTAATGCCTCTGTTTCCAAAAGCAATCTCTTGCACATCGATAGTAAGGTAGAATTAAACAATTCAACACTTCTTTGCCAACAACAGGATGCCGCTATTATGCAACAGGGGTAAAATAAAAAACCAACAACAACTGTTGCCAATACTGCAATTAAAAGAAAATAGATCAAAAGAATGTAATGCTCTCTATTCTAGCAAAACGTCATATTCTTTCAGTTGCAAACCAATTATACAAAAACTCCTGCATGTCCATACAAGCAAATGGAACACAGCTTGTTTCTTTGGTCGAATGTTTTGTATATTTGATTGTTTCTTTGTGGGCAAGAAAATCAGATGGACTTTTCAATATTAATTTAAAGAAATGAACAATAAACTGTTATTGCCTCCTTAATTCTAGCTATTCCAGATTTAAGAGTGCTTTGGGAGAAGGGGCCAAACCTCATAGAGAACTAGCCTGTCTATGCAGAGTAATATCTTTTGTAGGAGCAGAGAACATTGGAGCCATCACAGGCTAAGAGATGCTGGGAATTATTGTCCAACAACATCTGGCACACCGCACATGCTCCTTTAGACATTCAACTTCTTGAGACTAAAAAGAGGTATTTGTCTAAGTAGTAATATGTCCTATCAATTATGCCACTCTTATTTGGATTTTGAAATACATCAGCGTATGTACAACAGGTTTGCAAAAGGCCAAAGCAAATAGACCTTTTGGCATCTGTTCTCTCATCTCTATGTGCTGGATTCATACAGATAAATTCTGTTATCTATAATATCTGCTACAGGGCTAAAGGACAAAAAAAATTCCCACAATACTCTCATAGCCTATTGGTTTGAAAAAGAATTCCAGTCATAGGAGTTGTTCATATAGAATATAGAGATTATCTTTTCAGAATTCATAGAACTAGGCAGGGTGAAAAGGGGACTGTTTGGATGAAACATATTGCCTGATCCTATTTTATCTTACTATAAGGCACCCTTTGTTCAATGGGACATATAGGGAGCTATGCCTGGACTGCATTAGAATCAGAGGTGAGAAATAAGAACAGGTTATTTACCTGTAATTATTCTTTGAGTGAATCTCTCTGAATGCATATATATGGGTGTTTCAGCACCAGTTTGAAACCTCGTCAAAATCCTAACAGTCTCACAGAAACAAGACCATTAGTGCAGCTTCTTTTGCACTACCTATGTCCAACACTTAGCCCTCTATTCCCTATGTCTGTTGCTCCCCATAAGTGAATAGCAGTGAAACAGACTGAGCAGAAGATGGGAGGGTCGTATGAATCCACATGTGACCACAGGAGGAACCACAGTTACAGGTAAGTAATCTGTTCTTTGTTGTTGTTGTTGTTTTGTGTGCGGTCTTTGTGAATCACTCATGTGGGTGATTGGCAAACTCACTTTCTTTCTCTGTGTTTACAGTAATATGCTCAACCAACTTTGAGAGCTCACAAGCAGCCTGTTGAGCTTCCTGAAGTGTTTGATACAGGAAGTGGGTTTTTTAAATGGCAAGGCCTATACTGATACAATAAGTGATGGAAAGAAAGATGGAAAAACAAGAATCTGGCAGAGGAGAAAGTCTGACCCTACTTTAGTTAGGAAGGAAAATTGTGTTGTCAAGGAAAATTGTGACCACAACCTTGTGAAACTGTAAGAAAGGTGGGTCGTGTTGGAAAGTGCACTTGCTCCACGTGTCGAAGTGACAGCCACCAAGAAAAGCTGTTTTGTAGGCAAGAAGTCTCTGGTACAAGGTAGCCCTTGACTCAAAGGGCAATTTCATAAGTTGGCTAAGTACTAATGGAAGCAGTGGCGAGGGTCACACCTCTGGAATGTCTTCTTACAGGAGCCTCGTGGTACAGTAGTTAAATGCCTGTACGGCAGCTAAAAATGTGCTCTCGACCTGGGGTTCAATCAGCCTTCTATCCTTCCAAGGTCATTACAATGACTACCCAGCTCACTTAGGTGTGTGTGTGTGTGTGTGTGTGTGTGTGTGTGTGTGTGTGTGTGTGTGTGTGTGTGTGTGTGTGTGTGTGTGTCTGTGTGTCTGTGTGTCTGTGTGTCTGTGTGTGTGTCTGTGTGAATGTGTAGCCTGCATAATTAAGTTGTAAACTGCCCAGAGAGTGCATGAAGCACTATGGGGCGGTATATAAGCAGAACACTTTGCTTTTTTTTTTTTTTTTGCTTTTACATTAAACATGGATAAATGAGATACATGCAATAAATTTAAACACCCAAGAGATGGTGGGAACAAGAAACTGCTAGCCTAAGGGGGTGATGTCCCTGAGTGCCTCTTGAAAGAAGACCATCTTCACCATCCTCTTTAAAGATGGTAGAGAGGGTGTGAGGTGGAAATGAGGCGGGAAGGAGAATGAGATTCATATGACAGGGAAGATGCTTACTGAATTACGATTCTTCTTTTTGTGTGTGTAAAAAAATGTGAATGAAAAAGTAAACTTTCCACTCTGAGAAATGGGAAGGCCAATTATCTGCATCAGGAACTAATTATTTTTAGGTGGACTTTAGCAATAACTGTAACTATTCATTTTTAAAATACTGTATAACTTTCTAAGCTCTGGCTTTAATCCTTTTTTAAAATACCCTTGTGGCAAACTAGACGAAAACATTTCGCTCAGCTTCTGCCTTTTGTGGGTCTGTTGTGGATCTCTGTAGGGCTCTTGACTGCCCTTTCTCTTTTGAAGATTTCTTGCCACCACTCCAAGTCTTCTTTAATTACACCACTTACTAAGGCTTCTCAGATTCAATATATAATTCTTTGTTAAAGGCCAATTTGCTTCCTGCCACCTTTTCAGTAAGTGGTTATTAGGCATGAGATACCCAAGTTTCTTTTTTTTGGGGGGGGGGAGCATAGCTTGGGGAGGGAAAGGGGACGTGGTAGCAATTAGGGGGCACCAAACTGCCTACCCACCTGCCCCACGCCTGCCCCCCCACAATCCAGATTATATTTTGCAATGGGGGTGTGCAAAAACTGACTGTTGCCCTGGGCTCTGGAAGCCCTAGCTATGCCTCGGGGGGGGGGACCATACAAATTATTCTTAACAAAAACATGGGTTGTTCTTTGGTGGAATGCTGCAGAAAGCTATATTTCTAAGAATAGGAAGTACTGGAGAATAAAGAAGTTCTGCTGCGACTAGACAGGCAAAAAAAGCAAAGATTTGTTGTGAAAGCAGAATGGATGAATTTGAACTTTTTAAAAAACAGATCACATGACACAAAGGCCTATGTGAATCAGCCAGGCCTCTTTTCCTTCCAATGTTGAGGGTTTTATTTCCTGCCGCTTTAAAAAAAAGTTGGAGTAATTCAAATGATCACATTTCCCCTAAGTGGTCAGTTGTTTTGTTCTCCGAAAGGACAAGGCATAACTGTGGGCAGTATTTTGGTGACCTACAAAGCTGGTTGTGATGTTTTGGACAGCAGAAGCAGCCATTCCCCTGATCTTGCTCCTCATTTGCCCCAGTGGATCACCATTCACCTCATCACTACATGAAGACATGAGTTGAGTGCTACATTAGCTTTGCACCCACAAAAAAAGAAAATGGAAAAAGATGCAAATGGATATAACAAAAGAACACCTCTGAAGAACTACAGCGGACTATGATGTTTCTGTGGAATGTGGCTGGCCGCAAATCAGCTGTCGGGCAAAGCAAAGCAAAGCAAAGTGTTCTGCTTATATACCGCCCCATACTACTACAAGTAGTCTCTGGGCGGTTTACAATTTTAATTACAGAGTGCAGGCTACACATTGCCCCCCCCCCCAGCAAGCTGGGTACTCATTTTACTGACCTCGGAAGGATGGAAGGCTGAGTGAACCTTGAGCCTGCTACCGGGGATTGAACCCAGGTCGTGAGCACAGTTTTACCTGCAGTACAGGCATTTAACCACTGCGCCACGAGGCTCAGCACAATTCCAGGTGCTGACCTTGACCTACAAAGCACTCTAGGACCTGGGTCCAACCTACCTTGAAGATCGAATCTCACAGTATGAACCAGCTCGGGTGTTAAGGTCATCCGGAGAGGCCTTTCTCTCCGTCCCACCACCCTCACAGGCATGTCTCCTGGGAACCCATGAAAGGGCCTTCTCGTCTGCTGCTCCCAGACTCTGGATCTCCCTCCCACTAGAGGACAGGACTGCCTGATCTCTGTTGTCTTTCTGGAAACAGGCAAAGACCTTTCTTTTCAGAGAAACTTTCTCTGAATGATGGACTAACCATTATGTGACTTTTATATGAATCTATCAATCTATCATACATGAACACATAGACTTTGTGTTTATAGACTTTGTGATTGCATTGCCACTATGTTCTCAATATTAGTTTCCCTCACTCATAACTTTACATGGAATTTTAAAATAAAACCTGCTCATGTTTGACACTCAAAGGTATGTTTCACTGTAGAGTTTAACAGCTGAAGGGCATAATTGAGAGTGGTGACCTTATGTACAGGTGACCTTGATTTACATACCTCTAGAGCTTACAGCTTTATTTATTGGGGCTGCGGAGTTTCAGACTAATATCATTTGCTTGTTTCATAGACGAGCAACAAGCATTAGTGTAAACGTGGCTGTTTATCAAGCTGTTTTGTATGACCGGATTTTTAAAGAATGACATATAGATAGTCCAATGAGTTGTATTATAGCACCCCTTCTATATTTCAGAAACCATTAACTTGGCTGCAACAGTTTTTAAAAATGATATATGATAATGAAGTAATAAAATCCATAAACCTCTTATCTAAGCCAACGTTTGGAGGCTGCATTTATATAGCTCTGTATAGCATCTGGGTTCTTCAGTGCCATTTTTGATCTGTTTAGAGAAGCTGATTAAATCTGTACACAAAGAAAAACAGGAAGCTCTTTCCCAAAGAGAACAGCTTGGCATAGCTTCAAGGAAAATATATGCATACCACTTGCAGATAGTTTGTAATGAATTACAACCCCAAATATGTCATTTACATTTTCACATATTTTGGGCTATGGATCAAATGCCATTCTGCCCTGCTGGTCTACGTTGAGAGTTTTGGCTGATGTTCGGCTGGTTGGCACCAGGGTTGACCTTTAGATATGATCACCTTGCCACAAAGGAATATGCCCATCTTATTTAAGCAGACCCAGGGAAATGGCTTATCAGAGAAGCACCTTGCATTGATCAGGGAAGTGAATAATGACCTCATTCATGTCTTGTTTCAAAGATGTGGGTGCTGCAGTTCTCAAATTGTGTTTATGCCCAACGACACAACAAGAAGGCTTCTGTGACTTTATAAAGCCACATAAAAATAACCTGCTAGGTGATACCGGACAGCACACCTGGCATAGCACTGTTGTATATGACAGCCACGCAGAAGGTCAATATTGACTCTCCTGCTGTTGCTAGCAGCAAATAAATAAAAATAAAAATTAGTATTACTATGACCACCAAGACTATTAATAGCGGTGGTGGTGGAATAGTAGTAGCAGTGATGGTGGTAAAGTGGCTTTCTCCAAAGGTACCTGAACAGATTTGTGCTGAAACTGGTACTGAGAATTCTGTGATGAGCTTGTTTCTGCTTTCTCAAAGTGGGTCTTCACACTTGCCAAGCCTCCAGGTATCCTGCAAGCCTCTGACTCCTGAAGAGCCTGTTGGGAAAAAGAAAAAGAAAACAAACCTGTCTATTCAATACAGTAATTAAAGCACACAAAACCACCACCACCACCACCTCCTCCTCCTCCTCCTCATTCATTTTAACAGTCACATTGTTCTGGAGGTCTACATTCCTGTTAATCTTCTAGACTCTGTTTGTGTGATCCACGTGGTTCAAAGATAATTGATGACTTAGGTTTGCCAGTAGCCTCTGCATGTCTCTTGAGAAGAACTACCGGCCATATCTCTGCCTGGCCAAGGTAACTGAGAGCCAGCTGAACCCACCCTAGGGCAGATGAAGGTGTGAGGAATCCAAACATATTCTAGCTTAAGGATTTTAAGGAGGTGAAGGCTTGGGTGATCTGGGAACAAGCTTCCTCCTAGCCACGGATATACAGTAGGAGGTGGCAATGATAAACCAATCTGACAACATTTCAGAGACTGGAAAGCCCTCTTGGAGATGCCATGTCAGAATCAACCTGATGGCACATAACAATGACTCTGATCTTGACTCTAAACTTGGGCTGGCAGAGTGGTTGTGCCCCTGACATGGAAGAGGGCTTGGCATTATTGAGCATCTCCCTCAGCATCTCCTTTCCCTACTTTTGTTTTGATTTGCTTCCCCTTTGGCTCTTCCAATGGAATGGGGTCTGCAGCATAAGGACAGTCACACTGGGAAAAGAGGCCTCCACCTATTCCAAACCGAGAAAAGCTTGTCCATCTTTTAATTAGAACGGCACTATTACTTAATTAAAATGTCCTTTCTGTCTCTTACAAATTCCGCTTATTCATTTTGTAGCTCTTTACCAATATCCTTTCCAAGGGGAATACAAAAATGTTTAAAATATTAAAGGTTTTATTAAGAAAAGATGCAAAATATTCCCCATGTGATGCCCTTTCTTCTTCTTCTTCTTCTTCTTCTTCTTCTTCTTCTTCTTCTTCTT
>JAHTLZ010003547.1:28298834-28328885 GCA_023846285.1 Phrynocephalus versicolor | reverse complement strand
GATGATGATGATGATGATGATGATGATGATGATGATGATGATGATGATGATTTACAATTGCAGCGTTTGCTGCCCAGCATCAGGTCACGCCTCAGAATCTCCTGCACACTTGGGAATGCTTATTGAATCAATTCAGGAGAAGAAACCCAGAATAATTATCTGTAGATATCTGTTGCCAAATAAATTTGATGCACAAAGTCTTAGGGGTGAATGGAACAGGGAAATGAATCACTCTGTCTTGACTAACCTAATGGAAGGCTGTGTTCACTGGTATACTGGTTGTATCTATGGATCTAAAGCTATGATTTATCCAGCAAAATAATCATGTTTAGGGTGACATAACACTTTATAAGGAAAAGTCTAAGTAAATTACCTAAATATTGCAGCTGCAATGCCCCTGATATACCACATCTCTTAAACATATGCTGTGGTCACATCCAGTCATCAGCTCGTTTTGTGGGAAAGTTATTATGTACTGTATATTAGTTTTGTATTGGATCACTCTTCGATCTTCATCAGTGTTTATGTGCTCCTAAATTACCTGCCTGCTTCTTGGAGATTAATCATTGGCTAATACAAATGGATTCTCTGTGTCCTTACTATCATAAAAAGAGTTGTATTACAGCATGGGAAATTAATACCCAACCCTGCAATTCAATGAATAGAGAAACTTACACCATTATTTACATATGAACACATGGCTATTAGAGGACAACCATGTAGAGATATATGTTTTAGATATTATGCAGCAGTTTATAGAAGCTTATTAATATTCTTTCTTTCTTTCTCTTCCTTCCTTCCCTCCCTCCCTCCCTTGTGTGGAAAAAGGGGAAGGAAAAGAAAACAGCCAACATTATAATGCTATTGTATGTACATACTGATAGTAAGGCTACAACTGGAGTATTGAGTACTATTCTGGTCAGTGCATCTCAAAATATACATAGTGGAAGTGGAAAATGTACAGAAGAGAGTGGCTAAAATGATTATTGGGCTGGGGGACCTCCCTTATGAGGAAAGGCTACAGCATTTGGGGCTCTTTAGTCTGAAAAAAAAAGGCACCCGGGGGGGAATATGATTGAGATGTACAAAATTATGCAGGGCATGAGTAAAGTGGATAGAGGGATGCTCTTCTCCCTCTCACAAAATACCAGAACTAGGGGACATCCTCGCAAACAGAGGGTTGGGAGAGTGAGAACAGACAAAAGATTTTTTTAACCCAGCATGTTGTTAGTCTGTGGAACTCCCTGCCACAAGATGTGGTGATGGCATGTGGCCTGAATGCCTTCAAAAAGGGACTGGACAGATTCCTGGAGGAAAAGTCCGTCACATGTTACAAAACATGATGAATAATCTCCAGGCTTACAACCAGGGTACTTCAAGAACCAGATGCAGGGGAGTGGTATCAGCAGACAGATATCTAGTCTCGTGCGCTCCCAGACGCATCTGGTGGGGCCACTGTGAGATACAGGAAGCTGGACTAGATGGGCCTTTGGCCTGATCTAGCATGGCTGTTCTTATGTTCTTATTTACATGCTTGTAGTCCCAGCATTTCTGACTCTGTATGAGTGAGATTACAAGGAGAACTTCAAAGATGGCAGACACAATCCATCATTGATTGTCAGTTTCATGACACATTGCTGTTCTGGGGAGCCTACATTTTTTCTCATAGCATTTGATTCCTACCTTTGTCATTGCCGAGTGGTGAGATTATAGTTGAGCCATGGTCTAAGTGGATGTAGTAACTCACTCCTAAATTCTGGAATGAGTCTTCCTCTGCTAGGCATAAGACACATTCCCGAGTGAAATAAACATTTTACACAATGCTAGTTAGTTAAAAGCATTGTATATGATAGTCACAATGGTGTGGAGACCCATTCTTCAGCCGGTCACAGTGGTTCTGCTACTTATATACCATACCATCTTAGGGAAGGCTACAGCCCAGAAACAGATTGCTAGCTCAAACATTGTAGGGTGTTTACAATCAGATGTCACTCGAGTGACTACCTGTATGCACAGCGAAACACTGAGTGAATGCCTATTTCCCCAGCACGAAGGAACAATATATCAGGGCATTCAAAAATAATCAAGGACTGCCTTTTGCCAGTGTCACTGCATATTGGTTCACATGAACCACGAGAGAAATGGATGGGAAGATACAACAACAGCATGTAACCAATATCCAGCAACTCAAGTACAAATATGTTCGTTGAAGGCGTCCTCTCTGCGGTGTTTCAGGCTGAAAGGCTCAACTAAATGGTTTTTTTTAAGATGAAAAAGCTGTCAAGTTGTGGAGACTAAGATTCTACCAGCCGTGATTTTGATCTTGCTTAACAATGCATGCAGTGAAATATCCATCTGCAATAACTCCCAGTTTAAAGCCTTTTCTGGACATTGGGTCATGGGCATGAAATCTCAGTTTGGGGCAAAGTATATGTTACATTTTAAAAACTTGCACGTAGTAACAACCGGAGTGGCAACTGTTTCAGCAGAAATGTGGTTTCGGTTTGGGGTTTATCTTAATGAGGAAGCAAGACATGATGGGGACGAAGTCTTCAACTTTTAAAAAAATCATCCATTTCAGTTCTTAGAACGACCCAGAGCTGCTGCTCTGTCTGTTAGGTTCCAAAGGCTTGCAAAGAGATGTTATCTCATCTTGGGGAAAGGATACCAAGGAGAAATATTGGTTCCCAAAGAAAAGCACCTCCTCTTCCTTTTCTTTTGTTTCTTTAACAAAATTGTCCTCTCAATCTACCAGCTGTTGTACTGGACTGCACGTATTTGAATGTCACATACCATTTGTCCATAGCTATACAGACACCACTGCTTTCTTCCATTTACATGTTTGTGTTGTTTAGTCATATTGAAGCGTGGGTGGGCAAAGCATTTATTTTTCCCTTCTACTGCCAGCTTGATCAATTTGTACATTTGCTTCCAACATTCCGGTATATTAAAGCAGTGGAAAATAGATAAACATGCTCTCTAAAAATCTCTACTATGCATTCCATCGTTCAGAAATGGGGAAGAAAATATATTTGCAGAGGGCATGTTGCGGAATAAAAACATGCTTTGCACTGGTATGAATCCGTGGAGGAAGTTTCCATGAATTCATGGAGGGACTCACAGATTTCTTTGTCCAAAGACACAAAAAATGCACCAGGGTAATTTATATGATATATTTGTTCACTGACATGTGTACCTATTATGAGTAGACATGGGCACGACTTGGCGAAATTCTCGTTTCCATTTCCGTTCCTCGTTTCCATTACGCAACGGAATGAAGAACAACAGTTACTCCGCCAGAACTCGAACTCGAACCGATAAAAGAAAAATTGGGTCTGATTTGTTGTTGTCGTTCCTGGCATTGCAGCTATCGCACGATGCCAAGCGGCGGCACAGAAAAAAAGTTTTAAAAATAAAAAAAATCCCCGATTCCCGGCCAAAAAAGCAGGCGAAAATATGCCTGCCTGAGTGCACCTACCAGAGGGGTGGTTTCTGGGGGGCGGGTCCCCGGCCTCCCCCATCTCCTATCCTGGGCTGCTCTGGTGGGGGGCATCCTCATCGTCTCGCAAACTCGCCAACCGGCGGCAGAGAAAAAAAGTTTTAAAAATAAAAAAACCCGATTCCCGGCCAAAAAAGCAGGCGAAAATATGCCTGCCTGAGTGAGGGCACCTACCAGAGGGGTGGTTTCTGGGGCGGGGGTCCCCGGCCTCCCCCCCTCTCCTGTCCTGGGCTGCTCTGGTGGGGGGCATCCTCATCATCTCGCCAACTCGCCATGCCATGCGGTGCGGGCGGGGGATCCAAAATGGGGCGACCGCAATATTTATTTTGAAATCGTGGTCCAAAAACACACCAAAGCACCACAGAAACATGAAAAAATAGCTATTTTAAAACTGCCTGAATTTTTACAGTAGCAGCAGTGGGTTTTTCTTGCAACAAAACGTCTCCATTGATTTTATTTTATTTTATTTTTATTTTTATTTTTTTACACCTGCGCAATGATGGGCTGGCCATGGGAGTGGACCATGCAAATTTTTGCAGCCATTCCACCAATTGCATGGCCACTTGACCAGGTTTTGACCGAGACTTCTGGGATGTGCCAGTCGGGCATAAAAAGCCCACTAACCCGAACCCGAACCTGAACCCTAAGCCTAAGCCTAACCCATACGCCAGTACACTGTCCTTTTTAGTGGGTCAGAGAGGCAACCAGAGGTGCACCCCACGAACTCACCCTAACCTTACCCGTAACCCTAAGCCTAGCCCTTGCGCTAACCCTAACCCTAAGCCAGATCTGTGTACTCGCATTGCACTACACGCAAGTACACTTCCCTTCTTGGTGAGCTATAGAGCGCCCAGAGGGCAATATGCCAGTATGCTGTCCTTCTTAGTGAGTCAGAGTAGAGGCACCCAAAAGAGGTGCCTCTGCCTGCCACTGCAACTTGGTATGCATATCCAATTGGCTATGCATAGCCTTTTGTAGCGGGCCAGAGGAGGCACCCACCCCAGAGAGCTGCCTCCAGGAGCCCGCTTTCCCTTTGTAGCGGGCCAGAGGAGGCACCCACCCCAGAGAGGTGCCTCCAGGAGCCCGCATCCCCCCAAACCAGTACTAACGACAGACGAAAAAACGACAAACGAAACAACAAATTTTTGAGAAATTTCGTGAAGAACGGAAACGAGCCGAAACGGGCCGGCTCCGACACACGACAACTCGAAATGTCATTTTTCCTGGTCATGCCTATCTCTAATTATGAGCCAAGTGACATGTATCGAAGAGGACTGTGATGCACTTTACATCAAGACTGCCTTGTATGTATGTGCCTTCTGCTTTGCAACCTCATTTTTCATATCACTGGGATCTGTTTTTTTCCCCCTGAAAGCACCACAGCAACTAGCAAGTCACTGGGGAATGTAATTTTCTTGACAGATCCAAGTCATTTGGGATAGCTAGACCATATATCTGAGGGAGAGCAACTAGGCTTGTCCTAACAAAACAGCGCCTCAAAAGATATGCAGTTATGTTGGGAGATCTATGTTTTGGCAGAGCAAATGTGAACAGCGGGTTATATTAGCAAGGGGCCATTTCATGCATCCTGACCACTAACCAGTGAATTTCCTGTGATTTGCAGTGGGCAATTTTATTCTGACACTGTTTAAGCTATCTGATGAATGTTACTTATATAATAAAGGCCACTGGCTAGTTCGAGGAGAACTAGCACTGATTTCAGTATTATGCCCGGCTAAGACTGGAATCTTTAAAAGGCACAGAAGGTTCAATAGTCAGTTAATGTATAATGCAGAAGTGACTAGAATTCTTAACAGTTCTTCCATGTGTGAGAGATTACAGGTTGCCATTAAAATCATAGAGTTGTAAGAGACCTCAAGGGCCATCTAGTACAACTCCCTGCCTCCAGCCTTTGCTTAAAAACCTCCAAAGAAGGAGACTCCACCACCCTCCATGGCAGCATATCCCACTGCCGAACAGCTCTAGCTGTCATGAAGTTCTTCCTAATGTTCAAACGATTAAGCTTGAGTCAGTTCTGGTGACAAATCACACACAATTATTATTAAACGCTAGTAATGGTGCTATTATTTCAATAACCTTCAATAACCTTCTCTGAGCTGGACCAAAATTGTTATCAGGGAATTTGCAAAGGACCGAGAAACATTTGCGGTTGGGTTTTTGCTCCTTGTTTCAAAGTTAGGCACAAGGACACAAGAAATATGTACCTTTTAGGGCTTCATACATTTTGTTGTCAGACATATGGATAGCTGTTCCGTAACTGCACTGGGAGAGTTCAAGTACACTGACACTTCACACACTGATGTAGTAAAAGACTAAGAGGCACATCATTTATTGACTTTATAAATTCAGTACAGAAAGTACTTTATATGGATTGTGTTTTTGCACGAGTACATAATGGCACTTAATGGCAGCTTTCCTTTCTGTAACCATGTCAGTGTATTTTAAGGCCTAGGTTAAAATATCTGTATATACAGCGGAGAAAAGAAAAACAGCCAAGAAGATACTCAATCCTTTGAAAGAAAAATGGCCTTGGGAAAAAGGATTAGGCAGCCCTCCTCTCCCCACTGCCCTTCATCCATTCAAGTCTGCAACATCTCACAGCTTGGTGTGGAAAAAGAAAGAAAAAAGCCAGATAATTTCCAGTAATAGCCATCCATGACTGTGTTGTGTATGAAGAGACAGACTACATGGGCATTTAGCCTGCTGCCTGGCCCCTTGCAAGAATGGGCTGGTTCCTTCTTAAAGATGGCAATCAGATATTGCTTTTGTTGGGCTGAACCAATCTGTCCCCAGAGCAGTTCTGTCCATACCTTTCTGAGTACCTGTCAGGGGCTTCTACATTTTTGATTCAGGTAGGATCATTCTGTTTTGGATTGGTTTCAGCATGTGTAGTTATTGGAACTAATCCAAAGGACACCTACCAGTTTGGATTTGCCAACATTCATAATAAACAAGCCATCCCAGCACACCAGCGATAGTCCATTATACAGAAAAACAATTCACTTTCTCTGCCCATCTGCTGGGGAGCAGAAGAAGTGATTAAGTTGCAAGTATCCTAAAGTATCTTGCTTATTAAGCCATACCATGATACTGGCAGGAGAAATTTCAATGGGTGGGCTTGATTAAGAACATAAGAACATAATAAGAGCCATGCTGGATCAGGCCAAAGGCCCATCTAGTCCAGCTTCCTGTATCTCACAGTGGCCCCACCAAATGCGTCTGGGAGCACATGAGACTAGATATCTGTCTCCTGCAACCACTCCCCTGCATCTGGCCCTTGAAGTACTCTGGTTTTAAGCCTGAATATTTACACATCTCCATCATGGTTTGTAACCTGTGATGGACTTTTCCTCCAGGAATCTGTCCAATCCCCGAATATTTTGAAAATGTCCAAATCTCTCTAAGCAAGCCTGACTATTTCATAGGGACCTACATTAGCTTTCCATCTGCTCCCAATGTAGTGACACCCAACGTTAGGCTGGTTACACCCATCAGATGTCATGATCTGCTGACATCCTTTTCTTTTTAAGTAAAGACATGGGCACTGAAATTAAAAGGAGCAGAAATAGAAGGAAAAATAGATGTCACTTTTCCCTCTACAACTCAGTTTTCCCCTTGGAATATATATCAGCAAGCTGCTCTCCCTCCTAAGGGAAAAACATATGAGGACCTATATCTTTTCACCTTAGGAGAGAAAAGCAACTGGGATGCGGCACTTTGAGTGAGAAAAAGGCCAGAGGGAAGTGATTAAATAGTCCCTTTCTGCCCTTCACACAAAATACTGGCTTACCTGGCTGTTTTCTTTCAGAAAGTTGAAAACGTTTAGAGAAGTTACATAAAACTCAAGTCTAACTGTAACATTGAGCAGAGTTACAGTGTGTGCAATGGCACTCCTTTAAGTACAGACCACATAAGGTGGATAGACAACTATGTGGAGAAAAACTGGACTAACTCCGATACATAGTTTACCATATGAGAAACGACATAACAAGATCAGATCCAAGTCTTATTTAGGACAGCATTCTGTTCACACACAATGGTGAATCAGTTGCCTATAAGTGGAACAAGAGTGCAACAGTATAATCACCACTCCACTCTTGGACCCTAGGAATTAGAATACAGAGGTATTTTACTTTGCTTCTGGTACCGAAAGTGATCCAAGATGTTTGGCATCCCTGATTATTTAAGCATTCCTCTATTAATTAATTCCCTATTAATCTGTCCAAATCACTTTCAAGCATCATTACAGCTTCTGGCAAATTCATATGTGAATCTAGAGATGGGCACGAATTTAAAAAAATGGCGTTTCGTTTGTCGTTTAGGGGGTCCGTTTCAGTTCGTTTCCATTTTTTGCGAATTTTTGCAAAAAAATTGTTTTTGTTTTTGTTCGTTTTGTTACCATTTCATTACCATTTATTTCAATTTTTTTGTGATTTTTTTAGCATTTAAAGCAGATCACTTGTATTGCCGTAACGAAAACGAAACGCACGGCAAAATTTCCGGTGTTTCTGTTTGTTTCGTTTCATTTTAGAGACAGAATTTGTTTGTCGTGTCGTTATGTAACAAAATGAAAAAACAAAAACGGAAATGAAAAATGGTTCGTTTCGTGCCCATCTCTATGTGAATCCCCATGAAGGCACTCAGTTTGGTGGAACCATGCACCCAGCAGCACACATCAAGCCTTCTGCTGCTTTTGCACTTGGCTGAACTTGGGCACTCATCATTATTATAAATGACTAATTATTCTAGTGATCTTGGAAACGTCCTGTTGCATTTCTTATAGAAGTTACTGATTACCCAGCAAAGGGAGAAATAATCATACCATGATCATTGTTGTTGCTGCTGCTCTAGTGGCAACAACTGAGAGGGTAAAAATGTGCCACAAGGCAGCTACCCAAACCTGCATGTTTACTTATCACTTTGATTATTTGTTATGATCTTGATTTATCATTATAATGATGCTAATAATAGATGTGAAAACAGGCAGGAAAGAAAATGGCCATTAGAGAATTAAAATAAATCTCTTCATGCTATTAGAAAATTTTTAACTGATGATTGTGGGTCCTGATGGCAATTTTAGTGTTGTGTTTTAATGTATTGTATTTATTTTACTTATATGTTTTTATTGTTCTAATTTTATTGTAATTTTGATGTTTTAATTGTTTATTTGATTGTGACCTGCCCAGAGACCTTTGGGTAGTGGGCAGCATACAAGCTAAATAAATTTATTTATTTATTTATTTATTTATTTATTCATTTATTTTTATTTGGTTTATTTATCTCCCCCATAGTGCTTAAAGCATTCTCTGGCAGGTTTATAATATAATTATGCGAATAATAGTTTGCCCACTCCCTAGCAATCTGGGTACTTATGTTACCACTGTGGGAAGGATGGAAGGCTGAATTAGCCTTTAGCCAACTACCTAAATCGTCAGGACTGAACTCAGGCCATGAGCAGGGACTTGTCTGTAGTATATGATATTATAATTATTATATTTAAAGTAATAATATTCATTTAATAGTATTTCATTTAATATGAACACTAAATTCCAGCATTAACATTATTATCAGTTATAAAACCTATGCAGTTTTAAAGATGAGACTATATTATTAGGCTCCAGTTGTGCAATAGCACTTGCATTGCTAGACAATTGCTTGATTTAGCATACTTTTTACTTTTAAAAGTTGTTTTTGTAGATTTTAAACTGATTTTTATTTAGCAGAAAAAAACAATTATTTTGTCTCATAAATACCTTCCATCTTAGGTTTTGATTTTACAACAGCAGAACTGATCCCTTACGTTTATGGAAAGTAGAGATATAAAGTATTTTTCCATGTATAAGACTATATTTTCTTTAAAATTGTTAGACTAAAATTTGAGGATTGTCTTATACATGGAAATAAGCCAAGGAGAGGACTGTGTGGTCGTGAAACTAATTTTGGGTTGGGAAAGTTCGGGTCGTCTTATATATGGGAGCGTCTTATATATGGGAAAATATGGTCTTATTTTATCTTCTAAAAATTTAGAATTGCAAAAGTTTCCCCCTCGCTGCTTGTGCTTATAAGGGAGGGCTCCACATTTTCCCCATTTTGATTTATTTGGGCAGAGGAGGAGGGATCACAAAAGTATTAGTTTTTTCCACAAAGAGTTTGTATTTTGTATTAAAAATAATATTTTATGTCAAACCACAGTATTTGGTGCAACACATAGTACAATTTTTGCTAATATAGAAATGACAAAAAAACCCAAAATACCTGGTCTTCTTGCTCTGATGCAATAGCAAAATAATGTCCTAGCGATTGATAATTCTCTCTCTTTCTCTCTCTCTCTCTCTCCCCCTCCCTCTCTCTGTCTCCCTTTCTCTTTTTCTCTGTATCTCATGCTTATTTTGTGAAAAACTAGAAAAATTATGAATATTTCTTACATCCAGAGCACAGAGAGAACTCCTAGTTCCCTGAGCTCCTTGCCCTCTGAAGATGCCAGCCACAGAGTCTGGGGAAACATCAGAAAGAATAACTTCCAGAACACGGCCAAGCAGCCCTAAAAACCTCACAACATCCATCACATCCCGGCCATGAAAGCCTTCGAGAACACATTTCCTACATCCTTAGAGGAAAGACTGATTGCCTATAATATTCTTCCCTGGGTGGGGAAGGCAGTTGCCATTTCCTCCTACCTGGAATGTTGAAGGACACTGAACCATCCAAGACCAGAGTTGGGAAAACAAAGTGAAACAAATGCTCCAAACTCCTTGTCACCAAACAACAAGATCATTTTGGGTAGATCTTGCACAAACTATGTGAATTTGTGAGGTGAATTTTTGTGCAGGTCTGTAAATACGTGCAATGGAACACTATTGATATCGCTCCTTTGGGGGCAAATAAAAGAGAAAACCTGGAATGGTTTGTCTATATTTTTCCCAGCAGTTTTTCCCCTGCTCAATTTGTATGTGGGTATGTGCTTAGCCTCACAAAGACAAAACGCACTAGATATATTTTGCATAAATTGTGTGAATCACAAAAGGAGGGAAATGACCTTGTTCTCTTGATCTTCTCTTGGAGGCAAGATCTCTCACCGAATATTGTGCAATTGTCAACCGGCTGTCTCACCACAATGACACATCCAGTATGTCTCTCGATCCTTCGTACAACTCTGACAACATTTATTTCCATCCCTCGCTTTAACGGAATATCCCATTGGTGCAGTGCTACTTTTCATGCCACTGGAATGAATGGCAGACATTGATTTACTGGGGATCAGATTCTAGCATTTTTTCCAGTGTTCCATGAAAACGTTGGGCTGCTTTGTGAAGGTTCTCTCTCAATACGCTGTATGGCTTTCCTTCACACATTTTTAAATGTCCTAAATTTGGGATGACTCCCCTTCAAGCTCTGACATGAATCACTTGGATACACCTACTATTCTCATTTCACTTTTACTTTCTTTAGCATCTGCTGATATTCGATAGCAAGACAACACCAGACATGAGCCTTGAGCATGAAATCTCATGAACTGCTAAATAAAGATTTAGAACTTCTTACTAATAAAACGGAAGCCTGTGCTTTTTGAGAAGAAAACCGGCACCCAAATGGGCACACCGTAGGGATCCCTTTGACCCACATTATCTTTGAGGAGAGCAATTTATTTTCCTGAGCAACTGAAAAACTAGCTAAACCTTCAGAGCATCCCCAAGAGTTTGGCTCCTATTCATATCTGTTATCCCTCAACAGACCCCATTAGAGATGGGCATTTTGTTTTGGAAGGAGACTGGTTCCGAAACTCAGAACCCAGTCTCACACTCTGGAACAAAATCAACCACTGTCATACCTCGCTGTAGTGCACACTGGGTGAAATTCTAATCAGGAAGCCTCCAGTGTGTCATCTTTCCCTCTCTGGCACTGGCCAATCAGGAGCTGTGCAAGGACATGCATCATCCTGCCTTCCTGTCTGATTGGCCAGCAACAGGGAGAAGGAACGATGATGCATTGGAGGCTGCTTCCTGACTGAAATTTCAATCAGTGTGAACTACAACAAGGTAAGACAGTGGTTGATTTTGTTCCGGAGGGTGGGACTGGGTTCTGAGCACCAGCTGTGCTGGCATATTTTCTTTCAGAACCAGTCCCCTTCCAAAACGAAACACCCATCTCTAGACCCCACAATAAACCTTCCTGGGTACTTGCAGTTGAGCACATAGGCTCCTTTCAGATGACTGCCCTCAGTTCCTTTAACTCTAGAACAGTTGCACCCATTGGGCTTTAAAGTATTTGCCAAGCCTTAACATTTCTTTCCTGTCCTTTGTTGTCGTTATCAATGCAAGGAACATAATTTTGGAGATAAGCTATAGCTGGTTGGAAATTACTTTATCTCAATCCTGTGTGTGTGTGTTGTGTCATTACAGTCGTGACCGACTCTTTGTGACCCCATGTCCATGGAGTTTTCTTGGCAGGAATACTGGAGTGGCTTGCCAGTTCCTACTCCAGGCACCGACAGCGTCTGGTATTTCCTGGTGGTCTCCCATCCAAGTACTAACCAGGGCCGACCCTGCTTAGCTTCTGAAATCAGGCGAGATCGGATGTGCTTGGGGCATCGGTATATAGTAATTACACCAGCTAAACCAAGCAGGATAATGCAAGTGGAGAGTCAAGGCTCTGGTACCTCTCCCCAATTGGGTTGTTTGGAAGGCCTGTCATGGATCATGCATAAGGAATTGTGCCTCCTTACACTTTAAGCACAGTACTAATAAATGGAAGGCAAGTTGCAAAATCAATAACTGTTCTTTGAACAGATGGAAAAACTCTGGACAGCAATCTTCCTTAAACAACTGCCCTTTAGAGCCCCTTTGGACATGGTTAAACTGCTGTGCTGCAGCTGTAACTGTGGTCACGACCTACAGTTCAATTCCAGGTAGCAGGCTCAAGGTTCACTCAGTGTTCCATCCTTCCGAGGTCAGGAAAATGAGTACCCCAGCTCGCAGGGGTGGGGGTGGGGCGGGGCAATGTGTAGCCTGCATGATTACTTGTAAACCGCCCAGAGAGTGCTTGAAATGCTATGGCGTGGTATATACGCAGCACACTTGGCTTGGCTTTTTATATGTTTTGGACTACAATTCCCATCATCCTGCATTATCAGCCATACTGGTTAGCTGTCAAGTGCTGAAAACACTAACTTCCAGAAGGTTGCTGTAAGCAAAGAACATCACCATGCTAGGAAGTCAAATGAATGAAGAATGTGGGTCACTTACATTAGCAGAGGTGTTGCTGATCTCTACTTTGGACACAGCGGCTTGATACAAAGCCATCCTTTCCTTCAGAGAGGCGACCTCTTGGAATTCCAGAGGCACCTTATCACTCCGGTCTGTCCGTCCAGTTGCCGATTTTTGATCACCAGTGGAAGCTAAAAACAAGAGCAACAGCATGTGTGATTGCTTTGCCACAAGGAGCAGTCCATCCTTTATACTAGACAGGCATGACTGATTTTTCTCATTTCTCCCTACTAGTGAAATTATAAATCGTGTTGCCTGAGTCCAATATGTAGCAGATATCAAAGGGACTCTTCGTTTCCAATTATTTACCTGCCATAACTTGTCTTTGGATTTTGGCTAGTCTCTCCTTATTTTTTATTAGGTATTGCACTGTGTTTTCTAGGATAATTTAATATGATATAATCTGCCATAGGCATGTTTTTTAAAAGGAATGGTAGGTAATGAGTACTATAAATAAATACTAAATGTAGAATCCCCCCTCCCCCATGGAAGCATGTTCTTTCTGTATCTCAGGGATGTTCACTGCAAAAAAAAATTAATATTACAGTTGTTGAGTGAAGAAAGGGCAAAAGTAATTATATTAATGTATTTAAGCCCTATATTGGAGAGACCAAATCCTATTATGACAGGACAGGGACAATTCGGAGCCTTGCTAATAACTAAATGTTTCAGGAAAGGTGGATAACCCACAGTTGGCTGGGTTTGTGTACCGGTAAACACAAGATGAATCAGGCTGCTCTCTGTTTCAGTGTTTTAGTGATACATTATTTCTCCTTCCCATTTTTCTCTGCCCTTTTTGAATAAACCATCAACATTTAATGACTTCTGATCATTCGGAATCCTCATTTGGCTGTAGTTTAGAAAGAATGACCCTAGATATTTTTCCCTTTTTAAAAAAAGGTATTTATTCTCCACATAATGTCCCCATGCCCATCCTCATCCTTATGGGTCTCTTCCTTTAACAGTCTGTCTTTTTTCCTTATGATGGGTTGGTGAGTCACCCTGAAGAATTTATTTCCTCACTTTCTTCATATCCTCCATTTTCACTCATCTCCCACTGCCATCTTTTCACTCTCTTTGTTTTCTTTCTGGGTCATTCCATGTCAAATCAACCAATGAAAAATCCAATTTGAAACTTGATATCATGGATTTGGTTCATTTTTTTGTATATTTGTATCTTATCATGAGATGTTTAAGAATTATTTTTTTCCAGATTGTTTGGTCCACCCATTTCTGAGATACTGCATTTTCAAAATTGCAAAAAAAAAAAAAAAAAAAAAAAGCCGAGATTTACCTGCCACTATAACTTCAAATGTCATTTAATAGATACCTCTGAAAGCTACAGACCCGGGACAGGTGTCATTTGAAAGCTAATGAATAGAACTTTCATTTGATATACAACATGATGCAATTGCACACTTTTTAAAAAATTACACATTTAAATAAATATACATTTTGAATTTTATATTAAAACAGATTTTTTTTTTAATTTTTCAAAACTTTCATACTTAAAGATACATATCTTTCAGGATGGTAACTCAATGGTATCATACAACAATTAAATTTTCTTGTTGGCTGTGACAAGGAATTAAATTGATTTAGCCTTGAAAATAGACCAAAATTTCTATACCTAATGAGTAAATGCCTAATAATAACCTCCCCCCTCCGGCTAGCACAGGGGTCTGCAACCTTTAAGACATAAAGAGCCACTTGGACCCGTTTCCGACGGAAAAAAAAAACCTGGGAGCCGCAAAACCATTGCGACATTTAAAACAAATATAACACTGCAAATATATTTTCCCCTCCCCTCGCTCCTGGCTTTTTGGGTGCTCGCAAGCAACACACTCCCTCGCGCGCTCCTCGGACATGCTGCGCCCCGGCACCGGGCTCGGGTGGGGTGGGAAGGAGCGCCGGCGGCTGTGGCTCCTCCGGGCACCCCCGAAGGGCTTCTGAGAAGGAAGCCAATGAAAGTTGCTTCTTCGGCACTTCGGGCGCCGGGAGAGCGAGCAAGCGGGCGAGCCCGAGCCGCCGCTGCCTCCCCCCACCCCCCACCCTGTCCCCGAGGGTTTCCATCGAGGTGTGCACCTGCCTCAAGTTCTCCCGCACGCGCAACTGGGGCAGCTGCGTGTCCGCCAGCCTCGGGGAGGGCCGGGCTGGGGGGTGGGTGGGCGCGCAGGAGGCACGTTCTGTGTGTTGGAATGTAGTGGAAGGCAGTTGCTGGCGGGCTTTCGGAGAGAGCGAGAGCGAGCCAGACAAGCAGGCAGGCGCACAGGCGCTCCGCTCTGCTCGGCTCAGCTTCTCGAGCCAGGTGGCGCGCCGTTGGCCTCCCCGGGCGGCCAGTGGCCCCTGAACAACTTGAGCCCAGCGCCCCCACCCCGCCGCCGAAACCGGCTGACTCCAGGAGGGAGCCGCTGGAAGTCTAATAAGAGAGACCCCTCCTTGGGGGGGGGGGGCGGGCTCGAACTAGCTGTCACGCCGCGTCCCTCGACTGCCAAGTTGATCTCGCGCAGGAAAAAGAAAAGCCGACTTCCTCCGTTGCTTATCGCCTCTCCGCCGCCACCGCCGCTCCCCCCCTCCCCGCTCCCGCCACCACCAACCCCTTGCTTGTTGGGCCAGAACTGACAGCACAGGGCAATGAAGCAGGGCGGTGGCGGGGGGGGAGAGAAGACTAGCCGTGGCCCCCTCCCCACGCCGCCTTTCTTGAGGTTCCCATTCCACCCTCGCTGCCTTCTGCCTGGATCCTGCAGCCATGGTCTGACTCTCCCCCCCACACACACACTCCATCTCTCCCTCCTCCTCCTCCTCCTCTCGCCCCCACCCTCCATGGAGGAGGGAAGCGCAGCCCGAGTGCGTCGTGCCCACACCACTTCCACTTTTTTGGGGGGGCCAGTTTTTAAAAATCTTCCAAAAATAGTACAGGAGGGAGAGGAGGGGAATTTCTAATCTCTCTCTCTCTCTCTTTCGCGGAGACATGCCGCGCGTGCGCACCCACTCCCCCACGTTTTTGGAGCTTCATCCCGGCAAGTTAGTGCAAAGCCGTAGTTTTTTTGGGGGGGCTGTAGCGAAGCAAAAGGAGAGAGAGAGAGAGAGATGCCAACTGCACATGTGCAATGCTTGGAAGGGGAAGGGGGGAAGGAAGGAGGGTTTTCTCTTCCTCCATGTTGAACCGTCCTGTCTAAACGCTGCCCCCCCCACCACACACACACCACACACACACACACACACACACACGTCGCTTCTTCCCCCTCCCACCAAACACCCAAGCAAGAAAGGAAGGGGAAGGGGGGAAGGAAGGAAGGTTTTCTCCTCCCGTCTTTTTTTCTGGGGGGGGGGGAGAGGCAACAATCCAGATCTGGGAGGTTTGCTTGAAGTTAAAAAAAAAGAAAAAAGGCTGCCGTTCGGCGGGCACTTTCCACCACGCCTCCCTCTCTCTCTCTTGCTCTGAAGAAGAGGGAGCGCGCTGAGAGTATGGCCGCGCTTGGCTTCGCGCCGCCTTGTGGGACGGGCTGTCCTTGCAAGATTCGGCGCCTTTGTAATGAAATTTCTGAACCCTCCCGGAGCCACGGCAAGTGTTCCAAAGAGCCGCATGCGGCTCCGGAGCCGCGGGTTGCAGACCCCCGGGCTAGCATGTTGGATGCTCTTGTCATCTCCTGTGGGGTTAGCTGGTATGTTCTCTCTCTCTCTCTCTCTCTCTCTCTCTCTCTCTCTCTCACACACACACACACACACACACACACACACACACACACACAGAGAGAGAGAGAGAGAGAGAGAGAGAGAGAGAGAGAGTCTCACTAGCTCCTGCTATAATGCAGTTCCTTAGTCTTAAATTTGGAAAAAATCCTATCTTTTCAAATGGGTACTTGGACTTAAACAATTGGTAAATTTCTCTAAGAGTACCAAGTATCAGATGCTTTTGGCCATGAGTTCGACAACCGTATTTGACTTTGATTGAAATATAATCTTTCTTGCCAGGCATTTGCCTTCTGATTTCGTCATTGCAGTAAAATTCCTTTACTAAATTGACTGTGTGTTCAGGTAAATTTTTTCCAGGTTTAGGATTAGGTGAGGACAAAATTTCTTTTTCTTTCACAAGTTTCTTTGGCTTCCTTGCAATGTAGTTACTTACTCTGAATTCACTATCTATGCTTTCACATGACCAGCTTTCTGGTAAAATTGTCAAAACTATGAGCTTTTTACTTTTGTTCTCAATTTTAAAACTTTCCTTTAGTTGCAGAATAATTTCTGAATCAGAACAGTAACTTTCTTCCTCATTTATAAAATCGCTAGAAGTTCAACATAACTCTTTGTAGGTCAATCTTCCCCATCTTTTCTTTGCAGTACTTCTTAGACCATTTTAATACTTTCTTCTTACACACCGGAGACTCATCGATGAAGGTCAAAGAGGTATTTAAGTGGCTAAAAGATGCATTCAGGGTCAAAATACTCAGACTTCTGAGAGATTATATTTCAATCAAAGACAAAGATGGTTTTCAAACTTATGTCCGAAAGCATCTGATACAGTAAAACCTTGGTTTATGAGCATAAAACACTGCTTTTTACAGAGGCATATGGCGACCATTAGTCCGTTTTTTTCTTCCGCTGAGACATCTTTGCTGCCATCTTTGCTGCTTTTTATATCATTTTATCTTTATTATTATCTTTATTTGATGTTATTGTTTTATTTTGTTTGTTGTGAACTGCCCGGAGTTCCATTGGAAGATGAGCGGTATAGAAATACAAAAATACAAAAATAAATAAATAAATAATCCATTCCAGAAATATGCTTGTAAACCAAACCACTCTGATATCAAAGCAAATTTCACCATAAAAAATAATGGAAACTCAGATGATTTGTTCTGGGATCCCATAGACCACATACTGTACGCGCAAAATGCCAAAACTCACACAATTTTGATCTATTTTTTTTGTGTGGGGGGGAATCAATTTAATTCCTTGTCATTGCCAACAAGAACATTTAGGTTTTATATGATACAATTGAGATACCATCTTTAAGTGTGATTTTTTTAAATATTAAAAAAATCCATATTTCCAAAAATTCAAATTTTATATTTATTTAAATGTTTAATTTTTTAAAAAATGTACAATTGCATCATGTTGTATATCAAATGAAAGCCCTACTCATAAGCTTTAAAATGACACCTCTCCCGGCTATCACAGATATATATTAAATGACATTTGATATTATGGTGGATAGTGAATTTTGCCCCCCACCCCTTTTTGTTTTTGCAATTTTGAAAATGCAATATCTCAGAAACGGGTGGACCATAAAATATGAAAAAAATAATTTTAAACATCTCATGGTAAGGTACAAATGTAGCAAAAATGAACCAAATCCAGGGCATCAAGGTTCCATGCATTGGTTGATTTGACATGGAATGGCCCTTCTTCAGGTGGCAGTGGGGTTATTCCTAAAATTTTATTTTCTCACTATATTTTTCTCCTGCTAAACATTTTAGGTCCTTCTCCCCCCCTTCCAATAACCCCCCCCCAACATGCGACTTTTCCTCCCTGAGTGGTTTATTTTCCTCCCAGAAATCCTGGCCAGTTCACACTTATAAGGAGTCAGTGATGAAGATGTCTGGGATCTGCAGTCCAAGGACATCTGGGGACCCACAGGTTGAGAACCACTGGGTTGGCACAACTCCCGCACTGTGCTGTTAATAAGAATGATGGCTACTTGGGGACGATCCATGGCAAGGCAGGGTAAAAGGAAGTGGCAAGACCTTTTTTTTAAAAAAATGTCCTACTTCAGTTCATCATAATATTTGGTCTTATAACTTCATGCTGTTGTACATATAATAATAATTATGATGTATGGTTACTCTTTTGAGGACTTTTGAGATAGAGAGAAGTGGTTTGCCATTCCCTTTTTCTGGGGGTACCCTGGGACTGTGCAGCTTACCCAGGGCCACACAGGCTGGCTCTACTCCCAAGAGGCACAGTGAAGAATCGAACCTCCAACCTCTGGCTCCACAGCCAGAAACATAAACCACTGAGCTATCTGACCAGCATGTTACACTTATAAGGAGTCGGAAATATTAGCAGTTGCAGGCATCATTTCAAACTTGCTAACTGTACAATACAAAATTGTGAAGCAGTCCTTCCATCCAACCAGCTCAAGCTGACTTGAAAAGCATCTAATAGGTCGAGTTGTACCTTGTATAAAGGAATTTCTTTCTTTCCAAATGAAATTATGTTAAGCAAATTTTCCTTTATACAAATTTCCCATAAGAATGCATTGAAAACAGAGTAACCCCTTATTGCGACCGTTTTTATGTTGTACGGGTTCGCCCCATAGGTGAGTTACGCAAATTTCCCCTATCTCTAGAATTTTGTACAGATGTTATGTAATACAAACCATTTGTTATACGAGGGTCCACTGTACTTTGTACCTCACTTATTTATACTATTATTTTGTCTGCTGTGGGGGAAAAAAAAACTTCACAGTAATTAATTATCTTGACCTTGTTTGACATATTATAAAATGAAGTCCCTGTGCAGAAGAGGAATCTTATGGAGTCCTCAGGTTGTTTTTTTAATTCTGTAAAATGGCTTGTAAAATGCAAATGTACATTATTTCCTCTATTAACCTCGCAACCAGGTCAGCAATTTTCTTTGCAACCGCCAATTAATTCAATTATTTCTGTCAAATACATTGGCTTTCTTGTCATAATATGCTTTCTATTTCCTGCATAATGAACCTTAAATGTTTTATTAAGCTTTTAGCTGGAATACGAGATAACCTTTTTACCAGAGTCCAGTCAAGATCAGCACTGGTGTATCTGATGAAATCATATTCTTCAGTCATGCATGCTCTGTAATGTGTTTCTTATGTTCCCAATGTCAAAAAACTGTGCCTCTGAAATATGCAAGATTGTGTGTGTGTAGGGGGGGGGAATAGAAGTAAACTCCACTGTTTAGCATATGCTCTGCCTTCTCCCTTTGCACTTCATGTTTATGAAGCTTGTTGACGAAAAGGGTATCATGATTTGTGCCCAATACTAATTTCCTTTTATGTCTGTGCATTTTGTTTGTTTGTTATTTCTACTTTGATCTCAGTAGGGAATGCGATGCTCAGAAATTCTCAGGTTCTCTCAAGGCTGATGACATTCATGCGTTTCCTACGAGCTTTGCGGTAATTTTCAACCTCACTTAACCCTAACATTTTGGAGGCATAAACTGAAGGATTCGTTTCTTAAAGTGCGATTTCTTTATCCTTGCATAGCTGGAGATGTTCCTAGCAACAGAGTCACATATTCAGCAGTTTAAGTAGTCTGACTTTTGTGTGTACAATTCTGAGCAGTACCAAGTTTTGTGAGGCTGTATCAATTTAAATGAACTAGTGAGGGATAAGAGGGAGGGAGGATACAGTGAATACTATTCATATGCTGGAATGCCACACTGTCCTGAGAAGACACCTGGATGTTGAATGCATAGCTGTGAACCTTCCTAATGCCGAGACCCTTTAACACAGTTCCTCATGTGGTGGTGACCCCTTGCCCTGCTTGGAAGAGGCCGCAAGCCCCCTTTGGCAGGCCACTGCCACAGGTGCCATAGAGAACTTCCCTCTACAGACACCCTCAGCCAATTGCAGCCTTCGGTGCCATTGACTGACATCCCCTCCAACCTATCAAGTTGTAACTCACTCTTCCCCCCTCCTCCTCCTCCTCCTCCAGTCCCAAGCCGTTTGTGCCTTTTTCTTCACTGGCTCATGGCGACCTCTGTGAAAGGGTCATTCAACCCCCCAAAGGTGTCCCAACCCCTTGCCTACCTTCTTGCTAACTGAGGTCCGCTAACTCCATCAGGCATCTGTGCACATGCAAATTCTTACTGGCCAGAATAAAAAGCAAAAGCAAAACATGTTGCTTATGTATGACCCCGCAGTGCTTAAAGCACTCTCTGAGTGGGTCACAATTTAATTATGCAGACATGGGCACAAAATGAAAAATGAAATGCTGTTTCATTGTTTCGTTATGCAATGAATTACTTCATTATGTAACAAAATGGTAGGTCACATTTTGTCCTGAAATGAAACGAAATGCCATTTCCCCCTCTGGGAATGAAATGATTCATCCCAGAGGAAATGGTAGGGGAGCTTCCTCAAGCTCTTCCCTGTAACCCCCCATGGGGCTGAGTTATTAAGCGCTAAGGAGAGTGCCCCTAGAAATAAATATTTCTGATTGAATCTGGAAGCCACAATAGCCCCCTTCCCCTGTACAGGGGAGTGATTAGCAGCTTTGCTTCTGAATCCTGATTCAATTTAGAACGATTTTTTCCTAGGGGCACCCCCTTTGGAGCTTAATAACTCAGCCCCCTGCCCTCCCAACCTTTCCAAATTTCAGGGGCTTAGAGGAAAGAGCTTGAGGAAGCTGCCCTGCCAGTTTGGTGCCTCTAGGACTCAGGGGAGCATAGTGTTTCATTTCGTTTCATTTTGTAATTAAACTGCTTGAAACATTCATTACCAATGAAACAAAACAAAACTACTAAAGAAATGAAATGCTGTATTTCCATTTCTTGGCCATCTCTACAGGCTACACATTGACCTTCCCATGTCCCCAGCAAGCTGAGCACTCCATTTACCAACCTTGGAAGGATGGAAGACTGAGTGAGCCTCAAGTTGGCTACCAGGGCTGTGCGTAGAGTTTTGGCCACTAAGCAGCAAGGCTCTCTAAACATGAATACTTTAATTCCTTGCAGATCAGCAGTAGCTGGACATTTTGTACTGCTATTTATCAATTCATATGACTGTTCGGTGGGGGATTATTTTTAAAAAACACACACAGAGAGAATAGTTTATAGCATAAGATATACTTTTCCTAGTCTCCATTTTCTTGTCTTCATTAGATAGGAGGCATGTAGGTGAGCACTGATAATAATGTCAAAATTAAGATACGCAATATCTATTACCAAATCATGGTTTGACATGAATTTTTGTGTGAAAGCAATCAGGGTGTGAGCAGTCTTTCCAATTCTCAGAAATCCTGACAAACACAACACAGTACAGAACATCGGAGGGTCCAAGGTTGTAAACTACTAGTCTTCAGATGCATGACATAACTTCAGTCGCCGAACATAAATATCTGTCTACCCCTGCATCTGAAATACACTTTGTGGTTTGTAGTCCATGAAAGACTCTTGTGTTGTTTTTCCTCCAACAGCATAATTAATACAGTTACTCTTTCATAAATTAATTAAGATGGATTAAGATGCTTCCTCCGAAGAATGTTATTGAACATGACGCTGCCCAGCCATTCTGAACTACAACTCCCATTGGATTCCATTGAGGTCCCTTGCAATACGAGAAAACAAATACATATAAAATAAATACACATTGCTTATTTTTAAAAGATATTAAAAACAGGTTTGAGGAGAGACATTTGTCTTCACGGAAAACACACTTTTGATTGCCATATTCCCCACTGTCACGTCGACTCAAACAAGACCGATAATAATTAAGAAAAGTTATGATTGAAAAGGTGTTGCTTAGGTTCTTGAAAAATCTTCCAGAAATTTTGGCTTCTTTTAAGGACAAGACAACTGAGATCAATTAAAACTCATTCCAGACAATAGTTCTGGCAAGAGTTGAAGGTGCTTTAAGGCAAACATAGTTTCCCATGGTTTATGCCGCTCTCATTCCTTTTGTCATACTGTCATCCATGGTCAAAGTCATTGTTTAAACAAAGAGGCTCCCGACTAATCTGTGAACAGAGATAAATACATCTCTATGCAGTTGGTTTTTAAACACTCTGTATGAAACAGTGCTGCAAACAGCACTGTTGCTTGTTCTGACTCAATTAACAAAAGCGTTAAAGGGAAGTTTTGATTGAACATATTTGTCATGTCAACTAATGTCCAGTGAGCTTTAAACATAATTAACTCTGTACTCGTGCTAGATCACTACTCCAAAATAGTGATCACAGCTGCCATTTTTCGGCACCAAAATCGCTGCAGAGCAAGTTTGGACTCTTCCCTACAATCCCCCCCCCCAAAAAAAATCTGTAGATGTTTGGGGGTCAGGGGGTTGAGTTACTGAGCTCCTAAGGGTGTGTCCCTAGGAAAAAAATATTTCTAATTGATTAAACCAGGATTCAGAAGCCAAGCCGTGGCGGGGCTAATCACTCACCCATGGGTGGGGTATTGCATTTTCTGGATTAAATTAGAATGATTATTTCCTAGGGGCATCCCCTTTGGAACTTAATAACTCAGCCCCCTGACACTCAAACCTCTCCAAATTTTGGGGGCTTACAGGGAAATGCTTGTGGAAGCTCCCCTGCCATTTTGGTGCCTCTAGGACCCAGGGGAGCATAGTGTTTTGTTTCATTTTGTTTTCTAATAAAACTACTTTGAAATTTCATTACTAATGAAATGAATCAAAATGACTAAAGAAATGAAACGAGACACTATATTTCTGTTTCGTGCGCATATCTAGTACTAGCAGCTACATTAAAATACAAATTTAAAGCATAGTTATATAATATTGTAATGTAGTATATCCAGTACAGTTATAAAATATAAAAAACAATAAAATGTCTAACTCCTGAAATGCTTTTAAATGGCATCAGCGTTTATGGATGGCAGCATTCCTCTTTTCAAGATGCCTGGAGTGGTACCCAAGTAGCCAGATGTTTACACACATCCTTGGATGGGAGGAAGATGAAGGGGACTAGAAATACTAAAGATACCAACAGTCATGATTATCTTAACTGTGGTCAGCTAAAGAGCAGTCGTTGGATGGTGACGGCCTAAGGCTGATGAAGCTGCTGTAGCATCTGTGGTTACCTGTGCTGAACCAGCAGCCCATATAGAAAGATTTTGGTGTTGCATTATAAGAATCACTTCTTTCCCTCCTTCTCCGAGTGGAGCAGCGCTACTCTGAGACACACCAGCAGATGGCATCTCTCCTATAGTCAGCCAAGGAATGTGCTGTTCCAGCAGCCCATAAAATGTTTCAAGCACCGCAGCAGCAGCCGTTTTCCTTTTGGCACAGTAATCTTGATTATTAATAAACAGTGGCTATTTGTGGGACTTTCGCCAGCAGACAGGAGGGGACCCATTGCTCCCACTGCCTGGCCTTCTGCCTGCCTGCTTATCTCTCTTATCTTTCTCTTCCATTGGCTCGCACCAAGGTTACAGGTGGACAGGGCAGACCTCACCTTTACCGTTTGCACCAGGAAGCAGGGTTCAGGGTTGTTTTCAATACTAGACAGACAGATCAGGTTAAACCTGGAGGAAACCAAGGAATGGCATCTAGGTATTTTGTGAAGCACCTCCCTGCCATTGCTGTCGCAGTCGGAGTGCTGGGCCACAATCTGTTTTGTTTTTTAAATTTGTATTTGTGCAAAGTACAACTTGTTATGTGCTGGCTGAGGGTCTAAAGGAGGGGAAAACATGCAAAGAAGGTATAGCAAAAAATCTGTCAAAACTCCTACTTCCTTTGATTAACGCTACAATCTATGATATGCTCCTTGATCTGTTAGTTCAGGGAATGTGCACGCCACTTTCTCCAGCATTCTGAAAACAGCAGAATTCGCATGCAAGAACAGAGCGATTTTCTCCTGGCGCTCTCCCTATCTGCCTGCTGTACTCAGGGAACATATATAATTAACTGAGTGCCTTGAAAGTTTCCTAAGGACTATCTCTTGGTATAGATAGGATCAAGAAAATATGTTGTGATCATCCTCTAGTTTATTCATATTCTCTCTGTTGCGAAACTGACGGCTCATCTCTCTCTCAGGGTTATTGTTGTAAAAAGACTACCAAATATCTGGGCAAGATTCACTGCATGGAAGCCTTTGTTCAGTTAGCACTGATCTCCTATAAACAGGATGTTCCTTTCAGAAATAGGAAATAGTTGGCCTTCAGTCCTATATTTACTGAAATATTCCATATACTTCCCCCCTGCCCTCAAACCTTGCTATTTAATTCCTCTATGACACACCAAGCCAAGACTTGAGCATTCTTCTTGGCCTACAAGCAACTGAAAGCTCTCCAAAAGAACACCACTGCTCCAAGAATGCAGTGTTCCTTTAAAAAGCGCAACTTTCATTGTCTATAGAGTAGCATCCCATGGAGCCATCTGCTGATGGAATGTTCTACAACCCAGTAAGGACTTGAATCAGTAGAATAGATAGGGAGATTTCTGGTGACGTCTTTTCATCCTGCAACTCCCTCACTCAAAAAAAAAATGTCCTCTACCTGCTGGAGCAGATGGGTGAACTGGATATAATAGATATATGAATGGATACATGCAAAATTGACACTGAACCAGTTTATCCATCCTTAGTTAGGATTGAATTAACTACTTAGGAAATGAACCTAGCCTGAATAGCTCAGTGGTTTAGGTTTCTGGCGGTGGAGCCAGAGGTTGGTAGTTCAATTCCCAATGGTGCCTCCTGAGAGTAGAGCCAGCCTATGTGGCTGGGGGCAGTTGCACAGTTCCAAGGCTCCCTCAAAAGAAGGGGATGCCACTTCTGAGTACTCTCTTCCTAAAATGCTCTGAAAACCATTCCCATAAGTCAAGAACTGATTTGACAGCACATGATTATTAGTTATGCATGAATGGGAAGGCTGATGGAACAATATGTGCGGGCATTGATTCCCTTCCTATATTGTGGATGTGTGATATACAGTGGTACCTCAACTCATGAATGTAATCCATTCCGAATGCATGCTCTTAAGTCGAACTACTCTTAAGTTAGGGTACCTATCTAAAAAATGGGGTGTGTGTGTTAAAAATGAAAAAAAAAATGAAAAAAAATTAAGTCAAGCAGACTATATCTAAAATTTGTAAGGTGGCATTTAAAATGCCAACAGTTTTCTGCTCTTAAGTCAAATTGCTCTTAAGTTGAGCTGCTTTTAAGTCGGGGGGACCACTGTGATCACTTATTTTTGTTCTGAACATAGGAATGTGTTAGTGTGATGCTTATGGCATCGTATAGTGTGAATTTAAAGAATTCCCATTGAGTTATACACGATAAAATAGTTATTTCCCTAGTACCGAATAAGTACTTTTTGCTACTTTTTTGCTAGACAAATGTGAAGTGCAAGTGTGTATGTGTGTGTGTGTGGGGGGGCAGAATAGAGGCTTTAGTTCAATAAACAAATGAAGGACTACCTTACCACCTTGAACAAGTTCATATCTCCAAGACCGGAGTACTAAAGGAACTGGCTGGGGAATGCTTGGCACTGCTGTCCATTATTTTCTTGAAATCATGGGAAACAGATGAGGTGCCAGATGATTAGAGGAGAGCTGATGTCCCTATCTTCAAAAACAGCCAAAAAAAAGAGGAAGCTGGAACCATAGACCAGTCAGCCTGGCATCAATCCCAGGAAAAATCCTGGAACATATTTTAATGCAGTCACTATGCAAGCCCCTAAAAAATAATGCTTTAACAACTAGAAGGCAGTATGGATTTGTCAAAAACAAATCCTGCCATAATGACCTGATTTCATTTCATTTCATTTTTTAAATGGTATTAATTTATTTTAAATTTTATTGACAATCCATGAAAAGTAACATAAGTGATCATTTTCCAACACCTCCATCTTCTGTTTCTTGTTGGCTCTGTCAATACAATTCCATACTTATTCCACAACTCATTGTACAATTTTCCCAATTTGTTATATACTTAATAAACAGCTGACCAGTATAATGATGGATTATCCAACATATTATTCATAGTATTTTGTTCAATATCTGAGACCAGCAAAGGGTGCCAACTTTTAGTAAAATTATCCATCTTTATTTCTCTTAATATTCTTGCCCTGGTAATCAATTTCTCCATTGATGCAATTTCCCATATATTTCCTAAATATCTTTGAAAAGAGAGCCCGTTAGCATCTTTCTAATTCCATGTTACTTCTTCTAATCTTGCTGCTCCTATGAAAATCTCCACTAACTTTTTATTTTTTAGATTTTCATTTCCATCTGATTTCATTTTTTGATCAGGTAACCTCCCTGGTAGACAGAGGGAATGCTGTAGATATAATATATCTCAACTTCGGCAAAGCTTTTGACAAAGTTCTCCATGATATCCTGATCAGCAAGCTAACTCGGTATAGGCTGGATGAATCAAGGGTAAGGTGGATACACCGTTGGCTACAGATCCTACTCAGAGGACAATGATTACTGGCTCCTTCTTTAACGAAGTGAGGTACCCCAAGGCTCAGTCCTGGACCCAGTGCACTTCCACATTTTTATCAATGACTTGGACAAGGGAGTGCAAGGAATGCTTGCTTAATTTGTGAATGACACAAAATTGTGTGAAACAGCTAATACTGTGAAAGACAAAATTCAAAATGATCTTGATAGGCTGGAGCACTGGGCTGAAGCCAACAGAATGAAATCTAACAGAGAGAAGTGCAAAGTACTGCACCTAGGAAGACGAAACCAAGTGCACAATTACAAGATGGGGGACACTTGGCTCAGCAATACTACAGCAATACTACATGTGAGAAGGATCTTGGGATTGTTGTGGATCATAAGCTGAATATGACTCAACAGTGTGTTGCGGCCACTGGCCACCAAAAAAGGCAAATGCTGTTTTTGGACTGAATTAACAGAAGTATAATTTCCAAATCCTGTGAAGAGTGTGTCCTGCTCTATTCAGCACTGGTGAGGCCTCATCTTGAGTACTGTGTCCATCTCTGGACAGTACACTTCAAGAACGAGTCTCCTTCTTTGGTGGTTTTTAAGCAGAGGCTGGAATGCCATCTGTCTGAAATATTGTGAAGGGGTTCCTGCATGCCAGGGGGTTGGACTGGATGGCCCTTGAGGTCTCTTCCAACTCTATGATTCTATGATTCTATGATTCTATGACAAATTGGAAAATGTTCAGAGGAGGGTGACAAGGATGATCAGGGGAGTGGAAACCAAGCTCTATAAGGAAAGACTGAAAAATTAGGAATGTTTAGCATGGAGAAAAGAAGACTTGGGGGCCAGGAGAGATATGATAGCACTTTTCAAATATTTGAAGGGCTGTCATACAGAGGAGGAGTAGGATCTCTTCTTGATCCTCCCAGAGCACAGGATGCAACGATGGGTTCAAGTTAAGAGAACCCAGCTTTCAGCTGAATATCAGGATAAACTTTCTAACAGTTAGAGCAGTATAGCAATGGAACCAATGACCTTAAAAGATGGTGAGTGCTCCAACACTGGAGGCATTCAAGAGAATTCCTGCATTGAGCAGGGGTCAGACTTGATGGCCTTGTAGGCCCCTTCCAATGTCAGTATTCTACAATTCTAATGAAAAATGGCATATACAAAGGAAAATAAATGTGACATCTTTTTTCAGGTAATGGTACCATTTAGTTCAGATAATTACAATTTTAGAAAATGCCCGAATGCTTTTATTGGTGGCTTATATACAGTATATATCTTTGTGTTTGTGTGTGTGTAGTGCATGCTATAATTACCTACAAATGAAAACTTGACTCTTTTCTTATGTTTTATTAAGTAATTCTTGTAGACTATTCTAAGAGATAAAAGTAAAATAGTGAAAGAACCCTTTCTGAATCATACCTCATGATGCAAGAGGAACTAAAAACACAAAACCAGCCTAATAAAGGCATGCAAAGAATGCTATGATTAGTCTTTAATATGCAAATTGTAGTTATGTTTTTAGGCAGATAATTTGCATGCCTCGTAACCACAGATATATTAAATAATGTTGCACTGCTGTTCCTAGCTTATGTACTCAGCTAAATGAGAGGTATTTATTATTATAAATGGAACCACTGCAAAGTGAATGTGCTGAACACAAAATGAGGATTAGAACTGGTTCTCCTCCCACCTAGACTCCTCTCAGTCTTTCATCTGTATAATAACCACATCTCAGCCATAACTTTCAGAAAGATGTGATGTCATAACCAATACACTCCGATCCACAACGAGGCATGGGCCGGTGCAACAGAGGTACTCTCCTGTCTCAATAATTTCCTATCTTAAGTGCTGCCATTGTATCTTCCTTTTCTTTCCTCCTTCATAAATTAAGCCTGGAGATGTAACAGAATCTGACACAAGAACTGCCGGGAAAGGGTTTATAGAGGTGGGTGCACTCATATTGCACACCAAATGGGACATACTGAAATATTCAACCTCATGGGTAATTCATCCTATAAGTCATGTGAGCCTGGAAGAGTGGAGTTTAATGCAGATGGAGGAAGGGGTGGGGTGGGGGGAGAAAGCGAGAAACTGGAGGCCAGGTGTTGTTTCCTTGCCATCAAATGTCACAGCACCTGCTTCTCTCTCTCTCTTTCTCTTTCTCTCTCTCTCTCTCTCTTTGGACAGGCTTGCCGTTGCTGACTCTGAAATTATCTCCCCCTGTCACAACATTTTCATGGCATTGGGAGAGAGGGGAAAAAAACAGTTTTCAGTTAATATATGCAAGCCTGACATTCTGTTAAAGGACACACAAAGGCTACCCAAGGTATCATGCTTACCTTCTGAGACAAAACAATTTAGGGAGGGGAGCACACCGTCAGGACGTCATCTGTCCTTGGGTGGAGGAGACCCATTCATCCCCAAAGCGAAAGAGCAAAGGTGCAATTTGTCCCATCTCCATGTTTGCATGATGTGAAAAATGCCACTTCTCGAATGCTGAAAAACCCGACTGTGGCCAGCTAGGTAAGCCACATTCCAGGGTCTGTAGGAAGCCCTAAGAAGTCTCCTTCCCAAGTATGCCCCAACCCTGGCATTTATGGCACACCAAGCACTGAACTGCAAGGGATGGAGCTGGGATGGGGAAGATACGCACATGAACCATCCATCCAAGATATTATCCTCCCAGTCCAGTAGCACCTTCTGAGCTGAGCAGGGCAGCAAGTTTCAGAGAGGCATCATCCTGGCCCTCGAGAAAGCAAGCCCTCAAGATCTGTCTCAAGAGTGAATGGATGGCTTGGACCATGCTCATGGAAAGTAGGCCCTTTGCTTTGATGTGAGAAGCCATAGAAACCTGTGGATCTTCAAGTGGGATAAAGAGCCATTTTAAGGCCTTGTGGGAATTCAGATGAAATGGATAGCAGCAGGTACCTATTGAAAGCCATCTCCTGTCCTACACGGAGTCTACTGGGCAGGGGAGAGAGAGGGGATAATATGATCAAAGTAAAAAAGTTCTGCATCTGTTGCACAGTGATATGTAAGGAGGGGCAGAGACTGTGAGCGTGTTCATGCGTGATAGGCAGAGGTTGTATGTGTGAAAGAAAATATATGTGTATGCACAGAGCTTGGAAAAGCCCCCCCCCCCA
>JAHTLZ010003547.1:28283407-28298824 GCA_023846285.1 Phrynocephalus versicolor | reverse complement strand
ATAATAATAATAATAATAATAATAATAATAATAATAATAATAATAATAATAATAATAATAATAATAATAATAAATGTTGCCCATATTGATGTAAGGGGAACATTCTGGAATACTGTCACTTGCCCCTCATCAGTTTGGGGTTTATTTCAGGCAAAGAGCTCTGCCCTGCCAAAAGTCAACCTGCGGGACTCAGACAACCTTTATTCTTCTATCTGTCACAGCTCTGAATAGTCATGGTTGTAGCAACGGGAAGCTCCGTTCCCCACTCGTTGGGGGAGGGGCGCATTTGCCCTCCCAGCCCCGGTCCGGGCGCGCTACTTTCGCGCCCATCCGGGGCTTTTTGCCCAGGGACGGGAGCCTATAAGAGGGCTCCCGTCCCTCACCGCCATTTTGCCGGCGGTGAGATTTTCGGCTGCGAGGACGTGCGTTTTTCCTCGCCTCAGCCAGCGCCCTTCCCACCCTTTGAGGTCTTTTCTTACCGGGGAGTGCGTCTGGCTGCGTCCGAGCAGCTGAGAATCAGGCCGTTTTGAGGGAGGCAGCGGCGGTTTATCCCTCACGACCGGCTGCGCCCGCGGTTGAGGCCCGCTGCCTCGTGGCGCTCCGGACGATCTCCTGAAGGTTTTGACAGGCCGCCGCCCGGCTGCGTGCCCCAATCGGAGCCTTGATAAGGCTCCGGCAGCCGGAGTGATCCCGGTGCCTGGGGCTGCATCGGGACGGGCGGCGGCGGCTGCGGAGGCTGGCGGCCTCTCTCCCCTCCAGCTTGCTTTGCTGGAGGTTTGACAGGCCGCTCTGCAGCTGATCTGTCGATCGGAGCCCTGATAAGGGCTCGGGCAGCGAGAGCGCTGTTTGTGCTTGCTGCCCCACCGATCTCTTGGCTTCTTTGACAGCCCGACTGCTGGGGCTGTTGGATAGGAGCTTGATCCGAAGCTCCTGCGGCGGCGGCGTTACCGGTCATCGCGGCGATTTTCCTTGGCGGCCGGGCTCTTTACCGGGCCCGCTTGGTTTGTTCCAGCACCGTCCCTGGGTATTTAGTGGTTGGGTTAGTTAGGGGCTGGGGTGGATTAGTTAGGGAGTAGGGTGTTTTGGGGACTGTGCCAGGGAATTCTGGGGCCAGGCCCATCCGTCACCAGCGGCCTGGCCGGGCGGGTTGCGGGCTGAGCTTGGCATACCTCAAGGTGGCTCGGGTTAGGTTTGTTCGTCTGGGCGGGGGGCGCTGAATTTCATCTTTGGGGGTATTGGGCGACTTATTACTTCGCTCCATCACCAGGCCTCGCTCCCATATTCAGGGTTGGCTTTCTTGGCTGGGTCTTGGTGGTATTCACCCCCCCCCCCCCGCTGTTGCCCTTGGCATTATTCCTGTCCTGAGTCCCGTTTGTGCATTGAGGGTAGCCGGTGGTGGGCTCAGGTGGTTTTTCTCATTAACGGCCTGGTTTTTGCCCCCCCCCTTTTTGTCCGGGCATTGGCTTGCCCTTCGTTCGAGGGTACGTGGTGCGTTTGGTTCGGCTCCCTCCTCCTCTTTTTACTTTTTACTCTGAGTCACTGATGGCGCCCTTCATCTAAGGGGAAGGCCCCTGCAAAGCGTAGGGCACCTCCCCCTCCCCAATCTCCTCAGTTGTCTGAGTCATCTTCTGATGATGAGCTTCCTGATTATTCTACGGCTTGGCACAAGCTTAGCCAGCTCGTGCAGGCCAGGGCAAGGATGCATGGGTCTGGGGGTCATGATGATGGTGCTAGGCCTGGTCATAGCTCCAAGGAACTCAGACGGGCGGTGAATCGTAAAATGGAGGAACTGATGCTCTCCCGTATCGCTTTTCTCGAGGGTGAGCTGGTCGCCGCTTCTCGTGGGAGTGTTCCTGCTGCTACTCCTTTCCGTCAGGAGGGTTCCACCGGGGTGTTTGCGCCCGGTTATGCGCCCATTTCTACGCCCGCTGTTGGTACGGCTACAGTCAAGGCGGCCCGTGCCCCGCTAGGGGGCGGGGCGGCGCAAGATGGCGTTCTTGATCTCTCCTCTGCGGGTCGGGGACCGCCTGCGGGTCCGTCGTCTTCTGCTGTTCCTCCAGTGCCAGGTGAGTGCATGTCCCCTGTCCCTGTTACGCCTGTTCGTTCTTGGCCTTGGGGGCCAATTCCTAGGGCGCCCAGCGGGGTTAGCTCGGCGGGCAATCTTGCCCCCGCTGAGCTTGCCCCAGTGGATCTTTCCACTCCGCAGCCAGGTTTGCCTGGTGTGCCTCTTCCTGTTGTGTCTGAGCCCTCGTCTCTGCCGCGTCCTGTTATGCAGGATTCGGCGGTGCAGGCGGACCCGCCCGCCTCTAGCTCTTCGACGGCTTCTCCGTTGGAGCTTCCTCAGGGAGATGAGTGTATGCCGTTAGGCGTGCACCTGTCTCGCGCCATGATTGATAAGATCCGTAGTGGTGCCTACGTAGATGTCTTCGATCTCTTGAATAGGGAGATAGATCGGGAGACCTTTAAGAGGCTGGATGACAAGGAGCGTGAAACGCTCCGCAAGAGGAAGCCGGAGAGATGCTGGACCAATTGGCTTTCGGCATTTTTTATCTATTCTGCCGTCATCATCAAGGCTCACCCCGAACGTGCCTTGGCTCTGGTCGAATACATGGATTTGATTCACCGGGCACATTTGGAATTTGCCGGGTCTGCCTGGTTGCGGTATGACAAGCGTTTTCGCTTGCTTGCTGCACAATCGCCGGCGATGCGCTGGGACGAGCCATATGGGCCTCTATGGATGAAGGTGGTGTACCCATCCCGAGCCCTTATGGCGGATCACTTTGATAGCGGGCATGTGGCCTTTCGGACGGGCCAAGCGGCATCTTCCCGCCCTTCGGCGGGTCAGGCGGTTCAACCCCGCTCAGCCTGCTGGGAGTACAATGCCAAGGGCTCCTGTAACCGGCGTCAGTGCCGTTTTAAGCACGTCTGTTCTGGCTGCGGCGGCGCCCACGCTGCGCCTTCCTGCCCTAAAGGCAAGCGTTCATCCTCTCCAGGCCGTGATGGAGGCGCCAAGAAAAACGCCCCTGGCTCCGGCTCGGTTTCTAAAGGGACCTAGCCCTATCAAACTTCAGCCGTTGCGTCGCTTGCTTCGACGCTACCCCGACCGGGCTGCTGCCCGGTACCTCCTGTTGGGTTTTCTATGGGGTTTCCGTATCCCGGCACTAGGACCCAGGAAAGCTATGCTGGCCAAGAACTTGAAATCCATCAGGGGCTTTGAGGATGTAGTTAGGGACAAGATCGCTAAGGAGGTGGCTGAGGGACGGGTCTTAGGCCCCTTCCCTCATCCGCCTACTCCTCATTTTCGGGCTTCGCCCCTTGGCATTGTGCCGAAGAAGTCTCCGGGGGAATTCAGGCTCATTCACCACCTGTCATTCCCGGAGGGGGCTTCGGTCAATGATATGATCCCCCATGAATGGTGTACGGTCAGGTACACGTCCCTGGACTCAGCCATAGCTATGATTAAGTCCTGTGGTCCTGGTGCCGAGATAGGTAAGAGTGATATTAAATCAGCGTTTAGGTTGTTACCTGTGTTCCCGGGGGATTTTGAACTGTTAGGGTTTTCTTTCGAGGGTCAATTTTATGTTGACCGGGCACTCCCCTTTGGCTGCTCCATTTCGTGTGCAGCCTTCGAGTCTTTCAGTTCGTTTCTGGAGTGGGCTTTGGTGGAAAGGACTGGCAGCCATCGGGTAGTTCACTACTTAGATGACTTCCTGTTTTGTGGTCCAGCCAGTTCGGGCCACTGCGCCTTCCTTATGGCGGAGTTTGAACACATGGCGGACGAGTTAGGTGTTCCTCTGGCTCGTGAGAAGACCATCGAGCTGGATACCGTTCAGCAGTCATGCAGGTTACCGGAGGCCAAGCTCAAGGATCTTCGGAACCTTTTGCTTGGCCTTATGGGTAAGCGTAAGGCTTCTCTTAGAGAGCTGCAGGTGGTAATTGGCCATCTTAATTTCGCCTGTAGGGTTATTGCACCTGGCAGGGCTTTTCTCCGGCGGCTTTGCGAAGCCACGGCCGGGCTGCTCAAGCCGCATCACCGTAGGAGGATTTCTGCGGAAATGCGGGAAGATCTCGGCGTGTGGCTGAGGTTCTTATCCCATTTTAATGGGATTTCCTTTTGGCGAGCTGAGCTACTCCTTGGGGCGGAGTTGCAGGTCCAGACAGATGCGTCTGGGTCGTTCGGCTATGGCATTTTTTATCAGAATCAGTGGTGCGCTGGCCTCTGGCCCGCCCATTGGTCGGCAGCCGGCATTACCAGGGACCTTACCTTCTTGGAATTGTTTCCCATTGTGGGGGCGGTCTGGCTGTGGGCAGAGTCATGGGCGAACACGGCCATCCGTTTCTGGTGCGACAACCAAGCGGTTGTCCGTGTGATTAACACCTTGTCTTCCCGTTCGCCTCGTGTCATGAAACTGGTTCGCGCTCTGACCCTTAAATGTTTAGACTTCAATATAGTTTTCCAGGCTTGCCATGTGCCGGGGGTACAGAATGAGATAGCCGATGCCCTCTCACGTCAACAGATGGAGCGCTTTTGGCTGTTGGCCCCTCTGGCATCTCCCGATCCGGTGACGCTCCCAGACGAGGTATGGTCCCTTGGAGGATTGAAGCTCACAGAGCTTTGACTCTGGCTCTGGCTCCTAGGACTAGGAGGGCCTATGCGGCCGCCTGCACTGATTATGCCCAATTTTGTGCACAGGAGGGGTTTTCTTCTCCTTGGCCTGCTACTCCTGATCAGCTTATCCAATTTGCAGTCCATCTGCACTTCAAGGGCTTGGCACCTCGGACTATTCAGGGCAGATTGTCGGGGTTAGCATTTTATGCCAAGGCTCAGCGCTTGGCACATCCTTCTGATGATTTTTTCCTCCGTAAGATGTTGGAGGGCTGGTCGAAGGAGCGGGGGAGGACCAGGGACACGCGTGCCCCATTTACACCTGCGATTTTGGCTCGGCTTACCGAGCAGTGGCCGGCCGTTTGCAGGGGCCCGTTTGAGGCGGCTCTTTTTCGTGCTGCTGCCCTGGTTGCGTTTTTTGCTGCCCTCAGGATCAGCGAGCTGCTGGCATCTTCCAGGCGTGACCTTTCTTACACGGCCCTCCTCCTGTCAGACCTAAGTTTCTTGCCTGAGGGCATTTTGTTGTCCATCCGGCGGTCAAAAACTGACCAGTGGGCTAGGGGGCAGCAGCTGTTTTTAGCTCCTTGCCATCTCCCAGTGATATGCCCTTTGCGTGCTCTGAGCGCTTATCTTGCCCTGCGGGGCAATGCTCCCGGGTATTTGTTTGTTCACCAGGATGGGACTCCTCTTTCTCGTTACCAGTTTTGGGCGGTGACGGTGGCGGCCCTCGACAGGGCTGGGATTGTGGGTTGGCATTTTGGCTCCCATTCATTTAGAATTGGGGCAGCCTCTACAGCAGCAGCCCTGGGATATGGTGTCGAGGACATCCAACGCATTGGTCGTTGGCGGTCCCAGAAGTTTCGTGTTTATGTTCGGCCGTTGCCGAAATGTTAATTGTTGCCCGAACGTTTTAATCTCTTTATCGTTACAGGACCTGTTATGAGGACAAGAGCCAGGGTGGTCATTTTTGGCCATAGCTTTGTCTTCTGGGCAGCCGAGTATGCTGCATCTTCCCAGTGGGGCCGAGATCTGGGCCTGGGCGCGTGTGCCACTATCGACTGGTTGGGCCGCAGGGGCATGCGATGGGCGGAGTTCCGCAGTTGGGCGTGCCGCATCCCTGCGCGCAATAATCCAGATGTTCTGTTGCTGCACTTGGGCGGCAATGACCTGTCTCAGGCGCCTGGCGCTGTTTTGCTCCTCAAGATCCTTCGGGACTTGAGTGAATTTTTGTTTTATTTCCCCGGCACTCGCATCTTGTGGTCCGCGTTGATCCCACGCCTGGCGTGGCGGTCAGCCCATGACCCTGTTTTGATTAATAATGACCTACGTAGGGTCAATTGCGAGGTTGCTAGTTTTCTCCGGCATGGTGCCGGATCTGTTATTTTTTACCCTGATATTTCGGAGCGTGCTCCCCATCTCTATCGGAGGGATGGAGTTCACCTAGCTACCCCGGGCCTGGATGTTTTTCTTTCAGACCTGCAAGGGGGCCTGAGGGCCGAGCTGCTCGGCATGTGGGGGTAAGAGCCCTAGTCTCTTCTGATGGCGGGTAGTGCAGCTGGTAACCGTTTTCTAGTTGTGAGCTAATTTAACGCTGTTACGGCTCTTCACAGCCCTCGTTTCAGTCTATCTACATTGGCTATGTCAGCGGACAATTTAAGCTATTATGACTGGAGGCCTCCCGAGGGCTGTGCTGAGCTCTAGATTTAGCTGTTGGGTTTAATTCCGAGCTTCTTGGCTGTGGAATTTATCCCATCTTGTTACCAGCTTGCACTACGGCGTCAGGTCCCCTTCAGTGTACCTGACTTGATCAGTTTTCGAGTTAATTAGTTATTAATAAAGTTGTGGCCCGTTTGTACCAAATCAGAAAGTTGTCTCGACTGTTTATTTCGGGGCTTGGGGGGCAAAGCTTCTTCCAATAAACACGAGTATTTCTGTTGTGTATTGATTCAGTTCACTCTGAGTGTAATTATATCATTATTATGGTTGTATGAATACACTAGGGTAAAGTAACTGCCTTCCTGTCTACATGGAACAGTTACTATTGGTTCATTTAAGTTGCAGCATTTGGATCCTTAATTTTATAGGTTCTTGCCAAAAGGGAGCTTTGTGATTGCTGGAAATTGTTCCCTCCTAAAAGTATCCTTCTCTAGCCTGTTCTCTGTCCCTATTAGAGATGGGCACGAAATGAACAATTTTTTGGTTCCGTTTTCATTTTTTCGTTTCATTAGCTAACGAAACGACAAACGAATTTTGTCTTTAAAATGAAACGAAACGAACAGAAACACCGGAGATTTTGTCGTGCGTTTCCGTTACTGCAATATGAGTGAATTGCTTAAAATCCTAAAAAAATCACAAAAAATTGAAATAAATGGTAACAAAATGGCAACGAAACAAATGAAAACGAAAATGAATTTTTTTCAAAAATTCACAAAAAACGGAAACAAACCGAAACAAACCCTCCAAACGACAAACGACAAACGAAATGCCATTTTTTTTATTAGTGCCCATCTCTAGTCCCTATAAATATAGCTTCCCTCCCCTCAGTCTTCAGTCCTGCTCTGCCTTGAATAAATAATGTTACTTGAAGAAGCTGCCTCCTGCCTGCTTCTCTAAAAGCTGAAATCCCTGGGTTAAAATCCCATGCTATAACATTTCCAAGGCAATGCAACAGGCATTTACAAAGGGAAGGTTTCTTAGGCTGCTTTTTCATTCTGAACAGGATGCCCTTGACAAGCGTGTTTAGTGGAAGATAAAGATTAAGAAGGAGTTGATTGGTTTTTGACCTCACAAAAATTACCTTTCTTGAGTTCAGGGAAATCTATATTCTCTCTCTTTAAGATGGTAGATAAACCCAAAGTAGCAAGAGTCGAGGAAGGAAAGAGGTTTCCCTCTTGCCCTTGTTGTCTTATGTCTTTTATTGCTATAAAGCTGGCTTCCCCCGCCGCCGCCGCTTTTAATTATAATCTAAGCTCTTGTGAGCCAATGAGTCAATTTAAACTTTGCATTCATTTCATTTAAAGAAATACACAGGTAAGGAAATGCAAGTGAATTATTCTCCCCGAAAGAGGTAAAGCTGACCTGCATTTACACCAGCAGCAAATAAATAACTAAATAAACCAGGAGTCAAGATCTTATACGCAGTACCGCTTTCCTTTAACTAGATTCTCTATCTTCTCTGTTGTAAACAGGTTTTATTTAGAAATGCCCAGTGGATCTCATTTCTCATGACAATTAACCGCGGGCAAGCACCACTAAGGAAAATAATAACCACACACGTGTGTTCATGCTTTTGATAGCACTTGTATCATATATGGCACGTGTCCTGCTTCCTCCTTCTAAAACAAGCATACATCAAGAATATAACTTAAGCAATTATCATTGTGGCACATTAAAGGCATGATAGATAGAATGGGAATTAAACTCCCATGGCAGATTACAAATAGAAGGTAGCTTTGAACCTTCAGACCTCCCATAACGTAATCAAGCTCACCGTTAAAAATCTCCAAAAGGCATATGAGCAAATGAAAATTAAAGCTACAAAACTCTCTGGGAGGAAAGCAAAACAAGTACCTTTTGGGCTTCAGGGCAGTTCTGTCCCCTGACAAAAAAGAGGGATGTTTCCATTACTGCCAATGCAGAGAAAGGCAGAATGTGTGTCTAAAAACAATTTAAATCCAAATAATAAAAAGAAGTGCAAGAATCTTTCCCCCCCATAATGTCCAGGTCACATCAGAGATCTTGTATTTGTTCGTGTGGCTGTGAAATTAGAAAACTTGCTCTCACATGCAGCAAGCACAACCTGACCGCAGAATTCCATAAGCTAGATCCTGCAGATGCAAACAATCTTCCCAAATAATCACATGGTCATGCTCGCTCCCATCATTCAACTACATGTGTGTAATGCATGTATTTCTTCATATCTACCATGCCCCAATAGCATTGCTCAGTCCAACTTGCACTCAAGTAGAAGTAGCCAGGGACATATGCTCCAGCAGAATCTTATTTTCTCTTGATCTTCTCAGTCGCCAGAAAAGGTCAAGAAAGTGCCAGCCAGTTTGGCTGATGGTCAGCTACTCTCATCAAAGTGATAAAAGGAGCCTTTGAAGAAATAAATATCTCCTCCAAGCGCTTAGGGTTGCAGAGAAATTTCAATTAACTTTAACTTAGCAATGGCAATCTTCATTTTGAGGCTGGGGTGAGAGAAGAGAAGTACAGAAAGTAGGCGCTCCAAATAGTGCAGAAGATATCTTCACCCACGAACCATAAGAGAGAATTCATAGGTCAAAAGGGGTAATGTAGAACTCTAATATCTGGGCTTCCATTCAGTGAAGCCCAAAGAGCCATATAAGTAAGGCTCCTGACTCAATGTCCATGTACAAAACACAGATTTTGGAAGTAAAGGGCTGTGTAACTCTGGAGGTACCACTGGTGTGATGGGCTTCCCACCTTTTTACAGCATCTGGCTGTCCTAACTGCAATAAACAAGGAAGGTGACTACAATGGGAGAACAGAAGCTCAGCGGGGATGGATGAATGTTGGCAAACACAGCTATAGGTACTTAGGTAAAATGTACATTGGGAGACAGCTGAAAAACTAATCTAAAGAAAGCGAGTTCCACTTCTACAAACTGCTTTTCAGAATCCAGTCTCCTACCTTTGTTCCTGGAAACAAAAACAACATTTATTCCTATCAGCCCCTTCATGTGAAAGAGAACTGTGTGCATGATTGTGGCACCCATCAGGTTCAAGGCTTAGGCTGTGATCACACCTGGGAAAATAATGTTAGTTATACTGATACAGTATGTTTTTAAAAGATCATTTCATAGTTCCCCATGCACAGGATGCAAGGCCCACATCTATTCATTTTCCCTGCCAGTGGTTTATTTCCAGTTTATTTCCTCTTGCTGAGAGGGTTGTTTTAAAATGTTTCCGAGGATGTATCATTACATTCCTTACTGGTATGGCTTGTGTGCACACTCCTATTGATGCATTTCCTTTTTAAAAACCTTGTTCTTTTTAAGAATACCACATGAGCCTCGTGGCGCAATGGTTAAATGCCTGTACTGCAGGTAAAACTGTGCTCACGACCTGGGATTCAATCCCAGGTAGCAGGCTCATTGTTGATTCACCTTTCCATCCTTCCTGGTAAAATGAGTACCCAGCTTGCTGGGGAGGGGGCAATGTGTAGCCTGCATACTGGTATTAAAAAACTGTAAACCACCCAGGCACTACTTGAAGTGGAATGGGGCCATATATAAGCAGAACATTTTGCTATGACCTTGAAAACAAACAAACAAAAAAAACAGGGGTTTGAAAAACATTGATAAAACTAGGATTCTTTTGAAGCAGGTGTGATTACACCCTTAGTCTCACTGATATCCCTTTCTACCCAGAGGGGTAGAAGGACAATGTTCTCCCAGTTTACAGCCCAGGCACCTTCTTTTTGATGACCAATTTCCTATTTAAAACTACGATTCCCACCCTCATATGTAAATAGTCAAGTGGCAATTTTAGAGAACTCCAGTCAGCCGGGTGCCACTTGATCTACCGCTAGCCCAGCACTCTCCCAAAATAAACCCTTTCAGGTTCCATTTTACAGCGAGTCCGAACCCAAGGCAAATGTTATTCTTTTCCATGTTTAGGGTGACATGGAATAGATGCTGGGCAGACAAAGCAATTGCTGAAAGTAATCTTTGAGGTAATCCTATGAGGTGAGATACTTTTTTTTAAACCATTCAAAAGGTATTCAGTGAAAAATGATATACATCCAGCAATGGGAGCTTAGTGAGAGATGGGCTCATATAACATGGTTGATGAAGAGATTATAGCGCATACTAGAGGCAAAACATAATTTGCTTCTTTTATTTTCTGCTTTCCTTATTTACAAGATCAGATTCTTTCCCCCTATGAAAAAATATTGAAAGGAAAACAAATAATGAATTACAGGACTGGTAGGCTTTATCTGTATAAATTAAGGTACTAAACTGAATTCTGCCCAGAGATAATACTTGGTGTCTTATCTGTATGAATGAAGATGGAGCTGAAGAGAATTTAGCCTTGCAATAATACCTGATGTTTATATCCAACTTCAGCAAGTTGTGAGTTCTCCATTTTATAGTTCACTTTGACCTCATGTCACCCTGGTCTGAAATAGGCTCAAGATGAACAATGGCCTGAATAGGCTCGTTAGGTAGACAATAGTCTCAATAGGCCTTTAGGTGAACAATGGCTTAAAGTGCTAAAATCCATAAAGTATGGGTCATTATTTATGGCCTTGGTGGTGGAGGCGTGAAGTATTTTGTCTGGATATTGTTGAAATCACTGCCCGATAAGTGGCTGATAGACTGTGACTGAGCGCCCCACCTCTGTTGAGAGAGGGGTTTTCAATACTCACATGAATGGCTTCCCTGACCCCTCTCTCAAACCACCTATTTTCTCTGTCTAATATGTGTACATCCTCATCTTTGAATGAGTGTCCTTTGTCCTTCAAGTGGAAGTGTACTTGTCCTGAGCAGTTACCCCTCCTATGTTGGTCATCCTCCTGTTTAATGGTCCAGTGCAGTGAGGAGTGTGCAGACCTCTATATTGGAGAAAATGAACAGCCATTAAACAGGATGATAGCCCAACATAGGAGAGGCAACAGCCAGAGGCTTAGCCAGGATTTGGAGCGCCTGGACAAAGTTAGTTTTTGCGCCCTTCCTGCCACCCCCACATCACACTCGTACAACAACGGGGGGGCAGGCAACCCTGCGGGCGTCCGGTGGGTGCGTGCATGCACCTTACACCTCTCCCACCAAGTCAAGGAAGAGGAGGAGGAGGGCGTCATGGCCGCCACACCCCTGCCTGTTTTGCCACTCACCTGGCACACAGCGGTGGAGGTGGCGGAGGGGGTGCTGTCGCCAAGCTTTAGGGGAAAGGAGGACTGCTGGGCAGCGGGAGGGCACACGGCGTACTGCTCCTGCTCCCCCTCCAGGTGCCCACAGATTGCTGCACCTGGGGCAGATGTACCCTTCTGCCCCCCCCCCAGATAAGCCTGAATGAGGTCCTGAGCTTTGACATGAGGGCAAAGTGAACGATAAAATGGAGGACTTGCAACTAGCTTTCCTCAGACAGACAAAGCTGTTTGGATGAGCAGGGAAACATTTCTATCTCTTGTATCCATCTTGTGGTTATTCTCCTTCCTACACCAGGCCAAGAAGTTCATTTGCATTCCCTTATTGAGCTTTTCTGTTAAGTTTTAAAATGAATCAAATTTGCTTCCAGACTTGGATCTAATTTTAGTACTCCAAAAATGTGCTTGTGCATGAGAGAGATGCAAACCAAATAACTAGCACAAATATCGTTATTTGTAGCTAGTTACTTTGGGAAGCAATGTGTAATATAATCTAAAGTTATAAATTAACTAACTTGTCTGTGAAGTTACTGCTAAGTTATCTACTTACTTTCAGAAATCACTTTAAATCTTATACGAAATCTCATATGTTTTATGACATTCTCTTATTAGTCCAAAATGGCAAATATATGTTGGTTTTGTTGTCTGCACTTTCATAAATATTTTTGAAGAGGCAGCTGACTGGGCAGCTCAGTGCTTTCAGTATCTGGCTGCAGAGCCAGAGATTGGGAGTTAGATTCCCCACTGTGCCTCCTGGGAGAAGAGCCAGCCTGGGTAGCCTTGGGCAAGACATAGGTACACACAGAAGGGAGCACGGTGGTACCCCAGGTTACAAAATTAATTTGTTGCCCGGTATGCTTCGTAAACTAAATTTCTGTAACCCAGATCCGAATGTGGCACAATGCACCCTGGGAATGCAAGTCTTCCAAAAAATGTTTGTAACCCTGGGTTTTCCATAGAAAAAAATTGTAACCCAGGTTTCTGCAGATTTTTTTTCTGGACAGACTTCAGACAGACTTCTGGGCAGACTTCCTTTTGTAACCTGAAAATTACATAACCCCTGTGGCATCCATAACCTGGATTAGCACTGTACTCAATTCTGAGTCCCCTCTACCTAGAAAACACTGAAAGGTTCGCTATAAGTCAGAATTGACTTGAAGGCACATAATTATTATTACTTTGAGATTGACTATTAAAACTGGACAATAGAGGGAAGCAGAAAGAATTTCCTGCCCTCTTTGGAGGTTAATATGTATTTTATTTTTATTTGTTTGCATTTTTGGTAAGAACAATGCAGTGTACTAATAATGTACGATGTAATACGATTATCTGTATAGACAGAGCAACAATAATAGCAATAGTAACCAGGCTATGTTGAAGTAACGAGTAACATGAGTTCCTTTTACAATGTAGTGTTATATGCAAAAGCCTGCACACATCTTTTAATTGTTAGTTAATCTAACAATGGTCCTGTTGCTTAGTATTTCTGATGGCATAATATAATGGCACACTGCTGCGAATGAGTCCTAGCTTGTTTTCCTCATTGTGAGGCAATGAAATGCCTGGACACTTGACTAAGCGTCTAAGCCATGACTTGTTAACAAGCAGCAGTTCGCCACCTAGTTACACCCCTTCACATTTGCCGGTGTAGCTATGCAACAAGATTTTGGCTATTAAATGGTTAATGGTTCTCTGATAAGGAGGAAAGAAAACCAGATAATTTGGAATTGTTTTTAATATCAGGTATCAAGTGATGGCAAGTTCTATTTGATGAGAATGAAAGCTTTAGATAGACCCATGACCTGAAATAATTTCCTCCCAGAGGAACTTAAAATGATACCTCAGTGCTGTTGTAAATAACTGGACACTGACAGTTGTTGGGGCTTCAGGGAGGCTTAGAAATTCACAAATAAATCTTTGGGGTATGTAGTACAGCTGGTCAAGAATGGTGTTTGTTGATTGTGGCCAAGGTTGAGATAGTGGTGATGAACAGAGATTTATATCAGAGGGTGTAAGGAAATAATAGATAATGTCTGTAGTGAGTGGCAACCTAAGCAAGAAACATGGGAGAGAACCTTGTGTGAGATCAGAGGATTACTTCTGCTACCCAAGTTTTAAGGGGTATTACATAGTTCTTATCTTAATCATGGTAATTTGAGAAGAGACATCTCAATGCAGACAATCAATGCAGAAGAAAACCAGTGCAAAATCAAATAAGTAGTTGTTTATATCCACTTGTTGAACTCATTTTGGAAGAAAATCACAGACCGAAGTCATATTCGTTTAGAAATGGACTAAAGTCATGTTTGCATATCTTTTCCAGATTGTAACAGTAGTTGATGCCCACAAGGTGTTGATTGTGCTGGTTGTGTGTAGGATAACACCACACTGCAGAAGTTACCAGGCATACAATTTCACAATGAACAAAAACAGATGATTCCACCAGGAAATTATGCTGAGTGTTGGGCTCATCGAGGAACACTTCAGATTTAATTAAACTTCCATTCCTTTAAATATTTATACAGTATACTATCCATACTTATCAAAATTCCTGGACAGTCTACTGAATTCATTAGAATAATAGTTTAAGCATAGTACACAATTCCCACAACAAAACCAGAACACACTTCAGTGAGCTTTTTATGAAAAAGCAGTACAGTATTAAGATCAGCAAATGCTTGATTCCATAGGTAAGATTTTTTAGAGTCAATGAAGCCCCATCAAGATTTATACTCCAACTTTGAAGTCCACACTGAATGCCCTTGTGAGGGAAACAAATTTAAGGGAAAGCAATTCAATGCCTATTAAACATCACAATAATGTTCACTCGGGATCTGTAGATCTTTACTGCAGTGTTACTCATAAAGCACTAGGCTGCTGGTTTATATTACTGATAGCTGAGCTTACCTCTGTATTTCGAGGATGTCTATTTTTATAAAGATTGCAACGTGGTAATGGTCTTTAAATACACACTGCAGTAAAAGAGTGAGTTGCACTGGATGTTGCTTCTGTTTATCCTATGAATCTATCAGCCAGAATTGGCACAATTAGGGACAGTGATCTCACTGAAGGAACCATGAATGTGCAACTTAATATCATATCAGTAAGATACATAATTAGGAAGCAAAGAGCATCTACCTAATCTAGCAGACTCTCTTGTCGTATCACCATTCAAAATTTTCCAAGATGAATCATAGTAAAACCACATGAGCAGGCTAATTATTCTGGGTGGTGACAATCTAATCCTGAGCAAATACTACTGACAGTCATCAGTAGTAGTATTCCAGACATCACTGGAAAAGTTACAGTACTTGGCTTTTCAGTGAAAACTCAGTGTGTAAAGTTATCTTCTGCAAATTTCATTGTTGTGTTCTAAGAGTTGTTCAAGGCCTTCTGTGTTTCACATACACTGCCCATGAACTGTGCAAAAAAAAAAAAAAGGTAGCAAAAGCAAACTACAAACAGACAGATAAAGAGGCGTGCTTGTACAGATGTGTATGCTTTCTGTAACCAAACTCATACATATTCATATAAAAACCACACAGCTTATTTGTAGGGCCCTGTTCTAAGAATGTACTGTCCACACACTCGTCTTTGGATCACCCACCACACAGTGGCATTTAAACATCTACAAACTTTTCTGTCTCCTGCCACACCCTGAAAGGTTTGGGGCTATATTTCTATAAAATCTTAAGTGCTACTTCTAACTATTTTCCTATTTCATTATAAGATCACACAAAGTAAAGTTAAGTTGCAACGTGCACTGATATGGAAAGTAGAGCTCTTCTTTGAAAAATTGTCATTCTAAAATTTAAAATTCTATCTATCTATCTATCTATCTATCTATCTATCTATCTATCTATCTATCTATCTATCTATCTATCTATCTATCTATCTATCTATCTATCTATCTATCTATC
>JAHTLZ010003547.1:28258133-28278459 GCA_023846285.1 Phrynocephalus versicolor | reverse complement strand
GGCAAATGGAGACGCCGAGGATGCCCCCTCCCAGCCTGGTACCAGCAGCCCAGGACAGGAGGGTGGGAAGGCTGGAGTGCCCCCCCCCCAGAAACCACCCCTCTGGTAGGTGCCCTCAGGCAGGCATATTTTCGCCTGCTTTTTTGGCTGGGAATCAGGGTTTTTTTAAAACTTTTTTTCTGTGCCGCTTGGCATCGCGCGATCTCTGCGATACCAGGAACGACAACGACAAAACAGACCCAATTTTTCTTTTGTCGGTTCGAGTTCGAGTTCTGGGGGAGTAATTGTCATTACCGTTTCCATTGCGTAACGGAAACGAGTAACGGAAACGGAAACAAGAATTTTGCCAAGTCGTGCCCATGTCTAATCCTGAGTGGTGGGGATGTCAGTAACATCAACACCAGAACATCATGTCTGTGAATATTCTGAGGTGAGGTTATCCAGAAACTGAGTCATGGCAAATGAACTTCTTTTGAGACTGAAACATTTCAGTCTGATGAAGCTACCTGGATGAGTAGTGAAACGTTTCAGTCTCAGAAGAACTCCAGTTGCCATGACTCAACCTCTAGACCAGAACATCATGATTCTGTATCCAAGGCAACTAGGTATGGGCATGAAATGGAAAAGTGACCCCCATTTTGTTTTGTTTTGTTTCTTATGAATTTTTTTTTTAAAAATTGTACAAAACGAAATGAAACGGTTTCCCTACATCCTAGACGCACCAGAATTTGGTGCCCGGGAGCCGTTTTTAAAGGGCTCCTGCTGAGCTGTTATCGGCTGGACCCATTTAAACCTGGCCCAGTTGGCACCAGGAGGATCCCCTGGTACCAACTGGGCCACGTTTAAAGGGATCCAGCCATTGACAGCTCAGCAGGAGCCCTCTGAAAACAATGGAACGAAACAGTTCGTTTCAATGCAAAAAATAGACCATTTCATTTCATCTATAACAAAATGCTCCTTCCTCATTTTGTTTTGTTTTGTTTCGTTTCCTTACATAACAAAACAGTGAAACAGCATTTCATTTTTCGTTTCCTGCCCATCCGTAAAGGCAACCAAGGGTCATGAACACAACCTCTGCAGAAGCAAAAGCAAACGTGTCAGCATCTGCCCAACCATTTCCAAGGCATTCCTGGAAACTGTGCTGCCTAGTCAACAGTCACACAGCTGATGCCACTATTTTATTTATTTATCTACTGATTTATATCCTGTCTTTCTCCTCATGAGAATCTACTTTAATAAATAGATTAAAAACTAATGACCAAACTATTATTACATTTTTATTAAAAAATAAATAAATGCAAAGAGGCGTCAGATTAAAACTTAGTGGATAAAAACAGTTTAATAACCATTCTACAATATTATTTCAAATGAAAATGAAAATACAGTGGTACCCCGACTTAAGAACAGCTCGACTTAAGAGCAGAAAACTGTTGGCATTTTAACTGCCGCCTTACAAATTTTCGATATGGTCTGCTCGACTTACAATTTTTTTTAAATTTGTAAACTTATTTTTTAAATTTTTTAGATTGGTACCCTGACTTAAGAGTAGTTTGACTTAAGAGCAAGCATTTGGAACGGATTAAATTGGTAAGTCGAGGTACCACTGTACAAAAAAAACACACAACCATGTGTGAGGAACGTTACCTTGTTCCAAACCCCGAGGTATCCTAAGACCACCTGGGAAACTTAGCAAGTAACTTTAAAACACACTGTGTACTTTGTAAAATACACCAGTACCGGTCAAGGCATGGACTTAGTCTTCCCGTTCCTTGGGCAAAAACCAAACCAGTTGTATAATTATTATTTTTATTAAAAAATAGAAAGTTAAAGTGTTACAGAAAACAAGCCAGATTCAAAAATACAGGTATAGTCAATCTTGTGGCAATCAGTTAAAACAAAGAAGCTGTCTAACTAATTCTAAGTTACACTTGCCATGATGATTCTATTCTTAGGCCTAGCAATCTAAGCAAGCATATTGGAAAAAAGCACACACACACGTATTCTAGTGTCTCTACTTAAAAGCATTCTTTTCACTCCACATCACCCCCTCCCCTTTTCACTCTCTCCAACTCATTGTCCAATCATCTGTCCAGATTTAATGATAGTTTTTGTTGCTCTTCTCTTCAAGCGGTTTCCCATAAGAAAATCTTTTAATTAACTCCGGTCCCGATGTTATGGTTCCATGGCCTTGATGGTGCAACCCTCTGCCGGTTCCCATTAGATAAGAACACCTGCAAAATAATTGCTTACAAAGAACATGCATAGCTTATCTTCATACTTTCACACTGACTAGCAAACTGCTTCTGGTTAATTCTGCTGTCTGATGTGGCCTAGTCTATGAGAGAAGACATTTGATTTAAACCATACAGCCTCCATGTTGGATACTCTCTCATTTCCTTCACACCATGTCATTTTAATGACCACTTCTTAGGGAGCCGCTTACACAGAAAAAGCTCCTGAAAACAAAGATTGCTGTCTGCTTGTGAAAGGACAATTAAGAAGGAGCTGGAATAGCCTCCTGTGTGAGAGAGAGTCCCATATTTTAGAAGCAGCAACGTCAAGCACTTCTGTCTGGGTGGCAGGACCAAGAGAACACCCTTCCATAAGATTTTAAAGCCTTGGTTAAGACAAGACAAAGCTTTTAAAGGAGGTGTAACTTTCCAAACCCCCCCCCCCAGATCGTTTGCACAGTGGAGTTGTCAGCACTCCCATGTGCACAAGACATTGTGGGACTGGCAATCTCTCTGCCTATTAAGTTTTGTAAAGGTGCCTTCCAAACAACAACCAGTCCAGTCCCTTGTGGCACCCTAAAGTTTCGTTGTTTCCATCTTCCTTCTTCTTCACAGGCAAATGGTTGCTGTCATTGCTTACCAAGGACCCCATAATCCGTGCTGAAAACTTTCTGAGGACTTAACGTTCTTGGCTGATGTTTGCAGAATTCTGACCGGGGGACGTATGGTCAGATTTCGGAGGATACAATGCAAGAAACAGGAAAGGCCCATGCTAATGAGCTACCTCTGATCACCTCTGAGGTGGGCTGGCTGTAGCATTAACATACTTGCCCCCGGCTCTTTCACAGGTTATTGACAAATGCTGCTTCTGATTTTCCTCTATTGCTGCCACCAACTAGCTTCACTAGTAAATTAAAGCCTTCAGAGAGTTTTAAGATGAATAAAAATAAAAGAAGCTTATTGATTACAATGTAGAATCAAAATCATTAATGGTAACGTAGTGGAGTATAAACAAAAGGAAGAATATAGTTTAAAGCCACTCAAGTTTGATCACTAATAAAGCTGAATACATGAACACCCAGTTCCTAAGTTTGCAAACTCTATCACTTAGTTTTCTTCACAGACACTCTAAAAATCCTATCTGGTGGTGCCAGATCCTATTCATCTTTCAGACTCTGTCAGATTCCCTGTCTACAAGTGTAGGTCTTTTTGTAGGTCCCTATCTGTCTATAATGGTGCTGAGCAGTGCCTTAAATCATCTCAGGACACTCCCCAGACTCTCTCATTGGTTTACAAAACCACCAATCAGTACAGACTAGAGATGGTTTTTTCGTTTGGGAAGTGGTCCGCTTCTGAAAGGAAAGACAGGAGCACCAGCTGGCGTTCAGAACTACAGGAACGAAATCAGCCAATCCTTTACTTTGCTCTGGGGTCACGGGGAGCTAAACTCCAATGAGGAAGCCTCCAATACCATCATTCCTTCTCCCCAGCTCTGGTCAATCAGGAGCTGTGCAGGAAAATCTCACCTTCCTGTCTGATTGGCCAACACCAGGGAGAAGGAACAATGACGTTAGGGGCTTCTTCCTCATTGGAGTTTAGCCCCAAATGAAAAACCCATCTCTAGTACACACACCTCTCATGCATTATTCATTACCACAGATAACTGCCACACTGGCCAGCCCAACGGATCACACAAATTTGCTCTGGGAGGATTGGGGTTGAGATGAATGGGCAAGTTGGGAGTGTCACAAAGAAGGAAATTGACAACTGAGCCACCAATGAAGCCCTGGAGCAATCCTGGGTAGGGAGTTACTAACATGGAAGAGAACATTCTGAAGAATTTCTATTACCAGGAAGGAATAGAAAGGAAGCTTGTGGTGTGGGAAAGCTTAAATTGGAATGCCAGATCAATTTATCAGGCTGGCATTTAAACCAAAGGAACCATCTGAGCACGCTTCATTCAGAAGTCGTTGGGAGCACAATAAACATGAAATTTCATTTTTATTAAGCAATATTTCAGAGCAGCAGACACAATGCTTGGACACAATGCTTTTAACCTCCAACACACGTAATGGCTTTTGGTATAGCGGCCTGACAGCTTTCTTTCTCTGTAATATGTCAGGGAAAGGGTGTGCCATTAAGAAACTTTGGTAGAGGTCTCTTTTGATTAAGAATAAAACAGGCAATCGAAAGATTTTAAGGATGATGACAGCAACAAATGTACTGTACTAAATACAAACCGACCAAGCTTCAACCTCCAAAGTGAGAATGTTCTTGCAGAAAATATTAAATGCCTGTTTCTCTCTAGGTTGCATTTCCCGGGATGGTAATGGGGACATAAGCCTGTATTAGCCAAACTGGTTAAATCGAGTTGGCAACCCAGTATGTTCCAGATGCTTTGGACTATAATTCTTGTGATCTTTAGCCCTTTGGCCATTATTAAAGGCCCAAGGATTGATGGGAATATGAATCCTAAAACAACTGGCAGGTACCCCATCACCTTTTCCCCTGTCAATGATTTAAACACCACTTTCTAGCTTTCTGTCTTGTAAGAAGAGATGTGATGGATCAGACTATAGTCCAGCTTTTCCATTAGTTTTCCATTAGTGACCTGCTTTTTCACTGGTGACCCCAGCCAGGTAATTCTAAAGGACAAAATCAGCAGATAAAAAAATTACCTGTAGTTTGCCCCCAGGCAAATGGTAGCTAGCAGTTCCTTATTAGTTTCTGGAAGTTTATATAGACCTTATAATTAGCAAGCTTTTGGAGCTTTGTTCTTACACAACTCCAATCTCCTTTGAAATCATGAATAGGCAATGCATGGCCCTACATATGTTGTTGCATCCCATCCATCAAAGTGGATGATAATGCTAGGCAAGAGTCACAGTCTTGCAACTTTGGAAGTGGGGGGCAGTACAAGTTACACATCCTAATTTTAAATCTTAAGCACGTGGTGGTCACAACATGCTGTTTATGGAAGTGTAGGGATTAACAGTGCACATTACAAAGAAGTTCATATGCTCTTTCTCTCTCCCCACCTTTTTGAATCTATTGATAATCCATTTATCTAGGACATGCCAAAATTCTTGAATTACAGGGGAGAGCAAATGAAAAGGAATCCCATATACTTTCTCCAAAGCACATATACTATACTTCAATTATCTTCTTTTATGTCTTCCTTTAAACAGCCTAATTGTCATAAGCAATGTAGCCTCTTCTTTTACAAAGGGTAAACAACATGGAAAAGAACCTGTAAACATGAAGCAAACGTGTAACGGCTATCCTTGGACATCACCTTGTTGTCCTTCTATTAGAGGCCATCTCAGCACTTCCAAATAGATAAAACAACAGAGTTATCTGCTCGTGGAAGCAGGAAGCAAACAAAACCCTGAAAGAGTATTACAGGTCCTCTGGCAGATACCCTTCTTGTGTGAAAGTTAAAAGCACATGGCATGCACCAAAGAATCTCTCGGTTCATCCATATTCAGACATGTTCACAGGCTCAAATCCTGTTGCTGTAATTTCAGCTGCATAAAGGCTTAGTAAGTCATCATTCATACCAACCTATTAGAAATAAAACCTTTGCAATTTCTCCTCTGAATATCCTGAGCGTATTACAGGAGTTGTGTGCATCTGCATGCATGCACAAAGTCTTTAATTAAACTGCCATTGCTGGGAGGACATTTGTGGCACAAGTGATTTTTCTTAATTTAAAATTTCTTCCTCCTGTTCCACAGTCCCTAAGAGCTTCTTGCGATGAATATCACGGGAGCCACAATATTTTTCACAGAGGCATCAGAAAGGTTTAATTCTAAAAAACTTCTGTAGTTGATGACATCATCATCCTTAAGCAGTGTAGCTTACACAACAGGATTTTAGCCACTGGATGGCGTTCCAGAAATCATATATCTGCCTTTCTTCCTATGCAACAGCCATAGCAGAAGCCAGTAACACTAGCATACCTGACAGGTTTACAAAGATAATGTATATGCTAGATATCTGACATAAATTTCATATTTTCAATAAAAGATTAGATATCTAGCAGGTTTTATATTTTTTGGATGATGTGATGCAATTCTCAACAGTTTTAAATATGCCAAAATATTCATTTAGTTTAGGATTACCTTGGCTAGTAGTCCAGATCGTAGGATGCTATGACTCTTCTTCTCTGAGGACAGAATCCCTCCCTAGCCATCACAGAAATGTCCATGCCTTTTGACACTATTGTTGGCAAAAACAAAAAAGGGGGAGTGGACTTGTTTCCGGTTTGCCGCAGCAAGACGCCTTGATAAGCTCTCTGGCTTATCAAGCTGAATTTCCCCAGATAAACAGGGTTCTGGAAATCGGTAAGCCCCCTTGGATGTGTGTGTGTGTGTGTGTGTGTGTGAACAGAGGCAGCATATGGGGGCTGCGAAGAATGTGGCGGCAGTTCCAGAAATAGCCTTATCTCCCTTTCTGGGAAAGTCCAGGTGCTGTAAATGCGAACGGTCTTTAGCTGCAGACTCTGGAGTATGTAAATATTTGTGGATATTATGAAGCTTTATTGCCATGAGTAAGACACTCTTTTGCTTTACCCCATCACTCTATGAGAGATATATCTTGGTGAGACCTGATTTCCTGCTTCAATAAGCTTTAAATACCCCCTTTCTGAAATGGTGGCTACAATCATGAGGGGAGAATGCGCGACTATTTTATGATGCTAGTGCTACCATTGAAGTGACAGGATTTATTTGCTTTTGGCATTTTTGGCTGGTAAATCACTTTGAAGGAAAAAGGAGCTTCCTTTTACAATACAAAACTTATATATACAAAACTTATAACACACAAACCATATATTTGTTTTCGGTTTAGAAAATTCAATAAAATATTATTTAAAAGGGTGGAGTGGTAGGGGATGTTGCCGTGGTGTGTCAAATTACAATTAGATGGTACAGGTTCTTCTCAGCCCCTTGGCATGGCCCAAACCAGCAGTAAATCTAAGCCAAGTTGGCATAGTTTATTGACCCCCAGCTTTTGAATCAATGGAAGGAACCTCAGAAAAGGGGAAGGAAAACTGATGGAAAAAAAACACCTAAGTGAAACTCTCCTCCTTATATTCTGACCTGTTGTTATGAGCCTGACAAGGCTTCAAATATGACAGACTCTCTGCTTTCTGCCCCTTCCCCATGGTACAGTAACTCCTGCTACTTGCTAACCCTAACACCAAACCTTTTTGTGTTGAACACAACCATAACTCCAAACCTGAATGATCTTGCAACCCCCAAGCCTATTCTTTTCACCTTGAGACAACTTTTTCTTCCATTGCATGAAGCAGGGCTTGAAAGGACACTATTCTCCAGGAAAATTGACCTTAAACCTATCACTGATGAACCCACAACCCAACCCTAACCTCAACTCCAATGTACATCTTGTAATTGCAATGGTTCTGAATTGGGATTAACCCAACTCACCAAATTCCTTTCCATACTGACTTGGGGTGTCCATGCACAAGCCATAACTCTGAGCCTAGGAATTTGTTCTGAGCACGAGGACTGAAACTTTCTTAATTTCATCCAAATGACTTAAAATAATTTTGTTATTAATTCATTTGATATTTGAAACTACCAGTTTTTAGCTTTCATATTATATTTTAATGATGCAAAAATGGTCATCATTAATGGTCCTTTCTTAGGAGAAAGGTAGGGTAAAAATTAGAGATGGGCACGAAATGCTAAAATAGCAATTTGTTTTGTTTTTCGTTCCATTCTGTTCCATTCCGTTTTGTTTCATTTTAAATGATTTTTTAAAAATCGTTTCTTTTTTGTTTTGTTTTGTTTTTAATTTATACATTTGTGTGTGTGTACATGCGCACGTGCGCGCATGTAGTGCTTCTGCAACTTTTTCCCCCGCCAAAGCCCCGAGCGCCAGCTGATCAGTGCTGGCTTCGGTAGGAAAAAAAGTTTAAAAAGCCTGCCCTCCCCCGTCACCTGATTGGGTGGGGGAAAGAATGGGCTTTTAAAACTCCCCCCCCCACCAAAGCCAGTGCTGATCAGCTGGCACACAGGACTTGGGGGAGTTTAAAAAGCCCCAGGCTTTTAAAACTTTTTTCCTCTCCCCCAAGCTTCACGTGCTAGCTGATCAGGGCTCAGGTGGGAAAAAACACTCCCCACCCCCACCCCAGTGCTGACAGGCTGGCACACGGGGCTTGCAGGGAATAAAAAGTTTTAAAAGCCCTGGGCCTTAAAAGCTTTCCCCTGCAAGCCCCACGGGCCGACTGATTGGGGCACAGTACACATACACATGTTAAAAAATGAAAAACAAAACAAAATAAAAAATGATTTTTTAAAAATCCCCCCGCCCCAGTGCTTATCAGCTGGGGCACAGGGATTGGGGGAAAGTTTTAAATAGCCCTGGACTTCTTTTTAAAATTCCCCTCTCCCAAGCCCCATGCACCAGCTGATAGGAGTTAGGGTGTGTGTGGGGAAAGCTTTTCCTCCCCGCCCCAATGCCAATCAGCTGATGCATGGGGCTTTGGGGTGGGGAAGTTTAAAAAGCCCCTGGCTTTAAAACTTTTGGGGGGAACTGTGGGCTTTTAAAACTTTTTCCCCACCCGAGTGCCGATCAGCTGACGTGCAGGGCTTGGGGCAGGAAAAAAAGTGTAAAAAGCCCACAGTTTCCCTGTGCTCAATCAATTTCCCATAGGAATGCATTGCTTAAATGCATTGCATCAATGCATTTCTATGGGAAACTGAAAAACGAAATGGAACGAAATGAAAATTTCCATTTCGTTTCATTTCATTTTTCTTTTATTGGTCATTTCATTTTTCATTTTGTTAGGGAACAAAATGAAAAATGAAAAAAAATCATTTTATGCTCATCTCTAGCAAAACTGTTTTAAATTAAATAAATGAACAAATGATTTAGGACCAGAAAGCATTGATTTTGTTGCTACTATTGTTGAACAACTAGGATCCAGGAACTTGCAGGAATTCTGAAAACCTCCTAGAACTCTTATCAGTAGATTCAGGTCTTCTTACTTTTTCTTTTTGACTCCAAGTACCCCAGATGCCCTAAGCACATCCAGTCTCGCCTGATTTCGGAAGCTAAAGCAGGGTCGGACCTGGTTAGTACTTGGATGGGAGTCCACCAGGGAATACCAGGTGCTGTAGGCGCCTGGAGTAGGAACTGGCAAGCCACTCCAGTATTCCTGCCAAGAAAACTCCATGGACGTGGGGTCACGAAGAGTCGGTCACGACTTTAACGACACAACACACACACACACACACACACACACTCTTAGAAAATTCACCTTTAGGAAATTGAATAATAGAGTAAATAGGAAGGTACATTTTTGAGACTTGTTTTTTTAATTATTTTATTATTATTTAGCTATAGTTGTCATCCTCCTTGTCTTATCTCTATCTCTATATACTCTATACCTCTATATAAATAATCGCGTGCAGTCAAGTTAGTTCTGACTTATGGTAATCCTTTTTTTGTGGGGGGGTTCTAGGTTGAAAGTGCTCCGAAGTGACCCACAAATCCCTTCTTCTGGGGTCGTCCTAAGACTATGTTGCTTGCTCAAATACACACAGGCTGGCTTTCTTGAGATGAATGGAACTCCCACCTTCTGGCTCTGCAGCCAGACTGCTAACTCACTGGGTTATCCTCCCTATATCTATATCTATATCTATATCTATATCTATATCTATACAGTGGTACCTTGTATGAAGGAATTAATTCTTTCCAAATGAAATTCTGTTAAGCAAATTTTCCTTGGTACAATTTTCTCATAGGAATGTATTGAAAAAGGATTACAGTAGGGGATTGGTTCCGCTGGGGATTGGTTCCAGGCCTTCCTGTGGGTAATGGAAACCATGGATAAGAGAGAAAACCTGTCCAACCACCTCCAAACTGCTGTTTCTCGACAGTAGCTTGCTTTATGACTGCTGTTTTGAGACAGTAGCTTGCTTTACAGATGCTGTTTGTGACAATAACTTGCTTTGTGGCTGCTGAAGTATTTAATTTTTTTCCTCTGCCAACCGTGGATAACTGAATCAGTGGATAATGAAATCAGTGGATATGGGGGTCCTACTGTAATCCCTTATCAGATTAGGGATTTTTTCCCCTTTAATTGGATTTTCTGTTAAACAAACCGCTTGTTATAGAAGGGTCCACTGTATCTATATATCTATATCAATATATCGACATTTGACTCATTATTGCTCCAGAAGACAATTTTAAAAAAGAAAAATGTTCATTCTCCAAGGAACACAGATGAGTAATACAGATGGTAAAAAATTCTTAACTCTATGATTTAAGTGTCCAGTTTGGTGTGTCAGGGAATGAAAAATGGATTGTTATCAGGTCGCATTTCGTCCTTTATGCTACATCATATGAAATCATTTGGCTACAAATGTGCCTTATTACCCATTAGCCATTGACAACCTAACTGATATAAATAGGAGTGAGCTGTTGAGAATCCTGATTTATGAGTTTCCCACTTGGAAAACATGACAAAATCTCATTTTAAGAGCATGTTTGTGAGAAAAGTATTTCCCCCCTAGATGGAATTCCGAACAAATTGCTTCATACAGCTCTGGAGCCCAGTGCACTGGTTAATGCGCACACAAAGTCCCATTCAAGGGCCTCCCTGACAGGATCCTGCTTATTCCTTATTCATCATACCTTGCTTCCCAAAGATTTACTGTGGCGCATGCCAACAGATAGTGCTTCCCTCAAGGCTGATAGATCAAGGTTGATCAGGAGATTTCACCAGTGCACATAAACAGAACAAATCAAATTGACGTTGGTTAATCTTGGGTTGCCGTAATGCTTATTTACAAGACTTAGGTTTTCAAAGCAGAAGGGGCTGACATTCAAGCCGGCTGAGAAGACCGACATGGCCCAATCTGATGAGGCGTGTATGAGCTGTCCGTCTCCACAGCCATCTCTTACACCTCTGTTTCTATGTGGCTGTTCTTAGGAGCCCCCTTTCCCTCCCAGGTCCCAGGAAATGACACTTTCCACTTGGGCAGGAATGCTCTTTTGTGCCAGCACAGTTGGAAGGAAAGCTGCAACCTGAGACTGAAAGTCAGGCTAAGCCCAGGTAAGCTTTTCAGGAAATACAACCCTTGTGTCTTTTCCATTAATAAACAGCTGAATAGTCTTTCACTCTTGTGTGGCTTAGCTTTTATACAGCAGGATATATCTACCTCTTCTTTTTCTTCTACAACCAGCTTCCTGCAGTAAGAAGAGGCTTCTCCTATGAGGCCAACTAGGTTAGCATTCTAAGTATCACAGCCTCCTGTTATGACTATATTCCTTTCAGGGCCCAGGTCTCAGGGAGCCACTTGAAGGCTCAAGAAATTGCTATGTTTTTCCACATCTCTGGGCAGGGAGACCAATCTCAGGAGCAAGCAGGCTGCCAGAGGAAGTAGTCTGATGTTTGTGCTTGATTTCTGTGTGTCAGCTGGCTGCCAGGTCTGGACATTAAAGCCTGCTGATGTCAAAGCCTGAGCACCACCCATTTCCAGCTGATTTCCCCACCCCACAGGCTTAATCTGAGGGCAATGTGTACGTGTGTGTGGGTTGCTTCAGTAGGAAAAATAGGCTCAACTCCATAAACTTATGGTCTCCCCCACCACCACCCCCATGCCCTCCTCTCATCTTTGGCCTTCAGGTCTGTTGACATAAGGCCCAACAATCCATCTACAACAGTGGTTCTCAACCTGTGGGTCCCCAGATGTTCCTGAACTGCAACTCCCAGAAGCCTCCACCACTTGCTGTACTGGAAGGGGTTTCTCGGAGTTGCAGTTCAGGGACATCTGGGGAACCATAGGTTGAGAACCACTGATTCTACAACAAAGGAAAAGGTGGGCCTAATGTATACCCACAATACCTAGCAGCAACCATGCAAACCTGGACGGTGTGGGGTATGGGTGGGTATTCTCTGCCCTCCTTTTCTGAACCACCTCTGTGACACCCTAATGGCTTACTGCCGTGATATCTCTAGTTTCTGAGCCCTATTCTCAGGTTTGAGTCACCCCAGGAATGGGGTGCTGCTGATATCACAGCCCTAATGTTACTTTTAGATATGGGCACAAATAGAAAAAATGGAGTTTTGTTTGTTGTTTAGAGGTCAGTTTTGGTTCGTTTCCGTTGTTCGCGGATTTTTTGCAAAAATTCGTTTTCATTTCGTTACCGTTTTGTTACCATTTTGTTACCATTTATTCCAATTTTACGTGATTTTTTCTTAGCATTTAAAGCAGCTCACTTCACTGCTGTAACGGAAACGAAGCGCACGACAAAAATCCCCCCCCCCCGTTTCTGTTCATTTCTTTTCATTTTAGAGACAAATTTCGTTTGTCATTTCGTTACATAATGAAACGAAAACCGAAAAATGAAAATGAAAAATTCTTCATTCCGTGTCCATCTCTAGTTACTTTATATCTGGATAGCCTATGAGCAGATACACTCACCCGCTAAATGGAAAAAAAAGTTACTGTAAAAAGTATTGATCCTCTGTTTGTATTTCTTTATTTCTTTAACATGTTCCATCTCTGGTCTTAGCATCAGCACCTCCATATTCTGAGACAACCCCCTGCCTCCCTTAGAGGAAAAAATACTGCTGGCACTGATTCTTTCCACACTTAAACAGATAGCCAGCTGCAACTGTGACGAAGCAGGCAGCCTTGGCAAGGATGGGGCATCTTGACCCAGAACTCCAAGACTAGGAAGAAAGCAACAACATTTCTAGATAACAATCTCAAAGAAGTTACTTTGACAACATGCTTTTGTATTCTCTAAAAGAAGTTACTATAGCCAGAGAGGTGCCAGGACCATCTCAAGGACACGTATGCTAATGTCAGACTGTGTACATGTACCAACATGGTATGGAATTTAACTGTTCTAAGGACACCAGGATGTTATGGTTTATATTGTGTTTTTATTGTGTTTATTATATGTTTATGTACATGATGATTTTTTTAAATATTTGAATGTGTTATATTTTTGATATGTTGTGTACGTCCCAGAGTAGCCCTTGGGCTAGATGGTGTGTGGCGTATAAATAAAATAAATGCCAGAACCCACCCATTCTTTTTGAGGGAAGGAGCATATAACCTTATAAATATAGGTGTGTTTTCTTTATACTCTGAGCAACCTTCTCTAACTTTGGCTTCATTTTCCTCAATAAACCTCTTTTCTCCATTTGCAAAATTACTTTTCTCTATTGGTTTCTCCACACCTCTGTTTTACAGGGCTTTGCCAAAGGCAAAAAAAAAAAACTGTTTAAATTATTCTTCTAAATTCCTTCTTCAACAATGCAGACAAGATAATAGCTATAGGTAGGTTGATAAAAGCAATGCCACTGAACCCTCTACCTGCTAACCATGATGGCTGGAATCTAGGATTCAAATGGGACCAGTGCATGCTTTCAGCCTCCACCTCCCATTTGCACACACCCCTGCTGCAGATAGGTGAACTGGAGTGTATATGTCCTCCCAATATTGGGAACGACAATTCTGATATACTATGGCTAATGGTCAGAAATTATGATGGTCATAATCCAGCAACATCCTAAGGGCACCAGATTACCTGTCTTGTTATTGCTATTGTAGACCACTCAGAGTGGCCTCGTTGCCGTGAAGCATAAACAAACAAACAAACAAACAAACAAAAATGCCTTGCTCCACCCTATAATCATAGTCCTCACCAATGCTGACGAGGAGTGGGGGGGCACACATGTGTGGTTCTGGCCATGTCTGGAACCAGGTGAGTGGCAGCCATGACTAAAGGTGCACAGCACCAATACAGCACAGCACCTGCACAGCTTAGGGGGAATATTAGTCTGTACCATGCCAAAAACTCCTGCAACCACCAGAAGTAGAGTATTGAAGAAAGGGGGGAGTTGCAGAGAGAAAGGGGGAGGAGAGGACATCCATTCTGATTTCTGCTTTAACGCATGGTTCTCTTTTGATATTGACAATGGACAAATGATGGACTCCCATTGACAACAAATGATCGGCGTGACATGGGTTTCCCTGTAATATTTCTAGATAGGTAGTGTCTGTTAGATGGGGTTGATATTTATCTCTGTTTCTATCCCATCACCCCATAACATGTTTATGGCTGGTATAAAACCAGCCGTGCTTGGTATTAAAATATATCCAGAACATTTGTAGAGGGCTGGAGAAGAAAGCAAATCATGCTTAATTCCCAGTGAAATTAAAAGGATTAACTTGTCCCATTGATTTGAATGGGACCGGATGAGAAGTGTGACTCACAATTTTTAGTCCATGGCCAATATGTTCAAGATTTCGGATTATTAGATGCATATAATGCCTGAGCTTCAGTGACAGATCTAGACAAGCAACAAAATCCTTAAAGTCATAAACTGGGGCATGTCAGGAGAGGAAATGGACTTCACTCCTTCCCCTGCTCTTTTTTTTTTAATTGATAGTATCCCTCTCCACATACTGTTTTTTCTGTATTAGCCATAGAACTGCCTACTTTTCAAATTATGGAGAAATTCATAATGTCCCTTAAAGCTTAAAGCTGCTCATAGCCTGTTCCTTCCTGCTTGATTCCCTGCTCAACTGTCTTCCTGCCTCCAGGCCATCCCGCTGGGCCAGTGGCTGTGCAGAGGAGCGTGACGCAGACCAGCCAGCCTGCCCTATGCGATAAGAAGACACTCGTCATCTCTTTCACAAGCCGTGGTTAAAAAGGGGCCGCAAGGAAGTAATCGAGGCTGGTGAAGGGCAAGGTCCATAAGTTGCTTGACAGTGTGCCGGGGACAGTTTGTTTGGCCCGTTTAGAATGCATTTCACAGACGTGATTTGCCCTGAGTCCCTCATTTAAAACGGGTGCCATGCGCCACCTCAGCTTTTTTCCTCGAGTCCAAGAGCTGCATTTGTATAATATGTTGCTGACAGACACATGAGGCATCCCAGATTACTTGAGCAAAGACACGTTCAAGGGGCCATTGCACGGGTTCATTGTGAAGTCTGGATTACTGTATTTTGGGTAAAATGAGGAGTAAAAGGCTCTGAGGTGAATTTTTAGTCATTTAAACATCTTTCCAAAAGATAGAGATGTCTCCATGTAGTAATGCAGGAAAGAGTCCTCCCCAAAGTAACCCTCCTAACCCCACCACCACCAATGAGGGGAAGTTCCACATTATTTCTAAAGAGAAACTCAGAGATTCCCCTCCCACAGTCCTTTCTGTCCAACCAGATGCACTAAACCAGGGGTGTCCAAACTTTTTCAAGGAAGGCCAGATCTGGTGAGATTAAAATGTGTTGGGGCCAACCATTCAGCCTGAAGGGGGGGGGGAGGATGTGGTCTGTGCCCATTTGCAACAGCCACAAATGCTTCAGTTTCAAGGTGTCCAAGGGCCCAGCCACTGTTGCAGGGCCCGGGAATCGGCCCACGGGCACCCAGGATACATCACTGCTCACATATGCTGCCCTCCCTCACAAGGAGGTGGAGAAGACACTGTCGCAACAGAGCCAGGAGTGGGTAGGCAGGATGGGTGGCTGAGGGGATGGATGGAGGCAGGGAAGACAGGAAAATAGAGATGGGCACGAATCGAAAAAATGACATTTTGGTTTTTCGTTGTGGGTTCATTTTGGTTCATTTTCATTTTTTTGTGAATTTTTTGAAAAAAAATTGTTTCATTTTTTCATTTTTCGTTTTTTGTTTTTACCCGCTTTTTGCACGACTTAAAGCATTTCTGCACGCAGACGTTCCCCAACGCCCCAGACCAGAGGGAAAACACTAAAAAAATGATGCTGGCGGAGACACAGTATAGACTAGGTACGCAGGGAGGCTGCAAAGGCAGCAGCGGGCATTGCCCAGGGCGTAAGGCAGCCACAGAGTGACTGCATTGCGGGGCAGGGGAGGGTACTCACCGAGAGGTACGCACACACACAGAGAGGCTGCAAGATAAATCTCTTCTTTCTCTCCCCTTAGAGCCAGGCTGCTGCCAGCAGGAACACAGAGACACACACCTGCCTGGCTGGCCTAAAGTAACGAGTTGCAGAGACAGCAATCCCACTCTAACTCCCACCGCAAACTGCAAGGAGGATGGGGGCTGCCAAAGCTTTTTATGCCCTCTGTGGCTGGCACACCTACCCAGTCTGCAACCTGGGCATGCTATTGGTTGAAATTGTCCAAGAATTTTCATGATCCCATCACATGGCTTGCATCTATCTTGTGGCTGGAATTCATTTTGTGTCATCCTTAAAGGGAAAAGAAAAAATACATCCCAATGGGAGAAAGACAAAAACAAACATTTTAAGGACCGCAACCCCCTGGTAGGTAATAATTTCAAATAATTATCACTGTGTTTTTATGGATGTCCAGGGTGTTTTAATACCCAAGAAATCAATATTAGGCATCTGGGAGCCATTTTGGGTCGATGTCCCCTAACTCCCCTTAAAGGAAAAAAAATACAGCGATCTGAGAAAAGACATAAATGCACGTTTTAGGGACCCCCAACCCCCCTGGTAGGTATTATCAGGCAGAATAAATAATTATCGCTGGGTTTTTACGGATATTCAGGACGTTTTTTTAACATTTAAAAACAGCTCATTTCATTGTGTGTCACCATTAACGAAAATGAAACGTAATGAACCTAATTTTTGTGGTTCTGTTCTGTTTGTTCCAATTTCATCACAATTTTCGTTATTTGTTTCATTACGTAACAAAACGAATAACGAATAATGGAACGAATTTTCCCCCCTGTTTCGTGCCCATCTCTACAGGTAAACCATAAAACTGCAAGCTGATGTGTCTAGCCATCACAGGGAAGGGCCAGGGAAGGGGATTAGTGACAGGCTGAGCCAGCAGGGAGAAGAGTCTGGGGGCCACTCAAAATTTTAAATTGGGCCACATTTGGCCCCCAGGCAAAACTCTGGACATGCCTGCACTAAATGCACAAAGGGACTTTCCCCATACAGAGATATGCTTGTAGGATACACAGAGAATCTAGAAGTCAAGAATGGGAGAGAGAGAGAGAGAGAGAGAGAGAGAGAGAGAGAGAGAAGCACGTTATATGTGGCAGGGGGTGGGGCATCCTGATATTATCGGCATTGGTCTTGGACCAAAACAGACCCCCCTCATTTTTGTAAAGATGGCCACATTATTTCAATAGGGTATGGATATTAAGATACACACTAGTACAAACTCCCAATTTCATTGGGTATCTCAAATAGGAAAAAGCAGGCTGTTTAAGTGAACTATGCACAGTGGCGCTACAATAGGACATCCTTATTCAGAGGATCAAGATTGACTCATTCACTTATCCCCTGTCTGAAAATACTAAATAACACCTCCCCACCCCAAAATACCTATTTATCAGTATTTCCAGGATACCGTACTTGTGCCAGAACTGGCCAGAGACCATGTAATTTAAAGCATTCAATGATTCAGTGTTTTTTAGCATTGGTGGGGGGAAGGGGGTTTAGAAAGGATCCCCTGTGGATATCACAGTCCTGCAGATCAGATAATTTGAATATATAATTTATCAGTTGCCTTTCTCCCAAGAGGAGAGACCCACTGAAGTCAATTGGATTTAAGCCCAATTTCATGCAGCCTTATGCATCGAATTATTTAACTAATTAAGAACCTCTTATTTTTTACTTTTTAATATATATTTATATCCTGGCAATGACAGATCAGATTCAGCACGGGATGGGGAGTATGCAGCCCATTTGCCTCATGCAGATTCTGAGGGGCTAGGTGGGGCCCATTAATGCCCCCAGAGGCCTACAGCCCCACAGACCTTTCAAAAAAAAAAAAAAAACAATAGCTCAGAAAGTCCCTTTGTGTGGAAAGTCCCTATTGCCAAATTCTCAGGAGTACCAAGCACACCTGGTGCCTCCCCAATTTTTATTTTTATTTTATTTTTGCCACCAGAGGGCACAAGGGCCCATCCCATTTTTTAAATAAGAAGAAGCGATGGGAATAGAGTTGATGTCTGCTTGTATCCTTCAGGGAATGTGGGGCTGATATTGACATGCTTGGAAACTCGTCTCCCACACAGGGAGAATTTCTCTCAGCTTCCTGGAGATCGCTTGAATGTTTAAGCCATCCAATGTTGTTGGTACAATAGATTTTTTAAAATTTCCCTCCCTGGGGAGCTGCATCCTTGGAGAATACATATACAGTAACTGTGAGAGAGAGATTGTGGTGCTGCTTCACAGAAGTAGATAAATAATGTCTTGCAGCTTGTCCTATTTCACAGGGTTGGGAATAAAGGAAGATTGATTTGCTATTCCCAGCTTTCGTTCAAAGAATTCAGGACCACAGATGTGGTTCTGGCTTCTTATTATTATCCTCAGAGCAAACTGTGAGGTAGCTTCGGTTGACAGATGGTGACAAGCCGCCTCCTTTATTCATATCATGCTGCTTCATAATTTAAAATTATGGATGTACTATATATAAAATATAATATATAACATCCAAATAAATTTAAAAGGTAAAAATAATTAGACTATTTCTGATATGTTGGTTAGAATCAAGTCAAGTATAGCTAGCCCTCTAGTTTCTTTATCTAGTTTTTGTAAGACAAAATTATCAGCCACACAAGACAGGAATTTCTTGGAGGGGCCATACTTGGCAGCATTTGCCTCCCAACAGCTATAAGGATTATTGAAACTTCCCATCACTGCTACATCATGTCTCTTTGAAATCCATGTAATTTGTTTTTCAAAACTTTCATCAGCATCCTCTCCTTGATGGGATTCTCAGTAGTAGACCCCAGCTACCATGTTATTTTTGTTATTTTTGCCCCAATTACAACAATCAAGATGCTGTCATAATACATGCAATATCTAGACTTAATGAAGCTGACTGGGTAGCTCAGTGGTTTAGGTTTCCGGCTGCAGAGCCAAAGGCTGGGAGATGGATTCCTCACAGTGCCTCCTGTGTATAGAGCCAGCCTATGTAGCCTTGGGCAAGCTGCATATGATGCTCCCAGAAGAAGGGAAAGTCAGCCACTTCTGAGTATTCTCTATCTGAGAAACCATGAAAAGGGTTTTGGTGGCACATCATTAGGCTGGCTCAGTGGTGTGGGTAGAGGTTGGATATTTGACTCCGTCCCCATGGTGTCTCTTGCAAGTAGAGCCAGGCTGCATGGCCCTGGGTAAGCTGCACAGACCCTTCTTCCTGCAAAACCCTGAAAAGAATTGGCATATCTCATAGTTGAAACAAGGAGAAGGCTTTCCATAATAGTACTTTTTGACCAATACATTGCTGGCTTCAAGGAAGAGTCTATAACAGTATTGGCGATCCCATGGCATAGGTGCCAAAGGTGGCACTCAGAGCCCTTTCTGTGGGCACCCGACATCACCCCTTCATAGTCACCTGTATTCAGGTTAAATTGCCAAAAAAAGTGGGTTTTGAATCACAGTTTGGGCACTCTGTATCTAAAAGGTTCACCATCACTCGTCTATAACAATTCATCTTTTAAGTTCAGAAGAACTAACTGTATCTGTACTTTAAATGAAATGTTTATATTTTGTCCTTTTGTGATTGAAATTTATGCCAAACACTGCAATTATATGTGTGCTTGAGATTTAAATAGCATTTTCAAAATATTAATAAATCAAAAGTATAGCCAATAACAGTTTTCCTAAAACATGACACCATTCTGTTTTACCGTGCTCTAAAACCATTAAATATGTTTTAGGGTAATCATCTAAAAAAAGGAAGAGACAAACAGGGAAATGCAATATATTCTTTCACTGAATGCATCTTTGATTAAACAGGCACGGTTTTCTTGAGATATTTTGATGAGGAATACTTTTTTTCTAAAAAGGCCTTGCACTGTGTTTTGTGAAGAAATTAACAGTTTGTTGCATTAGAAGGCTGGGAAACTGGCTTTAGAAACAGAACAATCAAAGTTGTTCTTGCTTGCACTTTATTTACCATAAAAAAATAACCCAGCAATGATAAAAACAAAACACCACCAATTTCCCCTAGCCTTATCAAACATAGCATCCAGCATTGTTTTCTTCAGAAGCCTATCCATGTATCATCATCATCATCATCATCATCATCATCATCATCATCATCATCATCATCATCATCATCATCATCATCATCATCAT
>JAHTLZ010003547.1:28228567-28249833 GCA_023846285.1 Phrynocephalus versicolor | reverse complement strand
TTTCTTTCTTTCTTTCTTTCTTTCTTTCTTTCTTTCTTTCTTTCTTTGCATTTTACTCTCAAGCCATGCTGCTCTGGGCATCCCAAGAGCAGCATATCAAAGAGTAAGCTGGGGCTGGAGATGTACCTGGAGATGTGCAGTATGTATGTGTGAATATATAAAAACTAGGTGTGGCTTATGGTTCGGTGGGTCTTATGGAACGAAAAATACGGTAGTTTTATATACTGAAAAACATGATAAATAAGGCTGCTTGGGCACCTTGAAACTCTCAATTACACCAACTCCCAGAATCAAAGTCAGAAGTGGATTATCAGGCTACTTCTGGGGTTGGTTTTTTTTAAAAGAAAAAAACTCCCCCCCCGCCCGCCCATGCTTCTGACTTTTTTGGCCTGGCTTCCCACAGGGACTGAGGGCAAAAACCAAAGCCCCCAAACTATCCACTCCTGTGAATGTGAAGCCAATGCCAGCCCAGTCTCATGTATACATGGAAATGTTCTACATATGTGCATGAAGCTTTTGGATTATTTATTTGCCTTTTGTCTATAAATTTTAGCCAAACACTAGAAGTGGGTGTTTTGTTTCGGAAGAGGTCTGATTCTGAAATGAAACTCAGCAGCGTTCAGAACCACGATACAGCCTCTGGAATGAAATCATCCACTGAATTATCTTCATTTGTGTTGCACGGGGTGAAACTCCAATCAGGAAGCAGCCTTCAACACATCATCTTTCCTTGTTCCTGGCACTGGCTAATTAGACAGGGAGGCAAGATTATGCATGTCCTTTCACAGCTCCTGATTGGCCAGCACCAGGGACAAGGAAAGATGAAGTTGCAGGCTGCTTCCTGATTGGAGTTTTGCCCCGCACAACCCAAAGGAAGATAAGTCAGTGGTTGATTTTGTTCCGGAGGCTGTGTCCCAATTCCAAATGGCAGCTGTGCTACCATGTTTCGTTTTGGAACTGGACCTCTTTCGAAACGAAACACCCATCTCTACCAGTACCAAACTATTTTCAACAGGCTAATGAATTGTTGCTGATGATGGTAAGAGGAAAAAAATACACACACATATGCATGTGTCCGAATACTGTGACGGCAAATGACAAACTAAGACCAGAAGAGACTGTGTCGTGTGAGACATACTGAACATTTCCTTGTGGTGGTGGTGGTGGTTACTGCTATATCCAAACTCCAAAACATGCATTGCTTTCCAAACGTCTCCATAACTGAAATGATTTGATAGTTTCGTTCTACTTTAAAGTGGGCTTCTCACTGTCCTCCTTGAAAAACACACCTTCAATTCCCTTTGCTTGGGAATACACATCTCTAATAATGGAAATAAGATGATAGGAGTTCAGGACTTTTGGCTAGTGGCTCTCGGTTTCATGGGCAGCAGAATAGCTTGGATGTTGGGCAATGGATCCAGGCAGTTCAGCTGCCCTAGAAAGCCAAGGGCCACTAGCCCCAACCCAAGAAAACCAGCATTTTAAACCTCTTTGTAGTTCAGAACGTATCTTTATAACAAAGCATGATAACTAGGCCTCCGGTCTGGGTGAGGATCCTGGTGCTGCGCCATTGTGTTAATAATCTGCTGACTTTGGTTCTTTGCTACTTTATTATTGTGTCTTTCGTCCAAGCCACTCAAGATGGTATAGCAGCCTTCCTCACACTTTATTCCCACAACAATAATGTGGGCAAGGGGAAGAGGCCGAGAGACAAAGAATCCAGAATACAAGTCATCCACTGAGCTTCATGGCTAAGTGAGGATTCAAACCTGGATTTCCAAAGTATGAGTCCACCAAACACTACACTACACTGGCTGAAAGAGATATATATATAAAAAGGAAAATGCTAATTAACATGGATCCCTTGCTCTTTTGGATAGTTTGATCTTGAGGGCTTTCACCCTCAAAAGTTATAAGAAAAACAAAACAGAAGTCCTTAGGTCTCCTATTGCAAGAAGCAGCTGACTTATGAAATGTAAAACACCACCAAGGATATTCTTCATTTTCATTTATCCATAAACTATCCTAGAGTAATTTTTGAGGGCTTCTAGACTGACCCTCAGAGATTAATGTTAATCATATGCTTTATATATTACTGTGGATGCACTCGCTGTTATTCTGTGCATTTTTTAAAAAAAATGTTTCTCTCTCAGAAGACTCCACCTCTTGAGATATCAAAACAAATGGACGTACACACATTTCCAAAGAGTCCAGAATGCTTTAATATAACCCAAGGTCATTCTTTAATAAAAGAAACTATGTAAAATCTGCATAATGAGCCATGAAATTAGAAATAATAACTTTCAGTAAAAGAGAGAAATGTGATGTGTTTTACATTTTTTCCATATTTCTCCTCCCATAATAGAATACATTTTCCTTGGTCTGAATTCTCTGTGAGAAGGTTATTGAAAGTGGGTGGGTAGGTGGGGGGTACACATTAAATTAATGAATTCCCAGAGCAATGTGGATGACTTCATAGAGAACTGGAAAAATGATTACAATATTTTTCTCTCTGTAATGAAAATAGTTCAAAATGCCCATTGATCAACCTTAGAGGTGTTCAAACCAATATGCAGTTTGGCATTTGAAGCAGATGAAATAAAGACCAGAAATGAAGAAAGTCTATAAGATGCTTTAGAGTTTGACAACTCCCATGATGACATTCACAGATCACTGTCATTAAATATTTAACTCTCCTTCTACATATACTCCTTTAGTTCAGGATTTTCTTACGATCGTTACAGTAATAAACTAGAAAGAGAATACAAAGGCTGTTGATGCTTGATGACTATTTATGAGCTAAGGGTTTTCAGAAATACGTAATCATGCGGTATTTCAGATGCATGTTTCTAATGCAGAGATTAAAACTACAGAGAGTTCCACATTCAGAACCTGCAGAAATGAAAACCACTAGATGTTTTAAGCAAAATTCAGCTCTAAAAGTTACTACTGACTGTTATGTGTCAGAATAGCTTTAGCAGGCAAACATGCCGTTGTATTATGAAGTTAGAAATCACTGGCTGAAACCCTATTGCTTAAGTGTATTAAATTGTACTATAGGCCTACTGAATCAATCAAGATTTGGTGTGTTAAGTCCTTTAAATATTCTATGGATTCAAATGGGGCTACTCTCACTGTTTTACTTTAGTAGAATAAGTCACAACTAGGGATGGGCACGGAACAAAAATACAGCCTTTTTGTTTCATTTCGTTTTGTTTTTTTAGTAGTTTTGTTTCATTACTAACCATTTTTTTGAAAAAATAAAACAAAATGATTCATAACACTATAAATAATGGGGAGCTTGCTAGGACTCTTCCCTGAACCAGAGAATTAATTGCTTCCTCCTGTGCTAAGTTTTCTTACTACCATGTAAGATACTTTCTGGGTTAAAGTTCAACCTGGAAAGTATGACACAGTGGTAAGCACTTAGCACAGAAAGGGATGCCCCCAGTTCCTCCCCCACTTTCCCTCTTAACTTCTGAAACCTCTCTTTAAAAACAAAAACTTTTTAAATTACCTGAGGGGACCACTTTAGAGTTTAATAACTCGGCCGCCTGAACCCCAAACTGCTCCAAATTTGGGGGGCGTCCAAGGAAGAGTCCAAGGAAGCTCCCCCAGTTCATTTTCTGAACCGAAAAAGCGGTTTGGTTTGTTTCATGATGAAACAGTTTATGTTGTTTCATTTTGTAACAAAACAATGAAACAGCGTTTCATCTTTTGTTTGGTGCCCATCTCTAGTCACAACTAGAGTAGGCTCATTCAAACTGGCAGACCTAATGGCAGAGCTCTCAGTAGATATAAATTGGACTGCATCAGACAGAATCCAAATTCTATGAGTATTGGGCAGGGAGATTGCAAGAGGCATTAAAATGTGCACTATTGTTATGATGACGACAACGACAATGACTACTATGACGATGACGACGACGACGACGACGACGACTACTACTACTACTACTACTACTACTGCTGCTGCTGCTGCTGCTGCTGCTGCTGCTGCTACTACTGCTACTACTACTACTACTACCTGTCTGCCTCTCTCTCTCTCTCTGTCTCCATCCATCTGTCCATCTGTCCATCTGTCCATCTATCTATCTATCTATCTATCTATCTATCTATCTATCTATCTATCTATCTATCTATCTATCTATCTATCTATCTATCTATCTATCTACTAAAAGGACCCAAGGTAGCTTATATAATTAAAAAGACAATATAAAAGCGAAGAATAGTGAGTACTAGAGATGGGTACGGAACAGAAAAATGGGGTTTCGTTTCCGTTCCGTTTTTTGCCCATCTCCTTTCGTTTACCGTTTTTTGGACATGAATGTTTTAAAAAACTTCATTTCCATTTTTCATGTTTCGGGTTCTTCTTCCCCGTGGTGGATGAGAGCGCCAGGCGTGCTGTCATCCCCGCGGGAAAGATCCCTTTAAAGAGACCCCATTCTGCATCTCTGTCTTGTCTGGATTAAGTTTCAGTGCATTCACCCTTATCAAGTCCGTTGCGGACATCAGACATTGATCTTGAACAGTGTTGGCAAACCTATAGCACGAGTGCCAAAGGTGGCACTCGGAGCCCTTTCTGTGGGCACCCCACATTGCCCCTTCACAGCCACCTGTATTCAGGTTAAATGGCTGTATTGGCACTTTGCGAAAAAATAGTGGGTTCTGAATCTCAGTTTGGGCACTCAAACTCTAGATAACCTCTTCCAACAGTTCTAACAGTTTCATGTAGATGTTAAACAATAAAGGAGACAAAACAGAACTCTTAGGGACCCCACAGGGATATGGCCAGGGTGTTGAACAGGATTCTCCTTGCACCACCTTCCACGTTCTTTTCTTTGGGATGAACTGGAACCACTGTAGAACAGTGTAGAACCAACAGGAACCAAAAAGCTCATTTAGAAGATGGAAGGCTTGTCCAAGTGATGACTACAGGCAGAAACATAACTTCTGGCAGAACAAATATAAGGCAACAATCAGGAAAGCAAAGCAAGACTTGGAGGAGTGTATAGTTAAAAACACTCAAAGAAATAACAAGGACTTCTTTAAATACATTAGAAGTAAGCACCCAACTAGGAAGGCCATTGGGCCATTAGACAACAATATTAGACATTGGACCATTAGACAACAATAGAAGGTAAGGGATTATTAAAGAGGAAACAGAGATTGCAGAGAGACTCAATGAATTCTTTCCTTCAGTATTCACTGAAGACAGAGACCACATGCCCTAAACAGAGCCTAGCTTCAAAGGGAGGGAAACCAAATAATTAAGTCAGACACAATTAACCAGGGAGGAGGCCTTTGCATGTCTTGTTAAATTAAATGCTAACAAATCACCAGGACCAGACAGCATCCATCCATGAGTTCTCAAGGAACTTAAAGATGAAATTGCTGATGTCCTAGCCAAAATATATAATCTTTCCCTCAAATAAGGTGTTGTGCCTGATAACTGGAAAACAGCAAATGTAACTCCAGTCTTCAAAAAGGGATCCAGAGGTGTTCCAGGAAATTACCAACTGGTCAGTTTGACATGTGTCCCAGGTAAAGCGATAGAGACCATCCTAAAAGATAAAATTAATAGGCACATAGAAGAGAAGGTGCTGCTGAAGGAGAGCCAACATGGCTTCTGCAAGGGCAAATCATGTCTCACTAATCTGTTGGAATTCTTTGAGAGTGTAAACAAGCATGTGGATAAGGGAGATCCAGTTGACATTGTTTATCTGGACTTTCAGAAGGCTTTTAACAAGGTCCTGCACCAAAGGCTCTTGAATGAACTTGCCAGTCATGGAATCAAGGGACAGGTCTTGTCCTGGATCAGCAACTGGTTGAGGGACAGGAATAGAGGGTAGTGGAGGGAGATAAAGAGTGGGGGTCCCCCAAGATTCATTACTGGGACCCCTGCTTTCCATCCTCTTCATAAATGATCTAGAAATAGTAGTAAATAGAAAGTAGCCAAATTTGCTGATGACACTAAATTATACAGGGTAGTAAAAACTGAGAGAGATTGTGAAGAACTCCAGAGGGATCTCTTGACACTGGGGGAGTGGGCAAACCAGTGGCAAATGAGCTTCAACATTAGTAAGTGCAAAGTGATGCATACTGGGGCAAAAAAAACAAACAATTACATTTATAAACTGAAGGTGTCAACCCAGTGTGCTGCAGCAGTAAAAAAGCAAGCTCAGTGAGAGGGATCATTAGGAAGGGTATAGAAAATAAGTCAGTAAGTGTCATTTTGCCTTTTTATAAATCTGTGGTGAGGCCTCATCTGGAGTATTGTCTACAGTTCTGGTCATCATACCTCCAGAAGGATATTATGGAAATGGAAAAGGGGCAGAGGAGGGCAACCAGAATTATTGGGGGACTGGAACACCTTCCTTACCATCTGAGGCTGCAACGGCTGGGCTCCTCACTCTTGAACGACAGCACCTAAGAAGTGACCTGATTGACGTTCATACAATCACGTACAGTGTGGACAAAGTAGATAAGGAAAAAACTGTTTTCCCTATTGCACAACAGTAGAACTAGGGGACACTCCATGATACTTCTGCATGCTAGATCTCAAACAGATAAGAGAAAGCACTTTTTCACCCAGAGGATCACTGGTCTATGGAACTCCTTACCAGAAGAAGTGGTGACAGCTGTCAGCCTTGACAGTTTTAAGAAAGGATTAGACAAGTTCATGGACAACAAGGGTATCAAATCAATGGCTATTACCGTGGATAGTGGATACCTAAGGACAACCTCTGGGTTGGAGAGATAGGCAGGATATCTCTCAATGCCATTTGCGGGGAATTGTAAGCAAGTGAAGACATCTGCTTGGGAATGCCCTGAAGCAAATGGTGAGCCACTGTATGAGACAGAATGCTGGACTGCATGGGCTGTGGCCTGTTCCAGCAAGGCTGCTCTTATATTCTTATGTTCTTATCTAGTTCCTGGCATTTCCTGTAGCTAGGGCAACAAAAGCAGTCTCTATCCCAGAACGAGGCCTGAAACCCAATTGAAACAGACCTAGATAATCTGTCTTATCCAGGAACCCATGAAGTTGAGAAGCCAACATGTTACCCAAGACTGGCCAGTAATTATCCAATAGTGTAGGATCCAGTGATGCCCCTCCAACAGTCACATAGCAATGCCTCCTTTAAGCTTTGCTGAGATTTTATACTGTTGCAAGGAGGCATTCACTCCTCTTCCTAGCCATTCAAAAAGTCCCTTCCCAGCAGCCCGGAAGGGCAAGGTTCGAGCAGACACATGGTAGCCTTTGCCTCTCCAAAGGTCCTGTCCATATCCACACACTGCAGAAACTGAAAGTCACCCATTAATACTGGGCAGTAGGTATGCAACAGGCATAGTTATGTTCACAGGACCTGTAACAATGACAGCATCCAAATCTGAGCAATTTTGTCTGCAAAACGTTGTGCAGAGTTTTCACAGTGAGCTACAGTGTGGTCTGCCTTCTCTTCCTTCAGGCCAAGATGTAGTTCTGCTATTATTACAAATTCTGAGATCCACAGTAAAGGCTCCATCTTTTATATTCCAGTTCATTCAAATTGCCATTACAAATGTAATGAGACTGATTACAAGATATAAATAGTTGAGTCCCTTGATCTTACATTCTGCCAAGTTCGTTCTTTTGTATTGATGCTGGCACCTTAAGCTTAGCCAACATTGAATCAAACCTTCATGAAACAAGAGCCAGTAGGACAGCATTAACAAACTTGGTTAAAGCCTGTCTGTAATACAGCTTTGGTACTCTGGGCTCTTTTTCAGGATGGTGAGCCACAGACGGAAGTTGAAGCTGAGTTGGGCTATGCCAACATGTTAATATACGATGACAAGGGACTAGAATAGAAATATCTTGGTTACTAGTGAGGATGATAAAGACTTTTGTAACCAGCTGAGTTTTCAGGTCAGAAACATCCACTCCTTGAATTTTCAGGTTGCAAAGCCTGAGACCAGGGGTGGGCTGCGGTAATGCCAAATGGTTGGGCTTTTCTGATATTACCAGAGTGAGGTCAAAGGGCAGCCAAAAGACTGGGGGCAGGCCAGAGCTGCATCTGGAGCAGCTGATTGTGGAAATGGCTATGTGAGATATCTACGTAAACAGGTCCAGAGTCCAGGTTTATACTAGGTATCATGGCAGCCTGGAGGACAAGTCCATCACAGGTTACAAACCATGATGAAGCTGTGTAATCTTCAGGCTGAAAACTGGGGTACTTCAAGGACCAGATGCAGGGGAGTGGTATGAAGAGACAGATATCTAGTCTTGTGTGCTCCCAGACACATCTGGTGGGGTCACTGTGAGATACAGGAAGTTGGACTAGATGGGCCTTTGGCCTGATCCGGCATGGCTCTTCTTATGTTCTTATGTTCTAACCTAATGCTGAGGAAAATATGCTACATTTTGGCACATAGTCAAGTGGCACAGTGCACCCTGTAGCAGTAGCATTTGCTGTCATTCCTGTGAGTGCTTGCACCCCATTGTGGTTTATCCACAGCACACAGACATGGGGACAGCACACAATTACTCCACACTCCGTAATAGTGACATCATGACTAGTGGAACAAAAAGGTCCATGCATGATGATTGTGGCACTCCATTCTCTGCAGTGCTCCCAATGTCACAAAGGCCTTCAGTGCATGGGCTCATCAACCACCTTGGCTGCCCCTCTTTTCACTCCTTGGTTTCGGAGGGGTTCATGTACTAAGAGCCCTTGTGCCAGCTAGGAGTTGGTGGAGATAATTGCCCAATCTATAGAGTTACCTCTCTCACACAAATAAGACCTTTCCGCCCTTTCTAGGGCCATTCATTCTGAGATTTCTTCTCCTCCTCTTCTGCTGGGAGAACCTCAGTCCAGCCATTCCCTGAGACTTCCGCTGACACCTTCAGATTTGGGAATCCAAGTAAGCCACAGTTAGTTTCCTTACATTGTCTTAGAAAAGAGATGGCATTTCTTTATTTCGATGCCAATGGAAGATTTCTCTCTCCCCACCCATCCCAATGTCCTTGGCTCCGTAGATAGATGAGTGGGATACACCAAAAGAGCAAAAGGATCCACTTCTTGCAGAGCACAGTGGGAGCCCTAAACCCCTGTGGCAAGGTCCTGGAAAACAGGAGTGTGTGCCCCCTCAAGTTAGCCTTCTGCCTGATTCAAGTGAGGTGGAGAATGCTGCCCTGTCACCAGAATTGAAGTAAGATACAACTGCCAGCCCGGTGAGCTTCACTACATGTTATGTGGGCTCTAGGAAATGCCACCTTGCTCTTTGACATTGTCCTTACAATGTCTTGCTGGGATTCCTGACATAGGCAGCACATGTTCCCCATGAATGCTGTGATGCGTCTCTCTGCTGTTTGGCCCCTGAGCTAACTGAGATTCCAGACTAGATGAATTAGAAAACTGCAGAAACAAACATTTCCCATATTATTTGAAAAGGTAAGTGCACTATCATGGGTTATAGGCCCCAGGGCCAGCTCAAGATCTTTAGCATCCCCAGATTCTGGTACAACCTATGAATATAATATGCAGTGGGTACCATTTAAAAATATAACACATACAAGGTATGCATATAATACTTTTTTGTGGTATCCACTAAATAGAACATGTGGGGTGGGGTGGGGGAAGTGCCACATATAGTATAGAAAATCATGCATACAATCAAATTGCCAGTTTCCAACCAAACCTTGCATATTCACACTTTGATTAATGTAGACAGATTTTGTTAGACTCTGTAAATGAAAAAAACTCAAACAAGAGCTTAAATCTCTTTGGGACATTTTTTCACAGTGGCTGCAATTTATTTGGATTGCACATATGGTGCAGAGGCCATAGGTCTAAAGCAACCTTTCTGCCACCAGGGACTGGTATTGTGCTTGTGTGGGTGCTGGCACATGTGATCGCTCCCTCCTGCTCTGATTTAGTTGCAACCAAAAAAATGGCCATGAGGGGTGCAATGGGGAGGAAAACCCCACAAGAAGCAGGGAGGAAGCATCAGTACCCATTCAGTCCTGCTCCAGCACCTTAGAAGGAATCTCATTGGCCACTGAGGCACTGGGAGGCCAAGTTTCTAACAGGCTACAGACCGGTACTGGTCCACAGACCAGCAGTTGGGGACCGCTGGTTTAAAAAATCAGCAGCCCTTTTAACCCTCATCACCACCCAACCTCCCAAAACACAGAAGTAAACTTTTAAAAACAAACACCAACCAACGATGGATCATTTCACTCAAAACATGAGTTTCCTTGCTAGGCAAGTTTTTATGCTGCTTCATTTTTACTGGTTGATACTCCGCTACTTCAGTTAGGGAGATGGTTTTCTGGGGGCTTTTGAGGGAGGGAGGGAGACCTGAGGGAGAAGAAGGGGGGATGTGGTTTGTTAAGGAGGGTGGAGCATTTGCACCATGATTCATGATTAATCCAACACTGAGAAAAACCTGTGCAATGTCCCCTTCCCTTGTCGATGCCCTAAGGATATGCTTATTTTGCTTAATGGTTAATCCAGAGTTGACAGGCCCCAAAACACCATGCCAAAAGATGGTTGTGCTGTTCCCAAAACAGTGGCTCCCTCCCTATGAGATTATTTTGACAGTAAAGATAGAATTTGGCCACCTTTAAGCCTTCTCTCTTTCAAAAGAGGGAGAGATATATGGCTTCCTTCCGGCAGCACAACTAACTAGCATGTCATTAGTCAAGGGTCATGGCCTGTTGCTGTGTGCCATAAATCACTTCTGATTCATGGCCATCCTAATGGGGCTTCCAAGATACGTGAGATGTTTACCACTGTACCCTTCTCCCGGTGAGTTTCCATAGCTGACTAGGAAAACACAGGTCTCCTACATCTCATGGGTACAGGTCCAACACCCTATCCATTATACAGCCCTTGTTTTCAGGTTTACTTCTGTGGTTCATAGATTCTATTTTCTTTGAGGGTAATGACTTCTGCTTGAGTCGGTGGTCTTCTATCTTTGCCTCCCCTTGTTTGCATTTCATTGATTTGCACTTTACTGAGATATAATAAATACAGAGAGAGGAAATAAATAAATACAGCAACCACTAATTATCATTACAGACACTGCAATGATACCTGGCAATTTCAGATTGCAGAATGGGCACCTACTAAGAACAGCAACTCTGTGACATGTATTTTAAACAACAACAACAAAGAAAACCCTGAAACCAATCGAACATTACTTTTTGAGCTGTCAGAAAGGAAGGAAGGAGAAAGCTTGCCTGATGACATTCTGTGCTGCCTCTTTTGTTCTCAAACACATATGTTTGAAACTGGTTGGCAGGATTGATGGATCGTTCTTTTGTTCAGCAAACATATCAGCTCTCAGAAGGAAAAGCCACGCGGTAGCTTCTCTCGCTGGAGAAATAACTCACATAGCAGGGAAAAAAAACACAAAATCCAACCATAAAGAGAGTTCCCAAACAGGAAGGATCAATAAAAATTATATACTGTATACCAGTCCTAAGACCATGTCCACTCGATGCCAGGAAATGTTTCACCTGCTGAATGTTACACTTCTCACATGGCTGTTCAAAGGCAGAATAATATTACTTAACATTTATACAACACTTTCAAGTGTTTAAAGTGATTCACACGCATTCCCAAGTTGTAATTCTCACAACAAATCCTGCAGCAGGAGAGACTGGGTGGGGTAGGGTTCAACCTGAATATTCAAGTGAATATGCATTGCCCAAAATTCACACACTTTCCCTTCCACAACCCAGTTTCCTCAAAGTTACCAGTATGAGCAATCAAACGTGCAAATTATGCCCATGTTTTCTTTCCGATGACCAATCAGAAAGAAGGCCCGAACGCAAAGATCTGGAGGTGATATAGCAAACAGATGCCTTTCATGGAAATCCAACTTCTAAGTGAGAGCTGCTAAGTGCATTGTCTACTAGTTTGATTTGGTGGCCAAAGGCAGATTGCCCAGAGTCACCTAGTAATTTCTGGAGGTGGGATTCAAGCTAGAAATTTCTTGATGTGTAATTGCCTCTAAGGTTGAAATTCCTTAAAAACACACATGGGAAATAAGCCTTATTGAGATTTATATTTCTCATTAGAAGTGCAGGAAATCCTTCTGTCTGCAGCCTCTATGCTACATTAACTCTGCAGTAACTCTACGTTAATTAAAGAGGAGGTAAGGAGAAACTTGAGCTTCTGGATATATTGGATTAAATTTCCTACACAATTCCTTATCAAGGCCATGTTGCCTGGGGTTTCTGGGCCCAAATTATCTGGAAGGTCAACAGTTCTCATTCTGGATGTAAAAAAGACAGAACTCATATTAGGAAAAAATGGTATGGTTCTGAAGTATAACCGGTTCATCCCAGTTCGTGCTGATTTGTACAGGTGGAAACACGGGTGCTACTGCTCCCTACCCCCGCCTGCTCAGCCAATCAGCCATTGACCAGGCCTAGCTCCCTTTCCCCCCACCTCCTTGGCTAATCTCCTAGTTAGCTGCAAGAGCACAGACTTCTCTGCCACGCCCTTTTGTCTGAGTGGGAGATCAATCAAGAAGGTGGGGAAGAAAAGCCTGAGTTGTTGCCAGGCCTGGAAGATCAGTCTAGAACTGGGATGAGCTGGGACAAACTGGTTCATTCCCGTCTGTAGTCCCCACAGCTTGCTAAGAAGGACAGGGATAGGGAATGACAGAAAGAATAAGAAGCAGAGAAGAAGGGGGAAATGAATACTAAATAAAGTCAAATCTCCCCCTCACCAACATCTCAACCAAAATTGCCAGCATGTTACACCCTGATTTTTGTCACTCGAGGGTGGGTGAAGGATATTTTTAGGATTCTTGGGAGAGGATTTCACCTTAATACTCAGTCCAGTGCATCATTCCACTCTGATGTGGTGGGAGACCAAAATAAAATTGCTTCTCAGCAGAGATGCGGGTTTTCACTTTTAGGGACTCGAGTTCCCTCTGATGGTGTTGGCTATGGCACTCATGGGTTTTTTTCTTCTTCATTTACTGGTATATTTACTAAAGGCAACCTTTTCCATCTGTGCTTTGCCTTTCCAGACAGAGTCATTTTTTTGAAGACTGTAACTAATGGACTAAGTGTAGCTTTTCTAGGTAGTCTCAGAGGCTCTTATTTCCACCCTGCATTGAAAAGTGGCCATTTCTACTCAGGCGCTTAACAGCACAGGATGCTAATGGCATCTCCCTACCCTCCGGCTCTTATCAATCACTCACAGCTTCCTTCTGATGTTTAGTGACATTGTCCGGAAAACCAGCTCAAGCATCCCCCTCCCCGCTTCCTTGTGTGTAATTTAAGAATAAAAGGGGAGCCCTCTATCAGACTGAGGCTTCTGTGGCCCTATTTGTATGTACACCCAGTGGGCCACTTGTGGCCCGTGGGAGAGCCCCAGAATCAGAACGATCTCATTCAGGACCCAGTTGCATGCTCTGACCATCACTGGATCTTGCACCTGCTGGTGTGTGAAGGCAGTGAACAAAGAGAAGGGAAGGTGTAACTTTCCTAACCTTTACTGCAGAGGCCTGGGAATGGTTTGGGATTAATACATCGCAAGGGAAAGGTAGGCATTATACTCTGATATTTAGCATTTCAAGTGCCAACTGCCAAACTTAATGCTGCCATTTGAAGCTGTTGGAGGTGACTAGGTACAACACGGCTCATACTGAAGATGCCAGTCCCTGCAGGGGAGATAAAAGAAGCAGAAAGACTGTCTAGACCAGTGTTGGCGAACCTATGGCACGGGTGCCAAAAGTGGTACTCAGAGCCCTTTCTGTGGGCACACAACATCTCTCCTTCACAGCCACATGTATTCAGGTTAAACTGCTGTATTGGCACTTTGTAAAAAAATAGTGTGTTTTGAATCACAGTTTGGGCACTCGGTCTCTAAAAGGTTCACCATCACTAGTCTAGACTGCCCTTTAGATGCATTGACCTATGCTGATCTTCGTTCAACCCAGCCTGATCCTCTAAAGATTACCAATGTCCTTTGCTCTTCTCACATTTGCTTCCTGGCTCTCTCTTTGGCAAAAGACAGAGGTGACATCTTAACCTCATTCCAGAGACAGGAGGGGGTCAGCAGCAACCATGGTGCCTTGCATTTCCACCTCAGCTACACCTAGAATTTCTGTTGTCTTTCCATTCTCAAGGAATTTCTCTAATTCATGCTAATTCTCTTGGGTTGTGACTATGCCAGCAGCAGGGAGCGAGCTAGTGTGGCTGGCTCACTTGGGAATGGCCGGGCTTAAATTGAACTATCTAATAAAGCCTGACCATTCATGTAGAAATGGTTCCTACAAATATTGTGAAGTGGCATAATAAGACACTTCAGGATACTGGCAAATTAATCACTTTCCCTGTTCAGCAAAAGGCAGGCGAAGTGAATTTTTTGCTTTGACTATAGATAGACTATTGCTGTTGTGCTGCATCAATTATTTTTTTAAAAATAAATAAATAAATAAATATTTTCTTTTTCCTCTCTTAAGGAGCCAGTCAATAAGCCATTGCCATAGATTTGACTGCAGGCTGCTTCTTGACTGTCCCTTTCAGACAAAGCCAAGAATTCCAGGCAAACGGAATTCTGGAACAGAATCATTACAAATCAAGAATGCAAAGAGAAACAGCTGAGATAAAATTCATATGCATGATGGACACACACAAGAATGGATTAAACATAAGTCAGGGCTTCTTGAATCATTATCAAATGTAATACTACACTATTGCCACTTAGGGAAGTTTATCTCCCACAAGGACTCTAAGGTAATAATTCTTTTTACATCTTTTCCCTATTCTCTTCCACCACCACCCCTCACCCCACTCTGGTCTGAGGTCTGGCTTCTGTCTCTTGAGGAATTTACCACAGAGCCATAACATAACACCTATCAACAAATGAGACCCTGGGCAAATCCTCCTCCCCATCATCTTTACAACCCCTCCTCTTCCCTCTCCCCTCTCCACTGTCTACAGGAACTTACAACTGGGCTGACATAAAAATACAGATACCACCGCTAATGAATATTTGATATGAAATGTGTATCCCATCACATATTATATTGCACACTTCATTCTGCTGCTATATGTCTGAAGAAGTGGACGTGTAGTCCACAAAATGTTACCTTAAAATATGAAAGTCCATCTTTAAGGTGCCACGTTTTTTGTTTTGTTTTGTTTTCCCTGCTGATCAAGGGAAATGGTGAATTTGCTAATGATCTGAAGTGGCTTTATTATTAAGCCAACTTCATGATCTTGACCAACTGAAACGGGAAACCCTGCTTGGATCAGTTCCAGCAACCACACATGCTGGAACTGATCCAAACCAGAGGGGTCCTACCTGCGCCAGAAGCACCTTGACAGAGCCTGGGAAGGCCTGGGTAGGGCCGCTCTGAGGGCTGACTGGTGGGTTCTACCAAAGACATCCTGTGATGGCCTTCTTTAAGAATGCCACACAGCCTGGCCATGCCGCACTGCAAACAGAGAGCTTAACGGCCCCAGCGGTCGGCTCCTTATTTCCCTCCAGTAACAAGCCTGGCTTTGGTTACTTCCCAAAGAGGAATGCACGCAATGCTAATCAATGCTGATGTTCTGCAAACTCAAGCAGGTTCCCATGTATTACATGAGACCGAAGGAGAACCGGGGGAATAAATTCATTTAATGTGAACTTATTTTGTGATGAGATGGTTGGATGGTGTCATTGATGCAACTAACATGAACCAGTCTCCAGGATACAGTAGAAGACAGGAGGGCCTGGCATGATCTGATCCATGGAGTCACGAAGAGACAGATACGACTTAGAAAGTGAACAACAATGTTTTGTTTCCAGTTTCTGAACTGTTAAGCAGATGCATGCACCATTTGATAGTCACGTCTCCCTATATTTTGCAATGCACTTCTTAGATCAAGAATGGATAGAAAAATGTATATATTAGAGCGAGGGGGAGTCAATGGAATGCATATGTTAACAAACAGCTGTGTTGTGTTGTGTCATTACAGACGTGACCGACTCTTTGTGACCCCAGGTCCATGGAGTTTTCTTGGCAAGAATACTGGAGTGGTTTGCCAGTTCCTACTCCAGGTGCCTACAGCACCTGGTATTCCCTGGTGGTTGCCCATCCAAGTACTAGCCAGGGCCAACCTTGCTTAGATTCCAAAATCAGGCGAGATCAGATGTGCTTAGGGCATCTAGGCAGCTTAACAAAAAGTTACTAACCACTATTTGGATGAGTAGTGAAACATTTCAATCTCACAACAAAAGAAGTCCAGCTGCCATGACTCAGCTTCCGGAAAGCAGTTACTACGCAACCTTTGAAGGACCACACTTTGCTCACCCTTGAGCTGCATCCAGTGTTAGATCTATTGACTGGTTAGGTCAATGCTTCCTAATCTTGGGTCCCCAGATGTTCATGGACTGCAGCTGCCAGAAGCATCTGCCACTAGCTGTGCTGCCAAGGGCTTCTGGGGTTTGCAGTCCAAGGACCCAAGGGTGGGAACCACAGGGTTAGATGGATGCAATGAAATGAACGGGACTACAGTGAATTGTAAGCCAAATGTCCAATTCATTTCAACAGATCTGCTCTATCTAGATAGATATCTGTCGATAGACTAACTTTAGATCTATGTTTCTACACAGTGAGAAATGTTGCAGGTAAACTGTATTCAAAGTGGCATTTTATGTGAAGTAGTTGTTCTAAAGGCGGCTGGTTCTGTGTTTCTTATTGCACAGCGATCTCACTGTACTCTACAGAGGGAAATAATATTTTGAAAACTAAAGTTTGTTTTGTTTTGTTTGTAAAAATAAATCCTGTCCTAAACAGAGAAAGTTATTTATGTTCTGTGCCATATCGGTGCAGCTGAGAGTTCTCACAGGAAGAAAAACAATAAAATATTTAAAAGCTTTCCATAGTGTTGATGCTTAATTTTAATGCATCTCCTTCATGCCCATATCATATTCTTTATGCATTCAGGATTCTATGGAAGTTCTCAACCTCTGCCCAGATTGTGTTGTGCGTAGATAAGGCTTAGTCCTCGTAGGAAGGCACAGGCTGGGGAGGCTGAGCATACGCACACCTTCCATCTGACTTCCAAATATTCGTTCTACCTTTTTGTGCATGCTTGAAGTACATGGGTTTGGGTAGAGTGTGGGCATAGACTCTATACATTTGATCTTCAACATGGAAAAAGGTGAGCCCCCAATTGCACGGAAAAGTCCATATAGGCATAATATCCTGTTCACAGCAAACTGGTGAGGTATTAATAACACATCTGGTCATTTGAGACCAGCACTTTCTCAGATCACCAATACCACATCTGCTTCTGAAGTATTTGCATATATTAATATATGTAAATATTGACCGGGATACTGGTCTTCATATATGCACATTCCTTCTTCTTGTCAGAGGTTGAACAGAGAGATTCAAATCTTTTCAAAAGCAGTATTTAAAAATTTCCAGATATCTGAGGATTTGGGGGGGGCGGCGGCGCATGTGTGCTTTTTGCTCATAACATTCTTTTATTTTGCTCTTGGTTATATATAGTGTTTACAACAAATGTGTTTACTCTTTGCCACTAGTTTTATCATATATCGTGTAATATTTGTGTTTTTAAAATGCTCTGAGAACTTGGCTTATCAGAGAGTATGAAAGTACAATGAAAATATGAAATAATGATATTAATATTTCACCCAAGAGTCTTTTGAGCCAACAAGCCAGGTTATCGGTCAAAAATTTAAATATTGTATTGAAACCCCATATAAATGCTTTCCATTTATTTCCTGCCCCAACACCCATTATGATGTTTTTTATACCTCTATTTATTCTTACTTCACTACGCTAACTTTTTCCTAAGTTCTATTACTGACTAATGAAGAGGCAACCATGTTCAGTATTTGATATCCATGGAGATGAAATATTCTGAGGAGGTTCCTTTTCATTAGTAGCTGATTTGACCCATGTCACTTTTTAAATTTACATTTTACTAAAGCAAGGTTCTGTTAGATCTGTTTTCCTGAGATAGGTGAAAGTCTCTTTCTGTGTACAGTGTTGGTGTAACGTGTAAGGTTTGTGAAGGACTGTTACTGGGAACTAAAAATGTGATGGGGCCCATACTGTTCAGGAAACAGTTGTTTTGCAACTGTCCTCTTTCCCCACACACACTTTCCATACATGAAAATAGTGTTGTTGTTGTTGCTGCTTCTGCTGCTGGTGTTGCTATTGCTAGAAACCTTTGGAGGTTTTTAAGCAGAAGCTGGATGGCCACCTGTCGGAAATACTGTGATGCGGGCTCCTGCATGGCAGGGGGTTGGACTGGATGGCCCCTGAAGTCTCTTCCAACTCTATGATTCTATGATTCTAAATGGAGGGTTGGAGGAGACCCGATGGATGATCAAGTCCATGCCCTTTAAGGAAGCACAAGGCAGGATTTGAACTCCCATTGTCTGGGAGAAAGAGAAAGGGAGATTGTGCCTCCCTCACATATCTAGCACTGAGTACAGCAGGCCTGCCCAACAGGTAGACCGGGGGCTACCAGTAGCCCGTGAAGGATTCAAAAGTAGCCCGCCAGCCATCAATAAAAATGTGAGGGGATAAGTTCTCCACCCCTCCCTCCCCTACCCCAAGGACCACCACTGCCCCAGCAAAGCTCTGGGTCTGCCAGCCCACTGTCTCAGCCGAGTGGGGAAGTTCAAGGGCCATGGCACAGTCCCCTGCTCTCCCTACTGGCCAGATGACTGGGGTGCAACTGTCTCATGACCAATTGAGTTGTTGATGCAGAGCAAAGGAAGGGGAGTGAAGGGGACAGCAAGGGGCGAAGTCATTGGCGTGCCCACCTCCTTTGTGTGATGATGTCCCCCTCTTCTCTCCCCTGGAGAATTCCTTCCTCCCATTCTTCTCCTCTTCCTCCCACCCCCACAGCTGCCTCACAGAGACTGTGACCTGCTGCTCCTCCTGCTCCCCTTCTGAGCCGTTCCCTCCTCCTTGCGCCGCCATGGCGATGTGATTGCCCCGCTGCTAGCTTGGCCCATCCCAGCTGCACAGAGAACATGGCAGAAGTGAGACAGAGCTATGGGTGGCAGCAGCAGTGGCAGTGAGGGGGCTGGAAGGGAGAAGGGGGAAAACAGGAGGAGAAGTAGAGTCAAGTCAGGTCCCGGGTGGGTTGGGAGGGAAAGTGCACCTTTTAAAAAAAGTATTCCAGCAGCCTGGGCAAGTGGAAGGGGTGATCTGCGCAAGCATGCATGCTCTTCCCTTGCACCCGTCCACACCGGCTTGAGCGGGTGTAAGGAAAGTGTGTGCATGGTCAGCCTTCCCACAGGAATGCATTGAAACATGTTCCCTCCAGAAAGGATTAATTGATATGCGTTCCTGTAGGAAACCGCTGCTCTACTTACAAAATTCTTTACTTATGAGCATATGCTTGGAACAGATAAAATTCATAAGTAGAAGTTTTAGCGTAATAGCCCTCAGGCACTTTCATCTGGAAAAAGTAGACCTCAGCCTGTTCAAAGTTGGACAGCCCTGAAGTAGAGGACTGGATTAGATGGCCCTTTCAAGTCTGTGATTCCATGGCTCTAGAGAAGCCATCCCCAAGTTGAGCACTTGCAGGTGTTTTCGGCTACAAAACCCATCATCTCTACTCATTTGGCCATACTAGGTGCAGCTGAAAGTCCTTGTAGTCCAAATCTGGATAGACCTTCCAAAACGCAGGTAAGGAAAGAGTAATTCAGATCTCATGTGTGTGTGTGTGTTGCGTCATTACAGTTGTTACCGACTCTTTGTGACCCCATGTCCATGGAGTTTTCTTGGCAAGAATCCTGGAGTGGTTTGCCAGTTCCTACTCCAGGTGCCTACAGCACCTGGTATTCCCTGGTGGTCTCCCATCCAAATACTAACCAGGGCTGACCCCGCTTAGCTTCCGAAATCAGGCAAGATCGGATGTGCTTAGGGCATCTAGAGAATGAGTTTAAGGACAAATGTTACCTTGGCAGAATTTCACTAGGGGAAAAACATAGTATGAGACCTGCAATCTGTCTTTTAAATTGAAATCTTTAATCTGCTTTGTTGAGACTTTCTCCAGAGATTTCATTTAGACGCAATTTAAGTAATTTTAAAGAAACCTACTACCTTGGGGCAGAAGAACCTGCATTCCCAGTTAATGAGAGACCACTGGGCACAATGTGTTAAGAAAGTGTCAGGCTGGTAGTTTTTTTTTTTCTTCATTCTGAATGCTTGTTTGCTGGGGAAAGTTGTAGGAAGAGAAGTCTTAAAAATTATATGAAGAATATTTTTATTCTTTCGAAATGGATTTCATCGTAAGCTCTATAAAGCTCTCTGCCAATGAAAAGCCATCTTCTTTAAATAGAGGCAGTTGCTTAATCTCAGCAAGATTCATTAGAAAGTCCCTCTTAAGCAGATGCCCAGATCTCATTGCGGGAGAGATATTGCACTTTTTTAAAGGCTGATTTTGAAGCTGCAAATATTCTTCCCTGCCTCACATCATTGGAAGAATGGTTTTTTAAAGTTTTTTTTTAATTATTATCTTCTGCTATACTGGTAAGTCAAGCTATTCAGTGTCTTATGAGCCATTTTAAAAATGAAGTATCCAAATGCCATATGTCAAGAAATATGTAAGCATTATATTCAGAATATGTCAAAGATAAAGCCTCCCTATTTCACAAGCCCCCTCAGTCGTTACACTTCATTTAGCTAGTGAGTTTTCAGCTTGTTATCTAACCCTGTGCAGATCTAGAGGTCACTAAGCCAGAACATGCTGGTCTTAAAATAGAGGGAAGTGCTTTATCAAGTTACTTTTATCTTTTCCCTATGTAGAGATGAGGAGCGAGGGGGGAAAGAGGGAACAGATTGTTGACTCATGTAAGTAGCACAGTTCCAGGGGTACCAAGATATAATGTGAGTTGACTTGCTTGCAGACAGCAGTAGTCCTGCTCCGGTCCTGCTCATTTCAATAGGAATGGTACTCAATGGCAATTTGGGGTGGTGGAGGAAGTGGTTGCCATCAGATCTGCTTGTGGCATACCTGGGTTTTGCCAAAAACCTACTCTGGAAAAATTGTGACTGTAATGGCAATTGCATGAGCAATTGGGGCTCGCTCCCAAGCTGGCTGTCACAAGCTGGACTCTGCGACTGGGCGCACAATCAGTTGTGCAATCAAGAGAGGACCAAGGAACCAACAGAGAGCCTAGAAACCAAGTGAATGATGTGAGCTGCCTTGGGTCCTTTTTAAGGAGAAAGAAAGAAAGAAAGAAAGAAAGAAAGAAAGAAAGAAAGAAAGA
>JAHTLZ010003547.1:28209470-28228557 GCA_023846285.1 Phrynocephalus versicolor | reverse complement strand
AGAAAGAAAGAAAGAAAGAAAGAAAGAAAGAAAGAAAGAAAGAAAGACCTCCCACTGCTTGTGTGAGTGCTTGTATGCAATTGTGTAACTCAACAGGATTCTGGGCTCTGTTGTTACAGAAGGAACCACATAGTAAGGACTGTATTCCAGACGGTCTCCTTGCTGCCCTGGTGCACTTCCCATGTTGCATAAGAAGATACCTGGGGAAACAGCAAATGCAGCTGGTGCAAATGGGACTGTTATTAAGCCTGACAACACGAACCGCAAAATGATGCACAGATATTAAGCAGTCAAGCCTTTCCATGGGTTGGGGATACATGGTGATGACAGAGCTGTCTTCTTAGCTTCTAGGTGCTAGGGATTTCTTAAAGGCACTGGAGACGGACTAATGGCATCAGCTTTCCATTCTGCTAGCCATGATTGAGGAGTATGGGGTAGCAATGTACACATCATACAAAAAACAGCATGTGTGTCTCTACTTATGGATATTTAGAAATGATCACTGTAATTTAAAACGACATTGAATGCATCAATTCATTGACAATGGACAGCTAACCATGAGGTCTGCTTAATTTGCTACCCATGTGTTACTGACTGCTGACAGGTGCCTGCAAGATCCCTACTTGTTCTTCTCAGGGCTCGGTAAAGTTACTGTTTGACTAGAACTTCCTGAATTGACTGCCAACATGGCCTCTTGGAGTTTTAGCTAAACAAGGCCAACATTTTCAAGCTTGGGTTCTTCTTGATTATGGTTTAATAACTTGAAAGAAGGCATCAGTCAAGAAGTTAGATTTTTCAAGCAGAGGCTGCCTTTGCATGGAAAACTGCTTTCTGCAGTTTTCACTTGAACAATGGTCTCACCTCTGGTCCTTGCATGAAGGCAAAGGAACTGCAGTCCACTTATGATCATCGCAAAGAAGCAGACTGGATCAACGTGCTTTTAGCTAACTGTGAAGGGGTTGCTAAGACTGGTGCCCCTAGCGGGCCAGCCTGCATGTCCAAACTTCAGCCCTCCAGATGTTTTGGACCACAACTCCCACAGTCCTTTGTCACTGGCAATCTAAGCTTAGAATTCTGGGAGTTGTGGTCCAAAACATCAGGAGGACCGAAGTTTGGACACTCCTAATCAAACCCAAACCCTGAGGTATAGGCTAGACCAGTGATGGCGAACCTATGGCACAGATGCCAAAGGTGGCACCCAGAGCCCTTTCTGTGCGCACCCGACATCACCCCTTCATAGCCACCTCTATTCAGGTTAAATTACTGTATTGGCACTTTGCAAAAAAATTAGTGGGTTTTGAAATGCAGTTTGGGTGCTCGGTCTCTAAAAGGTTCGCCATCACCGGGCTAGACCCAAGCCACCAGTTAGTACAGGGTTTGAGGACAGCAGGGGGCATGATGTGGAGACAAAGAAACTTTAGGGAGGGAGGGAAACTCAGCCAACCAGTGAAGGAGGTGGGAGGAAAGCTGAGGACTCCCTACACCAGGAAAGAAGAAAAGCAAGCAAAGTTAGATGTGAAGGGTATTAAAGGAGAGGAGGAGACAAAAGGACTGGAGGCTAGTCAGGAGAAGATCTCTCAGAATGGGAACAAGGAGGAGCCAAGGATGATGCCCAAGAACAGTGTGAAGAAACTCATCACATGGATGAGGCTCCCGAGTTAGTGGGCCAGTGGGATTATGTGATAAAGGAAGAACCCTAAACTGGGGGTGTGGTCAAGCTGAGGATGTCCTTAATCTCCCCACTCTCTGAGTTGCTGGGGAAGATGGAGGCAGAGGCCACACCATCAGTCTGGGTCAGCTGCAGGGGAACGTAGCTGTGACCTTGGATGAGAAAGTGGCAAAAGGAGCCCCAGAGAGGTCTTCAACAGCAGCAGCCTTGAACCCGTACCCAAATGGGGCTCACGGGGGACACCATCCCCTGATCTCACTGTGGCCACACAGGCCCTCACTCTTCTGGGCCTCCAACTTCATTGTCCCATGGTGCTCAGCCTTAAGGAAGGACAGACATCTTAATACCCCAGTCCTGCCCACTTGGAGTGATGGTGGAGCAGTACATATCTGAGACTAACTAGTGAAACCAATGAGTCCCACAGTGGTTCCTTTTCCCTGAAACATCCATTGAAGACTCTGTTAAGTCCCCTGCCCATGTTTTACTAAATCCTTCTTTGTTCAAACGATCTGGTGTCAAGTCCATGGATCAGGGAATGAAAGAGGGGTAAGCCATTGACCCAGATCAGGCTCACACTAACAATTCATTTTTTTTCTTAAACCTTTCATTGTTTAGACAATGGAAACTGTTTCTAGACAGCTGTGCCAGATCAAAGCAGAGAAATTCCCATTGCAATCCTAAAGGCAAGGATGGAAGACTTGAGACATGGGACTCACTGTCAAGTCAGACTTATGTCACACTAATGACTTGACTTGGATTCAACTTCAGACTCAACTTTTGACTCAGAATGCACTCACCACTCATTTTGGGGGGTGGGGAATGCTTATTTTTTATAGAAACATTGGACTTGAGGCTTGGGACTCAGGATTTGGTACCAAAGACTTGGATTTACACATGGGACTCAGACCCAAAGATTTGCCAGTGTCCCTGTTAACTGGAGATACAACCTCAGTGAGCTCACGATGAAAGTACACAGATGTTGGATTGGGGCCTCCCACACATGTGAGTGATCCCACCCATCCGCAGCATCTATTCCCTCTGCACATGGACAGAAAGGAGGGGGTGGGCATTCTATTTGTGCCAGTGGCGCTCAACCTCCTTTTTAAATAGGGGATGGATTGTGAATTTATAGGAAACACATGTTGGCAGTGAAGTTAGATTGTCGGCACCCTTAGGACTGCTTTTTATAATGGTAGCTTTTAGACATGGGCACGACTCAGCGAAATTTTCGTTTCCGTTTCCGTTTTCCGTTTTCGTTACGCAACGAAAATGAAAACGAAAATTTTTCAAAAAAACAGAACGGAAACGGAAACGAAATGAAAAACTTTGCTGTGTTTTTCGTTTTCATTGCGGCAAGTACATTGAACCGAAAAGAATGCTAACGAAACAGAAATTTTTCGCTTCTGTTTCTGTTTTTCGTTTTCATTACGCAATGAAAACGAAAACGAAAATTTTCCAAAAAACAAAACGGAAACGGAAACGAAACGATATGGACCCCTCAACGAAAAACGAAAAACAAAAAACCTTTTTTGTCGTGCCCATCTCTAGTAGCTTTCTTTCTTTCTTTCTTTCTTTCTTTCTTTCTCTCTCTCTCTCTCTCTCTCTCTCTCTCTCTCTCTCTCTCACTCACTCACTCACACACACACAAACACACACACACACTTGGAGGGAGAGGGAGCAAGACAGGAAAGGGATTTTGCCAAGATAAAGCATTTTTGTCATCAGGTCTTTTATTTAAAGACAAGGGAATGGACTTTGTTTCCCATCCATTAGTCAGAGCGACGTTGCCACCTCCCGTTCTAATTCACTGCAGCCGACTGCTGAGTTAGGAAATGTGTTAAGCATGATATGAGGTTCGTGTAACTGCTGGGCGAACTGAAAATGCCTTCCCTTCCCCATGCATAACGATGTAGCATAAAACAAGGGTGGAATGTAAATGGAGGTCACTGTTTGTTTGTAATAAAAGAAAGGGGGTTAACAGCCCCACCCTCTCGGCTGGGGAAAGGGGGCATGATAAGAACCTGGTTCCCGATGTGGTTCATATTTGTTAATTAAAATATGATGGGAAAATTTATCCTGCTGAAGTTTAGCTCATACTGAGCTCACAATCCTGTGTAGCATCTGCTGGAATGCTAAAGGCATTATTAAGATTGACGGCAGGCTCCACAAATTGTCTATTACAGGGGAGTGTTGCTAATAACACCTGCTGCATTAAAAAGGTGGGGGAGGAAGGGAAGGGGAAGGCAAAATGTCAAGAGAGATCCTTCAGCGTTACTTTCCAGCCAGTCCTCTGCAATGCACCATTTCACGAGGCTTCAAAAAACATGAGGGAGGAATTGTTTTTAAAAGGTTTTGTTTTTGTTTTTGTTTTTTGCAGCCTCTAGGAAAATTGCTGTTATCATTTCAACCTCAGGCTCCTAGGGGACCTGACTGCCCTTTCCATTTTGGGTCATGAGGTGATGTGTCAATTGCTGACACTGGCCAGGCCAGCGGCTGCAGGCTAGAAACATGGATCTGAGAGGCCTCTGAAAATGATCTGTCAAACTAGCCTGTAGTCATAGGATAGACAAAGAATAGCTAGCTAGACAGTGGCCCAAATCCTCTTGCATGGCTACGCAAAAGGTGTAACGTTGGGAGACAAATTCCCTCAAGCTGAGGGATCTCCATAGATAGTTGCTGTGAGTTTTAGGCTGTTTGGCCACGTTCTGAAAAATTTTCTTCTCCATGGACTTTATCTGTTGTGTGATTCAGTATGCAACAAGTCCACGTTAGTAGGCTCATATCTATGCAGATTTTTTATTTATGGCATATCACTTCCAAATGTTATGTTGTTTCCATTCATAGAATCATAGAATCATAGAGTTGGAAGAGAATTCAAGGCCATCTAGTTTAACCCCCTGCCATGCAGAAACCCCCATCACAATATTTCCGACAGGTGGCCATCCAGCCTCTGCTTAAAAACCTCCAAAGAAGGAGACTCCGCCACCCTCCGTGGCAGCACATTCCACTACCGAACAGCTCTAACTGTCATGAAGGTCTTCCTACTAATGTTTAAAATGAATCTCTTTTCCTGTCATTATGGCAGGCAACAGCATTTTGGTAACTAAATTGACAGCTAGGCAGGAATAACTACCCACAAATTATTGGAAAGGCCCTTCATATAATCTATGTGCCATGTTCCCAAATCTACTCAGTCACTCTGTATTTTGTGGCAGCACCAATCTAGGTTTGTTCTGGACATGGTGAGTGGTCCTGTGATTTAGGTCTCACCTTTCTGGGATCCAACAGACTGATCCCTAGTCTGGAGCCCCAGAGTGTTCTTTAAGCCCCATTTCCAAGCAGATATTGAAAATATGTTGAAGGGAACCTTAAGCTCCCATATCCATGCAGCGAAATTCTACCCTAGGGAAAAAAATCAGGGTCACCTCAAGAAAACAGGCATTTAAGCGCTATCCAATGAAACCACCCCACTCAGTCTGGGATTACCGAAGCAGGGATTGGTATTGGCTTCTTTGTTTCCCTTGTGCAAGTGTAAATTTACCAGTGGATTATGGCAGCTGCTTGATGGGATTATGTAGTTGAGTGGTTGTCAAAGCTTCTATCTTATCTCCCAGCAATCATCCCATCAAAGAACCTGGACCCCACTGTGGTAGAAATCAAATGTCCACTATTCCCAAGGATGGCACTGGCATGCTTACAGACAGTATTCCTTACAGAGAGTTATTATTGTATTAGTAAATGATAATTGTAAAAATAATTGGACTGCTACATATTCATTTTACAGCTACCGTGTTTCCCCGAAAATAAGACACTGTCTTATATTTATTTTTTCTCAAGAAGTCACACTGGGGCTTATTTTCAGGGGATGTCTTACTTTGTATAATATGCTTGAACGTCAGCCCTGCACACAACCATAGCCACGCCCATCACTAGGTTTTATTATCAGGGTAGGGCTTATATTTAACAAATTCATAGAAATCCTGCTAGGGCTCATTTTTTTTGGGGGGGGGGTTCTTATTTTCAGGGAAACAGGGTAATTGGAAGTTGAGTCATGGCAACTGGACTTCTTTTTCTGAGAGATTGAAATGTTTTGCCACTCAGCAAAATGTTTCAATCTCTGAAGAAAAGAAGTCCAGTTGGCATGATGCAGCTTCCAGATAAACTCACCTGGACGACTGTTCACAGACATTTTACAGCTATGTTAACTGTAAAACCCAATAATGTTATGTCAAATATGATCTTAGAAGTATAGCCTAGAGAATATTTATGGGTCCACAGTTCTGGCAGTTGTGGCACAACTGAAGTTGCTGATTATATCCTCAGATTCGGTAGGTTTGGGATTATGACCAACATCTCACTTTCAAAATGGGGGCTTAGCCAGAGAATGATGTGAGGTTCATTTGACTGCAGGATCCCATTGAATGTTGGTGCAAGTTAGGCATCTAACTATTAACACTGGCTCCTAAGAATTTGGATTGTTTTTTCTCAGCAATGCTGAAAGTCATTAGGACACAAGGTTGAACACCTGCCCTCAATGAAATCAATTAAACGTTGCCCTTATTGATGTCAACAATTTTTTTGCTATCGATTGCACGAAGACCAGCATTTTACCCACTAACAGGATGGAAATTAGCTGATGATTTTTACTGCATAATTTTACGTCAGCAATACCAATTATCAGCTAACCCTCAGATTATTTTACTGTATAATTTTACAAGTAAAATTATTTATTTATTTATTTATTATTATTTAAGCTTATATACCGCCCGTCTTCCGGACGGAACTCCAGGCGGTGTACAACAATAGGAAACAAACTATAAACAGAGATTTAAAAAAGTTACCAAAATCAATACACAATTCAGGTAAAAATCAATAATAAGTGGCATATGGCGGAATAAAAAAAATTAACTGTCACCAAATGCCTCCCAAAAAAGCAAGGTGTTTAAGGCTTTTTTGAAGGCTGGCAGGGACTTAAGGCACACCTCAGACAGGAAATGATTCCATAAAGAGGGGCCAGCAACAGAGAAGGCTTGGCAATGGGTGACCGTCTTCCAAGCCTCCCTGGGCGTGGCCACCCACAGAGAGTGCGCCTGCGACATTCGAGTTGGTCGGGCCGAAGTTGGCTGCTGGGGGAATTCACTCTGCCAGTTATTCAGGTCCCAGGCCATGGAGGGTTTTATAAATTAAAACCAGGACCTTGAATCTTATTCGGGACACAATGGGTAACCAATGCAGACGAGCCACAACTGGGGTGATGTGGTCATGGCGATGCACACCCGCCACCAGTCTGGCTGCCGCATTTTGCACCCGCTGTAATCGCCGAATAAGAGTCAAGAGTTCAATGTTTATATGAGGCCGCTGGCAGAGGTCATCAGGAGATTTGGAGTTTGCTGCCATCAGTACACTGATGACACGCAGCTCTATTTCTCCTTTTCTTCTTCTGCAGAGGAGGCAGTACGCTCCCTTGACCTGTGCCTGGAGGCGGTTCTGGAATGGACCAGGACCAACCAGCTCAAGCTGAACCCAGAGAAGACGGAGGTTCTGTTCTTTCGGGTGCCCTCATCTGGGTACAATGGCCCCCTCCCGAGACTGGGGGGTGTCTCCCTCCAGCCTACAGACAGGGCCAGGAATCTGGGCGTGGTCCTGGATTCAGCCCTCTCCCTGGGAGCCCAGGTGATGGCAGTCTCCAGGGCCGCTTTTATCCACCTCCGCAGGATCGCCCAGATCTGACGGTACCTTGATGAGTCCTCCCTGAGGACAGTTGTGCAGGCCCTCGTGATTTCAAGGATCGACTGTTACAATGCCCTTTACGTGGGGTTGCCCTTGACCCTTGTCCGGATGCTCCAATGGGTGCAGAATGCAGTAGCCAGACTGGTGGTGGGTGCTCGTAGATTTGAGCACATCACCCCAGTTCTGGCTCGCCTGCATTGGCTACCCATTGCCCCCCGGATAAGGTTCAAGCTCTTGGTTTTGATTTTCAAAGCCCTCCACGGCTTGGGACCAGAGTACCTGTCGGAGCGTATCTCTCAGAGGTCAACCGGGACCAGGCCCACGAGGATGGTGCAGGCGCACTCACTTAGGGTGGCCACACCCAGAGAGGCGTGGAAATCGCTTACGCGTAACCACACCTTCTCTGTGGTGGGCCCTACGCTGTGGAATCAGCTCCCTAGTGAGTTGCGCCTAGCAGCGTCCCTGCCCACCTTTAAAAAAGCCTTGAAGACACCTCTGTTCAAGGAGGCATTTGGTGACCTTTCTACTTAATTTTACTTTTAATTTCCTCTCTCTCTCTCTCTCTCTCTCTTTTTGCCACCCGCGTCATCTTCTGTGGAGGGTTTTGTACCCCCCTATTTTTATTGGTAGTTTGCCTCTGATTTTCTGTTCGCTTGCTGTTGTTTGTTTTTTACTGTAAACCGCCCAGAGTTCCGCTTTGGAAGATGGGTGGTATACAAATGTAATAAATAATAAATAATAATAATAATAAGGGCAACCCCATATAGAGAGCGTTGCAGTAATCTATACGTGAGATCACCAGCGCTTGCACAACAGCTCTCAAGGAGTCCCCATCAAGATATGGACGAATCTGGGCAATCTGACAAAGGTGGAAAAAAGCAGCTCTGAACACAGCGGCCACCTGGGCCTCCATAGAAAAGACGGGTCCAGGACCACACCCAGATTCCGGACCCTATCCATCAGCTGGAGGGAAACTCCCTCCAAGCTACGGAGGGGGCCTCCATATCCAGAAGGGGAGGTCCCAAAGAACATAACCTCGGTCTTCTTGGGGTTGAGTTTGAGTCTGTTGGTCCTGGTCCATTCCATGACTGCATCCAGGCACGAGTCGAGGGAGTGAACAGCCTCAACTACAGAGGTGGAAAAGGAGAGATAGAGCTGCGTGTCATCTGAGTACTGATGGCAGCAGACTCCAAATCTCCTAATGACCTCAACCAACGGCCTCATATTGCATTTATTATGTGTACACTTTGTATTAGTTCCTGTATTAAGCATTCAGGAAGCATACATGGCATGATCATGTAAATTGCTGGAACAGTGCAGTGTTTCACACTGGCTTTAGAAAATCTGCAATCCAGTTTTTCTTATAGCCATGATTTAGCTTCTTCTGGAAGGTTATGTGATCTAGTAGGGGATGTGGTGCACAATAGATGAAGGGACAACCCCTGATTTCTCTTTCTGACCTCATCCAACCATTTCTCTCTTTTGGAGACTAGCTAGCTAGCTAGCCACCAGGCTACTCTGGGGGTGTTCAATATATAAACAACAAAAATATATACAAATTATAGCTATGTACACTAATTAAAACCAATACAGTATAAACAAAAACAACAGTGCAAAAAAAAAACAGCAATCAAAGGATAAGAGGCAGAGGCAGTATAAATACATCAGGACACTAGAGTTATAAACCAGACTTGAGGAAGGCCTGCTTAAATGGCCAGGTTTTTAGTGTGTGTTTAAAAGCACCCAGCGTGGGGGGTCTGGAGGATGTCCAGGGATAAAGAATTATACAGATGAAGGGCTACCAGCAAGAAGGCCCAGCTTCCTTTAGTGTTGGGGCCCTCAGTCACGCTGCCTGGGAAGAATGGGTGGTTTCATCAATTCTCTTGTGGTAGAAGGCACTCTGTTAGGTACTGAGATTCTAAATTGTTTGCAGCTGTGTATGACAGCATCATTATCTTGAAGTCAATGTTGAAGTGACCTGATGACCAGTGCTGAGCCTCCAGTGTGGGGGAGATATGATAGTGGTGTCTCACCCCGGTTAGTAGTCATGCCACTGTGTTCTGGACTAGTTGAAGCTTCTAGCCTCATGGGTAGCCCCACATAGAGTGCACTGCAGTAGTCTAATCTTGAAATCACCAGTTTATGGATCAGCATAGTAACTCCCCCCTCCAGTGTCCACGTAGGGACGCAACAGGTCAATGCGCTAAAGGTGGAAATGGGCAGAGCAGACCACAGATGCTACCTGGAACAACATGGACAGAGTTGGGTCCAAGATAACACCTAAGCTGCAAACCTCATCCTTAACAACGAGAATCATTTCCCCAAAAGAGAGTTTCCAATAGGCACTGGGGGTTGCCACATGCATTAAGGCCTCTCTTGCCCAGGCTCAACCTCATTGGATTTTCCCCATCCACTCCGGTATGAAGGGACAGGGCAGCACCCTCTGCAGATGGTGGAAAAGAGAGCTAGAACTGAATGTCATCAGCATAATGATGACACAAAGATCCAAAACACTGTATGTCCCTTCCCATTGGCCTCATATAGATATTAAATAGCATTGGCAAGATCATCAACCCCGCTGGAGCCCCACAGTTGAGGATTCATAGGATGAAGGTAATATTGTCAACCTGCACTTTCTGGGGATGGTCCTCCAGGAAGCACCAGAGCCAAGCTAAAGCAAGGCCACTAATCTCCAACCTGGAGAGCCACCCTCTAAAGAGGATAATGTGGTTAATGGTATCAAAAGCCACTGAGAGATTGAGAAGGACCAATAAAGATACTTTGCCCTCCTCACTCTCCCCCAGAAGGTCATCTTGCATGGTGAACAATGCTATCTCCATGCTGTGATGCAGCTACGACACCGACTAGAATGGACCAAGGGCATCAGTCTCATCCAGGAGCACCTTAAGCTGTTCAGCCACCTCCCTCTCCACAATGGGGTCTATAGTTCACAATATAGTCTGTTGACAAATAAAGTTTCTTTCAAATGGGCCCAATGGTAAGGCTATCTGCACAACATAGAATCATAGAATCATAGAATCATAGAGTTGGATAGACATCAAGGGCCATCCAGTCCAACCCCCTGCCATGCAGGAACCCCATCAAAATATTTCTGACAGATGGCCATCCATCCTGCCACAGTCCCCCAAATGGTTTGTTTGCTGTTCTGAACGATGCAGGAAGATGCTATCACAACGTGATAGTCGGTTGATAAGAGTCAACCAGCCACTGGGGCCCGTGAGCTGATGTAAGTGGCAACTCATCTTGCAAAAAAGAGGTGAGCTCTCCCCAGCATGCACAGTTAATGTGCTGCTGATACAACCAGCAGTCTAGTCGGGCTCTGTGTGTGGACTTCAGGCAGCACAATGTATCGTGTCAGTTCTCAAGTGATTCTTTATATAGTCGACATAGAATAAATAGCAAAAATACATGAAGCTTTAAAATCGGCGGTCACTTTGCAGAATGAAAAGTGGAAGCAACTGGAGTGGCAGTAGTTAAATATTCCCCTTTCCCCACCATGGCGAGACTTTTGTTCAGTGCAGCAAATTGTCAGCAAAGACTCGTGCACTTGAACTTTCCAAGCTTTGTTTCAGATTTGTCAGAAACGCTGAGTCAGGTACTGAGCGTAGCAGTAAAGAAATGAACCCTGAGATCTGTTTGCAAAACTATCCCCTGAGCAGCTGGAATGGAAGAAACAGGGCCAGAGAAACAAACACGGCTCTCAGAAATATCTAGGTTCCTGTCCAGATCCTGAAGCAATGTTGTTGTTGCTGTTGACCCAGGGATACATCTGCCATCCCCGCTCAATGAGATGCGATACCGTTTTTATCGGTATAAACTTTAGTGCTTGCGCGTTGATAAATGTTGGTGGTACTGCCAAGGTTAAAACATCATTATTCCAAATATATTGCCTAATTTCTCCACACAAATGTTTTTTTCTTTTAATCAGACAATACATTACTGCAGCCTACACTGCTGTCCTTAGCGATATAAATATAAAAGCCCCAGCCATGAATATCAACAGCTCCGTGACCGCCATGTTACAGCCAAGGCTTCCCCTGACACAGCACACTTACAGATCAAGTTAGCAAAGTGGCCTCGTGGCTTTGTGCCGCCTGAAGCAAAATAGCAAATGGTGCCCTCCATCCCTCTGCCTTGCGGCAGCTAATACACACAACCAGCTAAATTATTGGAGTACAAGAGGGGAGGGGCGCTTTCAAGCACTTCTCGCCACATCTTGTAGTAAAAAACAAAAGAGAGAGAGAATGATAGCAAGGGCATCTAGAGATGTATATCCTGACAAGTGTCATCAGGAAGAAATATTCCCACCACAAGATGACAAGAGTTTGGGGGTCAGGGTCTTGGAGATTTATTATGTACTTGAAAGGTTGATTTTGGGGGGGGGTGCATTCCTGGAAAACAAGCATTATAAAAAATGCAATAAGAGTTTCCTTCTGTTAACTCATGAACATAATTGTTTGTGCCTTTTCAATCAATCTGCCTGGGGTGTGTGAGCCTGAGCAGAGGGGAAAGATGCTAGTATTACACTCTTGCAGTTTTTTGCTTTGTTTTTGAGAAATCTTGTAGGAAAAAAGTGGTGGTTGTCTCATTCTTCAACTGGAGGAAAGAATTCTCATGGGGATTGTCGTATTCCCCAAGGCTGTCTTGTGGAAAAAGAAACTGATGAGATTTCTTTACATCTCTACGCACATTCCAAATCTACTTTAGGAGACAGAAGCCGCTGGCATTGTGTCCAATGAGTTTCTCTCTCAGCTCATTAGTGAGAATGTGCTGTTGTTTCGACTTAACCGTCATAGGTACTATCTTTTTGAAAATGGACTTAACTGCATGTTCTAAAACACACAATTCTCATTGGTTGTGATAAGAAGGAAGGAAAAACACAGGCAGCTCATGACTGTTGTGGGGGAGTATGACACACCCTGATATGTTTTTATATGACACAACTCCTTCTGTGTACGGTCCATGAGTAGTTCAAGGGGACCTTCTCCTGGAAGACAAGTGGGATGCCTCTGAAGGAACAAGAATATATCCACATTCCACACACAATAACATCACAACTTAATCCAGTTCTATCTTAAACACAGATCAGTTTGCTGTTCCTTCAATTGTTTCAGAGAGGCTGATTTTTCTGCAATCCTAGACCTCTCAAATTAAATGACTTTCTTGGTTTCTGACATCATTATTGCTATACAGTACAGCACCACTATTGTTACTGATCCTTGGCTGATTTTATCCAAATAATTAGCTCCCTTGTTCCACTTATTAATTCTAATATATTTGTAAAATGCTTCCACTGATCCTCCTGGGTGCCTTGCTTCAAGGCTAAATAGGACACTCTTCTAATCTTTACCTGTATAAAATCTCTGTTCTCCACAGAGATGGGAAGAAGCAGTGTTTATGGCAGAGAGATAATGAAAACCAAACAGCAAGGAGAGCCTGTGCTAAAACAGCCATCAAAGGCTCCTTCGTTCTCACAGTGCTCGCTGCTGTTAGACAGAGTGAATCGGCTGCCTCAGGTGGCAGGTGTTTGGGGTGCGCACAAAGCAGCGCCAAGAGGTTAGAGGAGAGAACGGTTTGTGCCAGAGAAACTGTTCTGCACTCGGTGATTCATCTTACTGAAGAGCATTGGAGGTTGTATTGGAGCCCTGTCACTGATGTGAAAAGTAAATTGGCCCCTTGGTCAGCTTTTAGATTTTATATGTGGATTGAGAGGAAGCCATTTCGTCTGCCTTCATAGTCTGCTTCCTTGGTGGAAGCATATGGAAACCCAAGTTCACTGAAGGCTGCTCCGATTATCCCGCTCAACAGTATTTATTTATTTATTATTTATTAATATATTTCTATAAGCGTCTTCCCAAAAGAACTCCAGGCAGTGTACAACAATTGCATATAACACACTAAACTAACTTTTAGTTGTGTACCATCACATGACTGACTACAACAAAGACTATAAGTGACAACTCATTAACTGGCAGCTATTTTCTGCTGGTGATTACACTGCTGCACTTTTATTGGCATAAATAACCAGTAGAGTTCTCACCTACTGCTCCATCATTAAGTAGGAGGACATGGAGGACAAGGAACATAAAAAAGGAGATGCTTCATACAAAAAGGAGACATTTTCACAATAAATTTGCATATGATGATTTAAGCCAACACAGTACAATACACTACTGTTCACCATATTCGATAAGGTTGTGATAGGCTAACCACCTTCAGACACAGCATTGAGAGAAGTATGGGATATATATTAAATAAATAAAAAAATACCATATTCTAAAATTCTTTAAAATGGCTTGTGCCTTGTATTTTCTGGACATCCCTGAACATGAGGCCCCCCTGTGGTTTTGCTGAAATATCTGGGACTGACCTCATGTCTTAAGCTCACACAGAGTTGACGTGACATGACTAGAGATGGGCACGACTCAGAAAAATTGTTCGTTTTCGTTTTCGTTTTCGGCTAGGGGTCCATTTCGGCTCATTTCCATTTTCGTGAGCTAATTTCAAATTTTTTCGTTTTTGTTTCGTTACGTAACGAAAACGAAAAAATGAAAACAAAAACGAAAATTTTTTCGTTTCTTCCCATTTAGCTCCATTATGTGTTTTTCCAGTAACGAAAAATGAAAATTGGCTCGAAATTAGTCGTTTCGTTTCCGTTTCCGTTCCAGTTCTGAGCCATTTTTCGTTTTTTGTTTCGTTACGTAACGGAAATGAAAAACGAAAACGAAAACGAAAATACCGCTAAGTCGTGCCCATCTCTAGACATGACCTATCCTTGCTGACATGCATCACCAGTTGTACTAGTGCAAGCAACTAGCCTCTTTTCTTACAAATAAACTCCTCCCTGAATCAATTTACTTTTGAAAAATGAGAGAGAGCTCATTAGATACATTTCCCAATCAAGGGCTCTATTTTCTTGGCTCAGCCAGGGAAACTCACTGGGGAATGGGGTGGTCATTACACACCAACAAAAAAGGAGGACAGCACATCATATGGAGAACCATTCTCCCTAAAGGAGGTCATACGACCACCCTACTCTAGATTAATGGTTCTAAAACTTGGGGTTCCCAGATGTTCTTGGACTAAAACACCCTGAAACTTCCACCAAGAAGTTCTGCTACCCAGGATTTCTGGGAGTCTGTATTCTAAGAACATCTGGGGACCCAAATATGAGAACCACTGCTCTAGATTATTCTTCTCAGTCTCATTTCCTTCCTTCGTCTTCTGAGCACACTTCCTGCTTCTCGCTCTCCTCATTAGGCATACTGCATTTCCAAACATATAATTACATATGGAAGGTGGCATCTGTAAACATTTTTAAACATCTTTCCCCATGTTTTGTTACAAATGAAGTTATTCAAGTAATGAATATTAAGTTTTGCTTTCACCCTACTATCATTTTTTTAAATTGGTTGTACGTCTTGGTTAGTTCTGAAATCTGCATTCCACTGGTACCAATTCAACATGATCCTAATAGATTGAAGCCAAGAGCAGCATTCTACTTTGTAATTCTGGAGGTCAGTGCACTCCATGGACTCCAGATGTAAGGCTCAGACTGCCCCACTGAGCACAAGGAGCATTAAGGCTGCTTTCACACGACCCCTAAAATCTGCTGCAAAGCACTCGCAGATGCGGAGCATAAAATTGTTTTCCCACCAGCAGCGGGCTTAAAAAAACAACAAAGTATGACCACGCCCACTTAAGTGTGACCCAGCGCATTTTAGAAGTAACTGGTGTCGAGAAGGTAACATCCTTGTTGCTGTTCCTATGCAGATTTTACAGCTTTGCATGCCTGGCCCTCCTCCGCCTTCTGTTTGTTTTTGTTGACCCCCCCCCCCTTTAACAGTCAGGAAGCTACAATTAGATGCTGTCAAGGCAGGCGGAGGTGAGCCTGCATTTTTTCTCCCTCCCCTCACAGCAGACAGAAGCAATAGAATCAGGACAAAAACCATATGATCTCTGGTTGGGGGAGGGGGAATCCACATTTTAAGTTGCCAGTGAATTTTAGGGGTCAGGTGAAAGCAGCCTAAGTGAGCCCACTCCCTTGTTGAAGCACACTAGACTTCTAACTCCTTGTGTGATTAACTCTTGCCTGAGCAGAACAGATAAAGAAAACAGGAGTTTAGGGTCCCGGTCTGTTGCAATCTGTGTGTTCATGCTACAGTGGTAGCTTGTATAAAGGCATTAATTCGTTCCAAATGAAATTATGTTAAGCAAATTTTACTTTATACAAATTTCCCATAGGAATGCATTGAAAACAGAGTAATCCCTAATTGCGACCATTTTATGTTGTACAAATTCGCCCCATAGGTGATTCTGTTAAGCAAATTTCCCCTATCTCCAGAATTTTTATGTTGTACAGATTTTATGTTATACAAACCATTTGTTACACAAGGGTCCACTGTACATGTGTCACCCATTTCTCTACAAAAATAGGAGGGTGGTATAGAAGATAAGTATTCAGCATGCACACTTCCCCAAATGGGAAACAACATTAGGCGTCATGGAAGAAGCTTCTTTATTTGGAAGCAGGCAAGCTCTCAGGCATTTTATGAGAACAGCAAGGGGAACAATGCCACCACGGATGACACTGTTGCACTTTTGCCTGTTTTATCCCATGATTTACTTCCATAGTTATTGATAGAGATAAGCAGTTTCAAAATGTGGCCCTAAAGATTTATATACACATCTTAAAAACCGGTATCTATAAATCCTGTCGGTTTGTCAAGTAAACATCTCCGAAAACATGGGTAGAGAAAGCCTCTTTCTGCGCCATTTCTGCATATGGGCCCAGAATGTAAAATTCAATTTATCGAATGTATCTCTGGAAGTTTATTTTGTTCGAAGCCTTCATGCTCTCTTTGCAAAAATGTTTTATGTTGCCAGTCCCCAAGCCCTTCATTACATGTCCTTCCTGAAAGCAAAACAAGAGAGCTAGTTGTTAATAGAACAGATGCCCACAGATAGCATTCAAAGGCAATGGTAGAATTATTTATGGGGTTTTGTTGTCTGAACATTAAAGTAGGACGGTTTTATTTAATGCAAATACTTGCTTGCTTATAGTTCTCCCATGGTGTGTTGCACACAGGTTGAGAATATGGGTAAGAACTGTATGTGGCAGGAAGATAAGCAGCAGTGTGTGTGTGTGTGTGTGTGTGTGTGTGTGTGTGTGTGTGTGTGTGTACCTAATAGAACCCATTCACATGCTCATCTGGGCAAGGATTGGAATTCATGGAAGACACAGAGATCCTCTCAAACCATCATACTGTGAGAAATGGAAAGATATACTCTGAGCATAGACAGACTGCTTATGTCTGATGCAAAGAGAAAGAATTTGGCTTGCCAAGAGCTGGCCTGCATAGGATGGACTTTAAAGTGCCTCCCGTTGACACTGTGATGGATGGAGGCTGGTACCACTGACCAACCCAACGAGGAACAAAGACATTCCAGGATATGATAGGGTAGATAGTAGGTGGGGAATAAAGACAGGGTGACGTGTAATTTAGGCGAATCAGAAAGTCTGATTCTCTGGTCCTATCCAATAGGAGTTTGGAGGGAGGGATTTGTGCAGCTGGGGGTGGGGGGCTAGGGCATAAAATTGCTGGAAAGCTGTCCCTGGTGGGAGGGGGGCTGCCTCTCTGGTAGATACCTGTTATTGAAATAATATTAATAGATATTCTTGCTTCACTGAATAACTCCTCTGATCCATTTTATTTAATGGTTAACTACATAGCCCATCTTCCACAATACACTACTGGCCATATTCATTTCCAATGCTAGTGCTTAAGAGGCTGTTTTCAAAACATGGGAAGAAACTGACGTGTGGATTGTGAGGTTCAGGGTTGCTAAACCTTGTGGCATGCAGAATTTCAAGAACGCAACTCAAGATACTCAAAGTGAGGACTCCTGACTTTTCAAAGTGGGGCTTTGGCAAAGCCCATATGAGGCCTTGCCCAACATGCTGTGGCCTTACAGGATCACAGCAGGCACGGTGACCCGCTCCTCCATCTTCTGTGAGGCACTTGCTGATTCTCAGGTGGAGGAGGGGTATGTCACAGAGCTTTAACACTCCTCACAGAGGGGTCTCGTCATGTCAAGATTGTCTAGATTAATGAAAAGGACGACATATACTGAATATTCTTTCCACCCGTAAGTGGAAGTAATAACAAAAGACCAGGGAATATGAAGACTATAATTGGTGGTATGGAGTGCAGTGATAACTATCGCTTGCAGAATTTGAAAATAATGTAAGAGCTAACAGGCTGAAGAATTAAACTTAATCTGATCAATTTAAGGAATGACTAGATGGGAATTTTTTCCACAGTGAAAGAGGTGGGTAAGAAAGGAGTAATAATGGTTTCTCTGTGAACTGCATCAGCAATTTGAAAGCCAGGGTGAAGTACTGAGATGATTGTCTCAGCCTAGGACACATTTATGTGCAGTCATGCCAGCTCCTTGGTTGGACAAGGAGAATCATGGGCTCTCTGTTATAATTTGCTGATTTAGTAATGTAGTGAAATGAAATTCTGGCTTAGTTTTTAATCCAAGAATGGTAGCTAACTTTTCTCGCCAACCAGGCATGAGGGCCTTAGAATTGGGAACATCAAACTTTGACGCTTATATTTGCATGTCTTATTTTTGTGAACCTTCCTCCTAATTAAAAGAGGGACAGGCTGAGTATTGGTGCAACACAAACCAACACATGCTTAGAATAAAATGAGGGTTTTCACCTTCACACAATGCCTCATGTACACAGTGGGGATGAGTGTGCATGAGCTCCACCATAAGCAAAGTAGTGATTCTTGTTCACCTGACTTGAGCCATTAGGGATTTGTACATGTTTTATGTATCTTATTTCCACAGCCTATCTGTGTTTGATGTTCCTGGTAAAGGACTGCAGTTAGGCAATCATTTGCTCTGGTATGTAAACCTTCATCACGGTCCCTGATTTTATCAACAGAAATCTGTAATGTAATAATGCGTCCCTGCTTGCTTTGTTTGGCTTTTTGAACAGCCCATTCCCTCTCAGGTGTGCGTTGGGGAGCAGACAAATGGAGCCTACAGGACTACATGGGGTCCAGCTATGGGGCAGTTGTTTCCGTCACTCTCTCTCCTCACCCTTCTTCCTTCTTAAGTGAAATGGAAATAATGTGTCTCCTTGTCTAAGCCATTCAGAAGTCTGAAATTGTGCTGGGGAACACCACTGATGGGGCACGTTTTCACCAGTTATGTGGGCAGACATAGCTATAGAGTTCTGGAATCCACATTTAGTTTGCTAGGTAGAAACTTGAAATCTAGGATCCCCCAAGCTGCTTTATTTGCTACACTTTGTGCAAAACAAAAGAATCCCAGTGTGTGGATAAGAAGATAGTGTGGAGAGGCAAGGCACTGAGGAATATTTGGGGATAAGCCATGCCTGTGAAAAAGGATTAGCTTTCTCTTCCATGCTTCCTTGCAGCATGCATGGATGCAAACATTCCAACAAGAAAAACCCAGTCAGTATGTGGATAGTATTTTTAAAATGTCTAATTCTTGGCCGTTTCCAGATTCTTGTCATACTGAGGTTTCTCCCTCCAACTGTAAGATTTCTTGGCTTTCCCTCCCCCACAACACACACACACACACACACACACACACACACACACACACACACACACACACACACAC
>JAHTLZ010003547.1:28177683-28209460 GCA_023846285.1 Phrynocephalus versicolor | reverse complement strand
CACACACACACACACACACACACACACACACACACACACACACACACTCATGCTGTCTTATTTATCTTATTTGTTTGTTTGTTTGTTCCCTGATCTTTTGTACAGTTAAATTCTACCAGGGATCTTGCAAAGAAAATAGGCAACCCTCTCCCCAACCCACCCCTGGTTTCTCATTCGGAGTAGAAAACTACAAGATTCACTTAAGTACATTCCTGTTTGGTGCCAACCGAAACTTTATTTTGTTGTTGTTGTTTATTGACTAACACACACACACACACACACACACACACACACACACACACACACACACACAAATAAAACTAGGTAGGGAATTTTTTGCCTCATTTTTAAAATCCAGCTTTTAAGGAGGCAGACGCGGTGGGACTATGCAGATGGTCCGGGTTTCTTTTTCTTTCTTTTTTCATAGCACTGACCAGCTTTTCCTGGGGCCGATGAGCTATGTTTTTTTTAATTTCCCTGCACATCGGAGCAGCAGGAAGTTCAATCCAGTCCTCTAAGCATTAATTTCCCCCAGCCAAGTGGTCCGTTTTTAAAAAAATGCTAGCGCCACCTGCTGGCCAAGGGGGCTGAACTGCACTTTAAAATTAAAAAAACAGCTTTGGACATGGGAACTCCTGTCCCACATATTAAATCACGTGATGGGACGAAGAGGAAAAGCCGGACCTTCAGAAGATCAGGATCGAAACCCAGGTGTGACTATGGGTAGCAACCCTTTATTTTCACAAGTGACTCTAGGCATTAATAGTAAAGCCCCATGTGTACCTTTTCATGTGTAGTATCAGACACAATGCTTATCACTTCATTGCAAATACAGTCTGTTTTGGGACACTGCATTCACATATGTATTATCATTCCATCTCCCGCACCAATCCTCCAACAGTTTGGTGAAAGTCTCTCTACAAACTGGGCTAACTTCATGGGGCATAAGTGCTATTTATGCACTACTGATGGCATTTTAAAGGGACACCAATCTACCTCCAAAAGTTGAGGAGGACCAAATTCAGTCCCAATCTGGAGTTGGAAACTCCCTTTGTAAATCAGTTTCCCAGGCCAATGGAGGAATTGCAAGATGCCTCAACTGGTTGTATATCCATGGCTCTAATCCTTTGGGATAAGTGAAGCTTCTTGAACAGGGGCACAGAATCCTATGAGATCACTCTAAATGTTGAGCAAAAGAAAGGGGTTGGGCCTTCTAAATCCAAGTAGGGACATCCACAAATTTGATCAATATCCTCTCTATTCCTTCATCTTAGTTTGACTCCTTAATTAAAGTTAAAGATGTGCTTAAAGAAAATAGGAAGAGTAAAAAAAAAAGATGGGTATATGACTCATTTGCTGACCAGCATCCCTCTTCACAAGCCTTAGCTGTCATTCTGTAATATTACTTCTAGTGATGAGTTTGTAACTAGCACCAACGGTGGCATGCAGACCTAAACACCCCAGTTCAGTATCATCTTCTTCACAAAACTCATGGGATGGCCTTAGACAAACCACTGTTTCCTAGCCTAAGCTTGTGTATTAGGCTGTTTTGAACTACAATCACTAACACTTCATTGCTCCTCCTTGGAAGAGGGTGGCACGTAACATGCTTTTGGAGTGTAAAAGGGAGCATATAAAATACTGCAAGAATAATATGCCTTTATAGTGACTTCAGTACTCCTTCTCAAATGATACTGTTCTTTAACGAAACGTAGCATTTCTCACAAACACATAATACTTTTTTTTAAAAACCATCCCTTTCCAAGTGTGGCATGTGTATTCATTCTAAATCGTAACTGTTCAACTGGTATACCTGCTTCCACTCTAAAGTAATTTATACAATTTACCCTGAACAGATGATCAAGGGGGAAATGCCCCAAGATATTTTAGGGAATCTCCCTAACTCAAATAAAAATAGGAATTAATGTGCCGATGAGACAACTTAAAAAAAAAACCCACAGTACTTTTATATATCAAGAAAATGACTCTTCAGAGATGTTATTGTTACTTTACGGATTTGAAGACCTTCTGCTGAACTACATTTAATTAAAGTTTTAATATTCCTTTGGTTTCTTTGCCATTTTTAATATTCCATAAATGCCATCTTAAAATTATTGTACTCATAATTTAGATGTCCTTCGAGTAAAGAGTTGCTGTCCAGTATGCAGTGATGGCAAAATGACCTATATCAAGAATGTTGTAATCATCGTCTTAGAGTGTTTTTCAGGTTTTGCTAAATTTTGTCACCTAATAAGAAGCAAAAGGAAAAAAAGAGCCGCTTTCTATTATTTATATTTATGTATATGTGTCAACAGCTCATAGTCCTGAAGATTTCAGAGTTGTTCCTTCTTCCTTACTCCAGAATAAATGACCTACCATTGGCATTCTGGTAATTGCCAAAAACAAAGGATTGTCTTCCAAGGAACCTCACATAATGTGGGTGCTTATTCCAAAGCCTTTTCATTAAAAAAAGCTGGCTTATTGCTGTGTCATTGAGGTGGTCTGGGAGGTTAGACTTCTAAATGACCTTAATTCTGGCATATCCTTGTACTGTATGATCTCAACAACATTTGTTGCATGGGTATATTTGGCTGCAGCAACAAAAAGTATTCTGGTACATTATATATATATAGTGGAATAAGCTTGTCTAGACTGCAGCCACCATGCTTAGACATATTACATTTCCCCCTTTCTTCTTTGGAGGTTAAAAAAAACTTTATTCTCATATTTATAGCCCCAAAGAATATTTGAGTTATAAGCATTACCATTTCAAAATGGTGCCAGGTCACCACGATACAGTATCCTTTACTGCACCTGGGGACATTTAAGAAAGCATATTGCAATTTAATGACACCTCTGTGCTTCAATTGCAATTCTCTTTCATTTATTGATTCACTATTATTATTATTATTATTATTATTATTATTATTATTATTATTATTATTATTATTATTATTATTATTATTATTATTATTATTAATTCTCCTCATATGGGAAGATGTCATCAGTTTACATTTTAAATATATATATTTATAAATATAAATATCTTAAATATAAAATACCTAATGGTTCCGGAAAGGTTCAGAAGGTAAACAATGCATTTGGGAAACTAAGTAGCATGTTTTCATGTGAGTGAACAATAGTAGATTTATAGGAGTGAGAGAGAATATAACAGCAAATCAGTTGCCTCAGATGGAGAAAAACAGCTATTGTAAATAACAGGAAATTAAGGACTGTTAAAAAGGTAATTTTGCTGAAATGTTGGCATTCTAATAGACTGAGATTCTTCGTAACGTCAGACTACAGTGGTACCTCTTAAAATAAATTTAATTCGTTCTATGGGTCATTTTTTTAAAAGAAAATTTTGTCTTACGAAATGTGGTTTCCCCTAGGACTGCATTGAAAATGGATCAATCTGTCCCGAAGGCTATGGGTTGTTTCATTTCACACAAATTGTGTCTTACAAAATGCGTTTTCCCATAGGAATGCATTGGGAATGGATTAATCCATTCCAGATGCTAGAATAAAGACAAAAATAACCAGGTTTTTTCCCTGGGTACCTGTGGAACGTTTTTTCATTTTGTGAAACATTACATAGGGATTTTTGTCATGCAAAGCATGCCTATTCCTGGAAATTTTTTCTTCCTATGAGTTCTTTGTCTTATGAGGCATTTGTCTTAAGAGGTACCACTGTATATGCTAAATTCAACTACATTGTCAAAGTACAGCATGTTATTTCAATATGCAGATAATCGGTATCCATCTCATTCTCACTTATTCTTTTCTATTCTTCACTGGCATTCTTCTTTTGCCCCCTCTGACTTCCATACTGGGCTATGACACTTTTTCCTTCCTGCATCAAAATTTATACAGACTTTTGTGTACACTAATTCTGTTTTGGAAAAAAAAATTATGACTGCTTCATAGTAGGAATGCAGATCTTCACATTTTGCTTTCATAGATGAAACTGAAAATTTATACAGTTTTCTCCTCTCTGAGTGAGTTATCACAAAGCTTTGCACAATTGGGAGAGGTGCATTTCAAGGGCTTTAAATGTTTTTTCACAATAAACAAGGATGCTTATATTTTACAAAAATTTGTATTTTGCACTTCGTATATTCTGCAAAATAGATGTGGTTGATCTATGAAAAGGGAATGGTGCAAAATTCGTGTTTTTCAGCAAAAAAAACAGGATGAATGGAGTTTATTTTTACTTTTATTTTGTTTCCTTGCTTTCTGCATGATGCTGCTGGCAAAATGAAGCAAAATTAAATTTAAAATGGCTGGTATTTTTCTTCTATTGCTAGAATGGAAAAACAAATCTACAAGCAATTGACAAATTCTTCCATGAATCAAGAAAATTTCGTTTGTCATGGAAGGTGAAGTTGATTACACCCTAAAGTGAGTTTTTCCCCCCAAACACACCCATTCCTATAAACCTTTTCCCATTGACTGACACAATGTATATGTGCAGTTTTCAAATGTACGCATTTGGAATCATCCACATTTTCGAAATATACTCATAATTGGGGCAGGTCTTCTCCTCTGAAATGCCCTGTAGGCTTCATGCATGCATGGTTTTCTGAGGCAAGATGCATCCTACTCTGTGGGAAGTCCCAGAATGTGTAAAATGTGTATTTCTCTATGAAAATGTCAATCTAATGAATTTTCCTTCCATCCTTGCCCATGGGTAGCATCAGTGAGAAGCCCTCCACTTGACAAACCATGAAATATTTTCCCACCACCATTAATAGTATTTTTGTTATTATTAAAACCTTAATGCCATTATAGACATTCACAAACATTAGAGGAGAAAAGTTGCTGGTCGTTTAAACTATTTTAATGACAGCATAACCTTTCACATTAAACATCTGTTCCTCCCATTTGCTCTTTCTGGCAGCAGTTCAGAAATGTTCTACAGAGGGCTCTGCTTAATGAACATATACAGGGATTATTTAAATGATGTGTTTTAATTAGCTCTTTGAATGGGTTCTTAAAAGAGCAAGCATAAAAATCACTTTCTCAGTTGGGATGCAATATATTTTAAGAGGAACATAGAGCTGCTGCCCTTAGAAAACCCACAGTTAGCTAACTATAAATCACTGCTACAAGTTCAAACCATCTTAGCAGTTTTTAGATTTGCTTTGAAGATGGGCACCTTGACCTTTCTGATCTGGAACACTTTCCCTTGGATATTCAGCTTGGCCAACACTGGGTGGCAATTTTTGATGTTCAGACCAAAAGTCCATTTGCACCACTCATTTTCTACAGTGGAGACAAGCAGCAAGCATTTGCAGGAGCATCATAATGTTGTGACTCTCTGCTTTATTGTCATTTTAAATAGCCAGTTAAGTGCTGCTAATTCCCTTCTGCACCTACTTAAGACTAGAAAACACCTTTTATAAAGACAGTAAGTGACCAGATAGTTATAGGTCCATTAGAGCCAAAGAGCTTAAAAACTGAAAGAAAATTTAAAATTACTGCCACAACAGAATGATTATGTGGAATATACGGCTCTGATTTAAAATTAAAAATAACTCACACAGTGGGAACATCCAGTTAGTCAGACATGGGCCAAGTATGACCCATGGCCAGCAAGTATCCGCCCAGAGTAGCTAGATGGAGCAGTATATAAATTTAATAAATAAATAAATAAATAAATAAATAAATAAATAAATAAATAAGTACCCCCCGGCTGCCCTCAGCTCCTTGAAATTCCTTCAATTTTTTACGACCCCAAAATGACAAATCATGCCTCCAAGACACCCACTGAAGATTTTTAAAATGCCTGTCATTTAGAGGGAAAGATGATGCACTTGTAAAAAAAACCTCTTATGTTAACATCACAAACACAGAATACATTCACATTTCATAGTAGATGGGTTAAGAACTAACCACTGAAAACCATCTACCTGAATAAACAAGCATATAACTTCTCCTTCTCCTTTATTCAATTTAAAAAAGACCTCAAGAAGCTTGCAAAATTTTTGAACATTGTTCACGGTATAAAGGAACTAAGTAAAAGTCCTACTCATTGCTAAAGAGGACTGATAGTCCATTACATAAACTGTATCCAACTTTGGAAAATAATTGAAACAGTGATAGAAGTAACATTATTAATGTCCTTAAGACTAAAATGATGGTATTAAGGAACCCCGTGGTGGAGTGATTAAATGCCTATACTGCAGGTAAAACTGTGCTAATTACCTGGGGTTCAATCCCAGGTAGCAGGCTCATGGTTCACTCAGCTTTCCATCCTTCCGATAAAATGAGTATCCAGCTTGCTGGGGGGGGGGTGCATTGTGTAGCCTGCATACTGTAATTAAACTGTAAACCACCCAGAGACTACTTAAAGTGGTATGGAGTAGTATATAAGCAGAACACTTTGCTTTTGCTTTGTATATTACCACACAATGTATTAGGTTATAGATTCTGTATTTAAGCTATGTTTTCTCTTGTTATCCTTTAGGATTATCAACAAAATCATTTTTAAAAAATCCTTTAAAAGGCTGATAAGCAACATGACTGAGTATAAATGATGGAATGTTCTACAGCTCAATTGTTACATAAGCCCCATATTATGGACACACAATAGTGCAGCTCTTATTCTGTAGCAGAACAAATCAACATTCTACAAGGAATTCCTACAAATTCTAACTTTGAAAGTGGACATTAGATGAGCACCAGATTTGGCACAAATATAAGATACCCTGCTCTTGCTTTGTGCCACATTTGGGAGGGTTTGGGCAAATGATATTTGAATTATGATTTTTAAAGTAAATCTGTTTCTCCCTCTTCCTTCCTCAGAAACAAGCATCTATAAATGTTTCTTGATTTAAAACGGCCCATGCAAACTGAATAGACCAATCTTGCTTATCCTGAAATACAATAGTTGGTTGCACCCAATTTTTAAATTTTGGAATAATACAGGCTGCATGGGTTGAAATACTGATCTTCAAAAAAGGCTTTTCAAAGGAAAAAAACACCCACTTTGTTATAATATTGAGCATGTATGGCTTACCAGCAGAAGTGTTGCAAAGCAGATACCTTTTGGCAGCTTTGTGAGTCAAGAAGAGAGATGTTTGGAAGGCTTGCTGTAAATAAAGTAATGGAGCGACAGTCCTCCAGAAAGGGATATTTTACTATGTGTCTCCATGGAATTAGCATACCATTTTCAAACTATTTCACAAAACACATAACAATTTTGTTTGCCTTGGTTCCCAAATGCTTTCAGTAGATATTATCTCAGGATTTCTAAAACTAGATTCCTGTCACAAGTCTTTAAAGGGGAAATCAGCTCTAGATTTGGGGCTATCTGAACTTTTGACTCTGTCAAACAGTACTTGATCAGCTGACTTTGTGAAGGAAAACTTTTTAACTCAGTCCTGGCCAAAGAGGCCTTGGTGCTGGCAAAGGGATTCTGCATCTGGCTGTAAAAGTATTTTAATGTATTTCAACAAAGAACAAATATTCAGAAAGTTTCTCATTTAAGCTGCAAAATTACTTTGTTTTTTGTTTTGTTTCTTCTTCTTCTTCTTCTTCTTCTTCTTCTTCTTCTTCTTCTTCTTCTTCTTCTTCTTCTTCTTCTTCTTCTTATTCTTCTTCTTCTTCTTCTTCTTCTTCTTCTTCTTCTTCTTCTTCTTCTTCTTCTTCTTCTTCTTCTTCTTCTTCTGCTGCTGCTGCTGCTGCTGCTTTGTGGCTATGAATGGTTTTACCCAATATATGCCTATATCCTGTCATATTTTTCAACCATTCCATTTCTCTTGTCACTACAAATTTGCATGGTAATTAAGAGGGGGACCATCCAAAGAGGGGCCATCATGTCGCTTCTGATATGTGGTGGGGGTGACTATATGAGTTAATAATATCCAAAATGTCCTACATTAACAACTCTGTTCAGATCTTACAGATCAATATTATCTCATGTTAGGTTGCTCTCTCTTCCTAATGATGACCCCTCTTCCTAATAATATTGTTTTTCCCAGTAAGTTCTGCTCTCTGATTTCCTTTTTTTTTTTTTTTTTTTTGGAGGCAATCCACCCCACATTAAGTCTTCCTGTCTCCCTACTCCCCCCTTTCTAGCAATATTATATTTTATGGTCAATAATGTATTTTCATTACATGTGTGTGGTACGATAGCCCTGGTTTATTCATTTTTGTTATAGTGAGGATTCAAGCTTGACCTGATTGAGCACCTACTTTCCCACCTTTCTTGGTGTTTGTGGTATTTTTAAGGCTCTCCTCCAACACTACATTTCATATCAAATGGTTTTCATCCCTGTTTACTATCCGGTCCTTCCACATAGTATGGATTAATTTGACCTTGGTTTTCAGTGGAAATCATTACCTTTTTTTAAAAAAAAATCCAAATGGCATGGAGACATATTTTGGAATACATGCACACAGCATGTTACTAGAGCTTTTGGTCTGGTGTAGCTTTGGTCTGGTGTAGCTTTTCTTCTTCCAGCTGCCTGTTCCAAGGAAAGTATTTGAAAACTGGAAAACAACTTTCTAGTCTGCATTTTGCACACTGGGTAAGGCAACCTGAGAGGTTAAAGGGTATGTAATATGTTTCTCCACTGTGTGTATTGCATTCACTCACACTTTTGCTTCACCATTTCATTAAGTACAAAATAGGTCTTCAAAACATTTTGGCACAGAGGGACTACAGCCACATCCTATCTGTTCTTGCTTCTGTTCCCTCCCAGAAAACATAGGGTGCTTGTACACAACCTCTAAAATCCACTGGCAACTTAAATTCAGACCAGTGATCATGGGGGTTTGTTCTGCTTCCTGTGTTCCCACCCTTCCACACTCCATTGCTCCTGTCTGCAGTGAGGGGAGGGGGGGGGAAGGGAGAAAAGAATGCAGGCTCACCTCCATCTGCCGTCGGAGCAGCCCTGTAGGGATTCCAGGCTGTTCAAGGGTTGGCAGGGACAAAAAAATAAAATAAACAGAAGGTGAGGAGAGCCTGGGATCCACAGCTTTATAATCCGCATCAGAATTTTTTTTACCTCAGGAGACCAGGTACTTGTAAAATGCGCTGGGGCATGCTTAGGTGGGCGTGGTTGTACTTAATTTTTTTTAAAGTCCACAGCTGGTGGGAAAACAATTTTAAGCTCTGAATCTGGGAGCCATTTGCCTTGGATTTTAGGGGTCGTGTAAAAGCAGCCACAGTTGACAATGAGAAACACAGTAATAACACTGGGAATTCAGATATTATAAACTCATCTTCTGGGATATCCTACCACTTGGCAATTCTGCATGATTGAGGGTTCTGTGGGGTGTACTCTCGAAGGCTTTTATGGCCAGGATCCGATAGTTGGGAGTTTTTTGGGCTGTTTGGCCATGTTCTGGAAATTTTTCTTTCTGACGTTTCACCAGACTCTGTGGCTGGCATCTTCAGAGGGCAAGGAGCTCAGGGAACGAGGACATGGCCAAACAGCCCGAAAAACTCACAGCAACTATCGGTTCTGTGGGAATTTGTGTGTAGTGTATGTATACTTAAATTTCCATTTTAAAAAGCCGGGAAATTCAATTCTTCAACCTTCTGCCCTCTAAATTATGAATGTGGAATATTGTAAGACCATGCAAGGGGAAGTCCCAGAACCCATCTCGTTTTTTCATCAGTTAACCACTTTTCACCCAAACACAAACACAAAGCAATCCGAGACGTCTTTTTGCAGAAATCAGAGTGGCTAAAGGCACTTCTTAATAGGCTGCTCCACCATGCAGAAAAGACAAAGATGGCTAGGATTTCTGCGAAAACAATAACAAAGCAGAGAGGCATTTTGGAAATGTGGAGGTCAAAAGGAAAGGGGAAACAGTGGTGTGTGTGTGTGAGTGTGTGGGGGTGTGTGTAATTTGGGGTTCAAAAAATGGGGGGCATCTTGTACACGGCAGGGTCTATAGACAGAAAAATACAGTATCCTGTATTGATATTATGCTTGTCATCAGTATATATTGCCCACTTTTTCAGGGTCTTAAAAGAATACTTTGTGGGCTACATTATTTAAAAAATGTAATCCTCATGTTGTTAGTGGGCATATTGCTTTCAAGGGGCGAGGAAGTGGGGATGAGCAAAGCAATATTAGTACTGAGGTAGATCCTTCATTGCTGAAGATGCAGTTTTCTTGAATTGAACCGAACCATGGCACCAGCCTCTCCCCAACTATTATACCTAATCTCTAAATGTGATTTCCAAAAGGCAGCTTTCAGGCTGAAGGGGTGGGGTGGGGAGCTCCAATGAGGACAGGTTAATTAAATGTGAGCATACTATGCTTGGCAGTCTCTTGGGGAATCAAGCCAAAGCTATAACAATGTGCATTTGGTTTTAAGAGAAAGATCAAACATATGCTGACATTTCATTTTCCAGTTCTAATGATGTGATTTCTCAGGCTTAATTTGAGCTGGGACTGAGCTCTGGAACTGGTCAATGCTAGATTTTAGTCACGGAAGAAGTGCGGCTATAGCAAAGAGGGAAGGGGGTCTGCCCTACCGGTAGGCAAAGTGAAACAATCATCTCAGGTGTCAGGTCCTGGGGGAGCAGCAGTTACACCGTGTCATTCTCCCAGCTGTTTCTATTTAGTTTTTTTTTCTTTTAACTTGGGCTGTTCCTGGAGAAGCATGTCTCTGATCATGTTCATAGGCAGCTGGCAACCAGAGCAAGAATTGCCCTTACTCAAATTTTGGGGGTGAGGTACTCCGCTACTTAGCCCATGAGCTGCCCTTAGACGTCTTGTGTAGAGATGGGCACAAAATGAAAAACAACACACTCTTTTGTTGTTTTGTAAGGTAACTTCATTACCTAACAAAATGGTTGGATGCATTTCATTTTTTTGTGATGAAACACCATTTCCCCCTTCTAGGATGAAATGATTCATCCTAGAAGAAATGGCAGAGGAGCAATTTTAGGTAACTCCCCAAAATTTGGAGAGGTTTGAGTTTCAGGGGGCTGAGTTACTAAGGTCCAAAGGGGGTGCCCCTAGGAAAAATTCTTTCTAATTAGATTTGGAATGGAAGCCAAGCCACACCCATGCTGATTGCTTGCCCGTCATGGCTTGGCTTCTGAATCCAATTATAAAGATTTTTTTTCCCTACGAGCACCCCCTTTGGACCTTAATAACTCAACCCCCTGAAACCCAAACCTCTCTAAATTTCAGAGTCTTACCTAGAATTGCATGAGGAAGCTAAGTCTGCTATTTCCATGCCAAAACAAAGTTGTGAATGCAACCCATCTTTGCAGGTACTTCTTGAAAATAGGTTTGGGTTTCAGGGGGCTGAGTTATGAAGCTCCAAGGGGGATCTGGGTAGTTAATCAAAAAACTGTGTTCTGTACACTATACCAATATGGGGGTTAAGCTGATTAATTAAAAGAAATAGGTGAGGCATTTTGTCTGCAAGAAATACTTTAATTTCTACTGGGAAAGGGAAGTAGAGCAAAGGACTATCAGAAAAAGAGTCTGTATTGTGTTAAAGAACTGAGCTTCTTGTATCATCCCTGCCACTAACCACTCTTTTGATCCTTGTAGCAGAAATTGTATCACATAAAGTCTTTATGAGTAGGGTTGCCATATTCCAACTCTACCAATCTAGTCTAATTAGTCACAGTGCTACCTAAAAAGGACACCATATAGCATGCATCATCAATGAGAGTTACCGGCCATATTAAATGGGAGGTTCTGGGAATGGTAATCCCCTTCAGCCATGGCATCATTCTTATTGGCAGCACCCACCTAAACTCTCAGCCAAGGTCCCAGAAGCCTGGGGAAAATAAATGAGAATATAAAGTGTTTGGGTCATATAGAATCATAAACTTATAGATTTGTAGAACTAGAAAGAATGGCAAGGGCAAATGAGTCCAACTTCCTGGCAAGGCAGGAAATACAGTAAGAGGCATAACAACAGAGCTTTAACCCCTGTCCCCCCTTTTTGACAACAGCTCCCACAATCACACCCAGCATTCCTTGCTATGTGTTAATTGCTTTCTGTGCACGTGTGCAGGGATCTCTACATGCAGGTTTTAGCAGTTTGCAAAAGAGGAACAATTTCCCAGAATTCCAAAATTCTGCATTTCTACAAAATGAAAGCCAGTGAAGCTGTGAATTGCCTTGTTCATTGGCTAACCATAAAGAAAAGTCTGCTTTATGGCAAACTGCAGGTCAAAGCACCGGCTAGACGTTTTGGCTTCTACGGGCTCAAGGGCAAAAAGATCTGCCTTCAATTGTTTTGTTTATAAGAGGAAGAAAAAATTAAAAGCATGTTTGGAAGTCCGGTCAGATAGTCACCCAAACAGACACTGGGTGGCACCTTTCAATCTGGGGGACAACCTTGCTAAATGGTTAATGTCCGTGAGTTCATGGGACTGTGCTGTTAGCTCATGCCCTTTTGTCAAGTACCTTTTCCAGCCCTTCACCAGGTATCTGTCTGCTGAGCACAGCACCCACCCTCCCATTTGGCAAAGTGAATCAGCCGTGCTGGATGCCAGGTTTTGGGGTGCTATAAAAGAGCAGCAGGGTGTTAGTTAAATATTGCTATCCATTACAGTGGTACCTTGTATAAAGGAATTAATTCGTTCCAAATGAAATTATGTTAAGCAAATTTTCCTTTATACAAATTCCCATAGGAATGCATTGAAAATGGAGTAATCCCATTTTTATGTTGTATGGATTTTCCCCATAGGCAATTATGTTAAGCAAATTTCCCCTATCCCTGGAATTTTTATGTTGTACAAATTTTATGTTATACAAGCTGTTTGTTATACAAGGGTCCACTGTACTGTATTTTCTGCCAGGAATGGAAATTTAATACTAGTAGATTCCCTGCCACCCCCACCCCTATAAATATGTAACTGTCTTATCTGGACTCGAACTGCCCATCCATTAATTTGCGCCAGTTCGTTTTCCGTCCGAACAAACATTTGGTGCTTCTGAGCCCTTCTCCTCTTCAAGTGAGTCCCCACTCACAGGCAGTGCTCTAGTTCCCCTGCACCTCCTTCTCTGGCTTCTGCCTCTGAATGAGCTCCTGCTGGAAGAGGCAGAGCTGGGGAGTGCCAAACATTTGTTTGGCTGAAAAATATACCAGCATGAACTGATGAACCAGCAGTTTGTGTCCAAATCCAGTCTCATATTCACAGAAAAGAATGATGAATTGTGTATCCCCCCCCCTTGCCTGCAAGAGATCCTATCACACTTTTATGTAAATAGGGTAAAGGCCAGTGGTTCTTTGTTTGATGGATTTTGGTTTTTTTTAAAATTGAAGTTAGGCAAGTTCCTGGCATCCTTTTCAACAATTTGCCAATCCTTCTATGATTGCTCCATGTGCTTTGCTCTTTTAAAGGGAAAGTACACTACTTTCCTGTAGACCGAACCAGAGGGAATTTACATAAACTGCAGAAACCTTGACAATAAAAAAGTATTCCCAGTCCTGCTTTTGCATAGGAGGCAAAAAGTCTCCTAGGGTTTAAAAAATTCAGCGTTCAGCAATCTGGCTATGTTGAGTCAGCTGTAATGGATGAAAATGAGAAATCCAGTGATTATTCTTCCCTCCTTACACCCCACTACCCCCTAAATTATTTCTTCTGAAATGGAAAAAAAAATGTTGGGTTAAGCAGCCAGAAGGACTGTGAAGCTCCATTCACTTCCATGGAAAATAAATGGCTAGGATCTGAAGTCCACAACTCTAACTTTATGGACTACCATAAATCCCATTGTTAGTCCCAACCACAGCAGACTCAGTAAAGTAGGCATATCCAAACTTCAGCCCTCCAGATGTTTTGGACCACAACTCCCACAGTCCTTTGCCGTTGGAAATACAGGCTTGGAATTCTGGGAGTTGTGGTCCAAAACATCAGGAGGGCCGAAATTTGGACATGCCTGCAGTAAAGGAATGGGACTTGTTAAATCAGTGCTTATATAAGCTCTGTTGATTCTTTCCATCTACTCTAGTTGGGACTCCAGTTGAATTTATCTATTCATCTTCTCAACCAGGCTCTCAGGTTATACTAAAAACAAAACAAAAAAACCCACCTCACTCTGAAGTCTGAAGTCTGCCCACCTACAGCGTATCCTTTATTACTAAACAATTCTTTATAATTACATTCCCACTAATTAAAACTTTTATCACTTTAGTCTCCTCTCACGCTTCCAATTTCCTCACTGTCAATATATTTAACTGTGAACTGTCAAAACTCAGTACTCCATTTTCATTTGGCCTTATTTAAAAGAGTATTGATTCCTCCCCTTCTTGTACTCTGTACAATTAAATGCATTAATGGGGAAGTTACATATTATAATGTGAAGAAAATTAGGTCTTACATCAGTGGCAAAGTACCCCTTTGATACCACGAAGATCCATCAAACTGCAGAACGATGAGACCGGCTTCACGAATACCCTATAAGTCTAAAGAGTAGTGGTCAGAACAGTTGCAGCTTATTAATGGCTTTTTGTTTATATCTCTTTCATTAGTCACTGTTCAGTACAACACAGTTGTTAACTTTGTACATCAGTTTCTGTTTAATTAATTTAATTAACCCACCATCATTTCACAAGGACTAAAATGCTCAAATATGTACCACCTGAGCTCTGTGGGAGTCTCGAGGCATTACTTTGGAAATGCAGCTGCCCCCCCCAGGTTCAGGCTAGGGACCCATCACTCTAAACATGTGACCTATTAGCTGACCTCTTAGCAAATAAAACAGGATGTCCCCCTGCTACCAGTCTTTAATTCATAGGAAGGAAGACACGTAGAATGACAACAATGTGACCATATCAACTTACACAACACATCCCTCCACTCTCCTCTGAAGAGGCAACCCTATCATGTGCTGAGAGAGACCACTAGTCTATCTAGCTGTGGATTAGAATCTCTGAGCAACTGTTCACAAAAAGTCATGCCAAAAGCTTCCCCAATTCAACTGTTCATGTTTCTTTAAGTTTGGCACCTTCTGCCAAGTGACTCTTCATATGGGGTTCAGTGATACGTTGAGTCACGTATTAGTTATTATTAGACACAGTAGTGGCCTACTTATGAGCTCAAGGCACTCCGTAGGGTTCCTTGTCTCCCCCTGTGTGATCCTCATGAGAAGCCTGGGAGGTAGGTGAGGCTGAGAGAAGAGTGACCAGCCCAGTCTCATTCTCCTACACTAGAATCCAAACACTCTTCAGGCTTGCTTTTGGGGTGGGGAGGCGGGACAAGTTAGGTTTATCAGGGTCTGCTACTCAGGACTTACTGTGGTGCCTTCATGGTCCAAAGCCTTGCACTCAGAAGCAGCAACATCTAGTTGCAGAGGAATAGGAGCATGAGAAGGCCATTGTGCTCACACCTTCCTGGTGTCAGCCCCACAGGCTTCTAGTTGGCTACTGTGGGGAAAAGGAAGCAAAACTAGTTAGGCTTTTGTTGTGATCTAGAAGAGCTGAGATTCCCCCTGTTCTGTTAAAAGACTGGCTACAGAGCAGCTGTTTTGTAAAACTGGCAGCCTCAGCCAATTATTTACATTCAGAGTTCAACAAGGAACATCAACAATCTTGACATGATGAGACCCCCTAGGTAACTCACTCACTCATGCCACATTTCCTGGGCTAGTGTGTATACCAGTCACTGTCAGTCCACTGCTGAAAATGTATGGCTGAGTGGTAGATTAAATGGACAAAGTAAGATGAGTCAGTATTTGGGTGAGAGCCCGTCAGCTTGTATCTCTGCATGCATGTGAGAATGCATACTTCCTTGCTTTTCTCTGTGTACTTTTACCTTGGTTCTGCAGACCACTAGGTGTTGCAGGTCAACAACCATGAGGGGTGGAGATGGGGACGAATAAAAAAATGGCATTTTGGTTTTTCGTTTGTCATTGAGAGGTCCGTTTCGTTTCATTTCCGTTTTTCGTGAATTTTTGGAAAAATTTCATTTTCATTTTCATTTTTTGTTTTTTGTTTCTACCCGCTTTTTGAGCGATTTTTAAAGCACTTCTGTGCGGGGGCATCCCCCAATGCCCCAGACCAGAGGAAAAACACTAAAAAAATTGATGCTGGTAGAGACACAGTATAGACTAGGTACGCAGGGAGGCTGCAAAGGCAGCGGCAGGCGTTGTCCAGAGTGCAAGGCAGCTGCAGAGTGACTGCACTGCAGGGCAGGGGAGGGTACTCACTGAGAGGTATGCACACACGCACACAGGGAGGCTGGAGGACTGAAGCTAGAGTCGCAGAGACAGCAATCCCACCCTAACTCCCACTGGGGACTGCAAGGTGGACGGGGGCTGCCAGAGCTTTTTATGCCCTCTGTGGCTGCTAGACCTGCCCAGTCTGCAACCTGGGCATGCTATTGGTTGAGGTTGTCCAAGAATTTACATGATCCCATCACATGGCTTGCCTCCATGTTGTGGCTGGAGTGGCGACATCCATTTTGTCATCCTTAAAGTGAAAAGAAAAAAACATCACGGTGGGAGAAGACAAAAACAAACGTTTTAAGGACCCCAACCCACTGGTAGGTAATAATTTCGAATAATTATCACATTATTGCTGCATTTTTATGGATGTCCAGGGCATTTTGATACCCAAGAAATCAATATTAGGCATCTGGGAGCCATTTTGGGTCGATGTCCCCTAACTCCCCTTAAAGGAAAAAAATACAGCGATCTGAGAAAAGACATAAATGCACATATTAAGGACCCCCACCCCCTCTGGTAGGTATTATCAGACAGCAGAAATAATTATCGCTGTGTTTTTATGGATGTCCAGGGCGTTTTTTAACATTTAAAATAGCTCATTTCATTGCACACCGCCATTAATGGAAACGAAATGTAACGAACACAATTTTCGTGGTTCTGTTCGTTTCGTTCCATTTTCATCACAATTTTCGTTTGTCGTTTTGTTATGTAATGAAATGAATAACGAATAACAGAAATGAAAAAATGTTCGTTTCGTGCCCATCTCTAATGAGGGGTGCCAGGTAGAGATGGGCACGACCACGGAAATTTTTTTTTCGAGTTGTCATTTTTCGGGACGGGTCCGTTTCGGCTTGTTTCCGTTTTTCGTGAAATTTTTCAAAAATTTGTCGTTTCGTTGTGTCGTTTGTCGTTTGTCGTTACCGCCGCGATTTAGCGCGACTTGACTTCCTAGAGCATGGGGTAGGGGGTAAGGGCTAGGCTTAGGGTAACGGTTAAGGTTAGGGTGGGTTAGTGGGCTGTACCTCTGGGTGCCTCTGGCCCACTAAGAACACAGTGTACTGGCATATGGGTTCGGGTTCGGGTTTAGGGTTCGGGTTGGTGGGCTTTTAATGCCCTCTCTGGCACACCCAGAAGTCTCAGCAAAACCTGGCCATGCGATTGGTGGAATGGCTCCAAAAATTTGCATGGTCCCATCCCATGGCCAGCCCATCATTGCGCATGTGCAGGTGTAAAAAAATAGAAATAAAATAAAATAAAATAAAATCAACAGAGACGTTTTGTTGCAAGAAAAACCCACTGCTGCTACTGTAAAAATTCAAGCATTTAAAATAGCTAATTTTCGCATGTTTCTGTGGTGCTTTGGTGTGTTTTTGGACCACGATTAAAAAAAAATATTGCGGTCGCCATTGTAGATCCCCCCGCACTGCATGGCAAATGGAGACGCCGAGGATGCGCCCTCCCAGCCTGGTACAGTCTCAGCAAAACCTGGCCATGCGATTGGTGGAATGGCTCCAAAAATTTGCATGGTCCCATCCCATGGCCAGCCCATCATTGCGCATGTGTAAAAAAATAAATTAAGAAAAAAATAAAATAAAATCAACGGAGACATATTTTGGCAAGACAAACCCATTGCTGCTACTGTAAAAATTCAAGCATTTAAAATAGCTAATTTTCGCATGTTTCTGTGGTGCTTTGGTGGGTTTTTGGACCACGATTTCAAAAAAAAATTGCGGTCACCATTTTGGATCCCCCCGCCCACACACCGCATGGCAAAGGCAGACGAGACGATGCTCCCCCGCTTGGTACCAGCAGCGCAGCAGTAACACTAGCCAAGGAGAGAGGGGGGGTTTAAAAACTTTTTTTCTGTGCCGCTTGGCATCGCGGGATCGCCGCGATGCCAGGAACGACAACGACAAATCAGACCCAATTATTCTTTAGTCGGTTCGAGTTCGAGTTCTGGCGGAGTAATTCCCGTTACCGTTTCCATTCCATAACGGAAACGAGTAACGGAAACGGAAAAGGGAATTCCGCTAAGTCGTGCCCATCTCTAGTGCCAGGCAATCTCTGGTGAACACATTATTTCCCAATTTCTGAAGGCATTCCTGTTTCAGGACTCAGCAGCTGTCCCCAAATTGCTGGAGAACAACCATAGCAGCCCATCTAGCCAGTACCAAAGCTTTCATGGACGCCACCAAGTCAAATACCATTTCTTACTTTCTCATTTTTTATTTCTGCATTCTCCCTGCCTGCAGAAGAAGCAAGGGTTTGCAGAAAGCCTTCTAGGAAGGCTACTTCTGAACAAAAAGCTCTACCCTATGCTTCTCTTACAGTCTTAAACAAGCACTTTGTAACATCACAGGAAGCACTGTCTTTACTGAATGCAGCTCACAGCTGGAACCTCTGCAGAACTACTTGTTCAAAGATTTTGCTGGTCTTAAGTGCACCAGTTGGGCACTTTGTGTTTTAGAATGGATCATTTTCCTTTTAATTGAGACCACTAAACCTTCTGTGCAAGTACATGGGTATTTCTTGCATTTTTATACATTGTTCTGGTCTCAGGCCTCTACTAGCATGTACACATTTAAAAAACAAATGCTCATGGCTGCCTTCCACTGTTGCTTCTCCTGTGCCTGAGTTTTATATGCAATACTTTGGGACACCAGCCACTTCTCTGTGAAGCACTGTATGTTGTCGCCTCCTCCTCCTCCTCCTCCAGCTCTTTGTCCTCCATCTCCTATCAATATGGTGGTAATTAATATGGTAATGTAGAATATGACATGCAGCTATAAATTCTGTGGTATAGCCATGAATCCAGAAAAGTACACTTGGCCCCAACAGAGATGTGCTTCATCTCCCGTGTTTCTTTTCTTTTCTTTTTCTTTTCTTGACAATTATCTTTTAATTTGTGACCCGAAAGAAAACAGCATGAGACTATCAGGAATAGGAGACTCTGAAAAATTCAGTGAATTAAGCAATACGGGTACACAACAGAAGTCTCATCTAGAACAGTCGCAGAAGTCTGTTCATGCAAGGCTTTCGCTTGCATGGGTTTTTCAGAATGGCAATTGCCCTCATTATATGATTCAGTGCAGACTAGAACCTGGATCTTCAAAGTTCACATCTTGCATTAACTTATTCTTTTACTGTTACAAAGCTCTTACTATAATCATTATCATAGCAGGTTTGTTTCCCATTTTCTTGTGTATCTGAAGGCAAAGGATTAAAACTACCCGAGAGGAATAAAGCAAAATCAGGGGGTGGCTATAGTAGCAGCTGGAGCGAGCTAGTGTGAGCTGCTTTGGAATGGGTGGGCTTGATTGAATTGACCTAACTGAGCCCAAAGTTTCACACAAAAATATTCTCTTAAAGAGCCAATTGAGAAACTATCTATAGCCAAAACCACCGGCATGGAATTGACTGGGCCTTTAGGATGAAGTGAGGGGGGAACTGGAGAAATATTTATAAACTTAAGAACAGTCATCTATACAGAACAAAAGTTGAAGGTAAAAATGAATGGAGGACGTACCAAAGATATACACATTCAGAAAGGAACTAAACAAGGATGTTCCATATCCCCACTGCCATTTAAAAGATATTGGAAATTCTCAATGAGCAAGTCAGATGTAATAAAGACATAAACGGATTGAAAATTGGAAGTGAATAATATAAATGACAGGGGTTTGCAGATTATTTAGTTTTTATTTTGGAGAACTCCAATGTTTCAGCAGACATTTATATAATAAAGGAATTTGGGGAAATATCAGGGATGAAAGTGATTTGTGAAAAAATGATGATCCTAGTAAAAAATATGGGATGAGAGGAAACTCAGAGACTAAGGCCGTTACTTCACGAGCCGCTCGCTTCGCGGCAAGCCGTCATTTCTGTGCGAACTGATCGCTTCAGTCCGCACGCTCCTCCTTTTGGCTGCGACGTCACCCCGACCACGCCCCCTTTACCGTGCTCCAACCGGGGTGAGTGATTCCCCTGCCATGGGCCGGGAATCTTTTCGCTTCGCATCTCGCTTCGCTCCCAGCGTCACGTGTGGTCTCGGTTTTTGGCTTTTATTTCAAGTTTTTTAAAAAAATATTCAAACAGGGATATCGATGCATCGCTATATTGTTTCATCGCTTTGCGCTGTTACTTCCTCGCTCGAGTAGCGGCGGCAGCGGCGGCGGTGGCGGCGGTGGCGGCGGCGGGCGCAGGAGGAGCCGCTGCCGCCTCACCCGGCCAGAGCAGGGCACCCGGGGCAGGCAGCGTGCAAGCGGCGGAGGGCGGGCGGCTGTGCCATGCGGGGCTCCCCCCGAGTAGCGGCGGCGGCGGCGGCGGGGGGCTGCCAATGATGCCAGGAAACAAAACACAGGATCGTACAGTAACCACGCTCTGTCGTGAATGACAGCCAAGCATTGATGCATCGATACGCTGAGTAAATTTTTTTAAAAAAATAAAAGGAGAGTGGAACCGGACGTTGCAAATCAGCTTTCTAATGCGAAGGGAGCATGTGAGGTAGTAATCGATTCGGTCCCAAAAATGCCCCGTGTGAGTACAGAGAAACGGGGGTGGGAGCGAAGGGAGACCACGTGACCACCACGTGACCGCCTCCGAATTCAAATCGAAGGCAAGGTCAATTCGAAGCGAGGCACCTCATGAAGTAACGGCCAAACTGAAAAGACAAAGTTCCAGCAAGGAAAAACGAGTGGAGCATTTGGGAATGCATATTACAAACCTAGCAGATTAATGAAAGATAATTATATGATACTTTTTAATGCTATTCAGAAAGACCTGAAAAAATGGCACAGACTACAATTATCATTGATGGGAAGAATACCAACAATCAAAATGAATTTTACCTAGACTGCTTTTCCATTTTCAAACAATACCAGCGATATTAAAATAAAGTTTTGTCCAAGACTTCCAGAAGAAGATAATGAGCTTTGTTTGGCAAGGGAAAACTGAGAATTAAAATCAAGACCCTACAGCAGGCCTGCCCAAAGTCCGGCCCGGGGGCCAAATCCAGCCCATCAGGCCATTCTGAGTGGCCCGCGGCTGGCTGGCCTGCCCCTCCCTCCCCCTCCTTCGTCCCATGTTTTTTTTTTAAAAAAATCATCTGCCAACACTGACATCGCTGGGAAGCGTACCAAAATGTGAAAAGGGATCTGTGAAAAGTAGTTGTCTCATGGAAGCATCTAGTTCAGTAGTCCACTTGATCCGGGCAGCTCTAATTTCACATGAAGATGGGAAAGCCATTTCTTTGTCTGCTATCACCACGTTGGCTCCAAAATTAAGTGTGATAGACAAAGGAAAGTGGTCACTTTCGGACCGACATTCAACCCCAAAATTAGTAATTAAGTTCATCAGGTCCTTTGAGACTATGATGTAATCAATGGTGGACGCACCTGCCAATGAGGTAAATGTGAATTCTCCAGGCCTATCACCTTCCATGTTCCCATTTAGTAATACCAAATCCAAATTATTTACCATTTCCATAAGACAAAGACCAGCATAATTACACCCTCGGTCCTTAGATTGTCTATGGGAACACCAGTGGGAGGCTGGGTCCGGCGGCAATATATTAAACTGTGCAAATAATACCTCGTCATTTTCCCCAGTTCTTGCATTGAAATCCCCTGCTATCATTAAAGAAGCACTTGGAAATAATGATAACAAGTTATCTATATAAGCAGCTAGTTTTGCCCATTGGTCTTTACATTCTGTATGAGAATGTTGGGGAGGTAGGTATACATCAATAATTAATAAAATTTGGGAGGTGAATGTCAAAACAGTTGCAAGGGCTAGATTACAGGAAGGCTGTAGTTTTTGAACAGATGTTTTTAGTCCTGTTGACACAAGAACAGCCATGCCACCTTTTTTCCGCCCACCCCTTTCACTAGAGGCTGCTTTAAGGGTATGGGTCATGTAACCATCCAAAACCAGATCTTCTTGAGTCCATGTCTCTTGAAGTAGCAGGATGTCAAATTGGACAATGTAGTCAATAAAATCTGTATCCCAAATTTTGCTTGACCACCCCGCTGTATTCCAGGAGAGAATCTTCAGGGGCTGGAGGAATACTTGAAAAATCTATAGGATTTCACAAATATCCTACATCGATGCTTCGTATTTCAGCAGTGTCTATGTGGCAGGAAAAAAGAAAAGAAAGGGAAAGCAACTCTCAGCTGCAACTTTTGAGTCCCCTTGAGTAAATGCTATAGTTCTCTGAGGCAGTAAATAGTACGTAAAATCAATTGTTGGTATTATTTGGTTGCCAGCCATCAATGAGCTAGCTGTAGTACCATGAAAAGAAAAGAAAGCAGAGTGTACTTCAAAATTTATTCAAAAATATTGTCAGGATAGATGAAACACTGGCAGAAATTAGTAAACAGAAAATGTGAGTAATTCGTTCCAGAAAATGTGAGCTATCAGTCACATCTCTGCAGACAGTAAGTGAAATGACAGCTATCATTGCACAAATGGTGAGCATTTCTTAGAAAAGCAAAACGACCAAATTGTGTTTCTAAACATTTACCAACAAATACAGATATTTACGGATCTATATCAGCTTTTAGTTGCTGTGAAAGCTTTTGCCTGCAGTTCCACAACCTGTGAGTTATCCTTCTGGGATATGACTTGCAATATCCACACAGATCGTCAGAGACTCCCAAGCATTTGTCAAATGTAGTCCTTGTATCAGAAGAAGAAAGGAGAAACTCAATTTATGTAGGGCTAAAACAAAACAAAAATTTAAAATTTAAAAGACAAAAACCTTGGCGCACTTTAAGGACTATATGCTATATTTTAATGTGAGCTTTTGTGGAAAAAGCCTCTTCGAGACATGAGGTAAAATATCTCATATGTCTCAAGAGGTTTTACCTTATATGTCTGAAGAAGTGGACTTGTCTGTGAAAGCTCATATTCGCGGATTGGTTCCAAGCACCCCTTCCCAAACCAGTGGACTAGTTTCTTGTGCAGCAAATCTTTTATAGAGTTAAGAATTTAATGATTCTAAATTTGAGAATAAAATTATGCACATTACTTCTCGTCTCTCCCTACATGATTGAATAAGGTTGCTTTGTAGTGCCCTCTTACTCTGTGTCTAATTCAGTGAGAGGTTGTACAGTATTTGCTTTCTCAAGACAGAAGATCATGAGAATTTGGCGGGGAAGGGAATGACTTTTATCTTTAACCATGGGTCCCAATTCAGGAAAGACAACAAGAGACACACATGCTCTCCAGGATTCACTTGAAGAGAGCATTATTCACCCCCACCCCAAAATGCCTTGCTTACAACATGGAGCCAGACATTCACAGAGGGGAGGTCTTGAAGCAAACACTGGTGGAAATGCACACAACTTACAGAAAGTTGACTCTTGTATTATTTTGAAGCAAATATTGCTTGTTGTTTGTCCATTTGGAGCCTTGGAATGTAGTTCTGCCCACACACACACACACACACACACACACACACACACACGTAAACTGCAGCTTTATCCGCCAGAATTTCCTGATGCTGCTAGGAGAAGATAAAGCAAATGTGGAACAGTTTGAGCAGTTCTGATTATAGACAACTGTGACAGCAAAATATTTAAATACTTCCAAGGCAGAGAAAACATCCATAACATATTGATACTTGGCATGAGCCGCATTAATGTCAGTCCCATGAGGAGTTTGACAGGAAACTCTCTCCTAGGATCACCGATACGATCAGCTACACTTTACACAACCACTTTTCCTCAGATGTGGGCCAACACAGCATATGGTGGACGGGCACGTATGTTGCCACTTTTTACAAAGCCAATTCAGATGCTTCTCAAATTCAGCTTCACCCTAATCTGCTGTCTGATATTACACAAGAATGGTAAATCAAAGTTTTGGGTCTTTTCTTCAAATTGGGGAATGAGGAAAATATCTGGGACGTCGACTGCCAGAACGGAAAAAGCTTAACAAACTGTCTGTTACTATCCTTGTTTAATTCTGTACATCAGAAGAAATGAAAAGCCAGCTTGTTTTTGTGGTTTTTTAAATTAGTTGTCTAATAAGGGCATATCTTGTCGTTCAATTGTGTACAAGGAGCACATTGCTTTTTTATTTTCTTGTTTCCTCCAAACATCAGAAAAGTTATTTTAGAGTCTTCATAAATAAAGATTCCCCCCCCTTCCCCGTGGAAGAAACCAGACTCACTCCCATGGCTTTCCTTCATGGACAGAAACAGATGTCTCAGGAGAGGAATCTTAATGTTTTGATTAATAAATTCATCCACAGAACGTCATGCAGAAAAAATGCATTCAGCACATTTTTTAAAAAAAACAACAAAGCATAACCTGAATTAGGATTCCAGAGAGCATTTGAAAAGCTTTTTATTTTCAGAATTTTAAAAGACTCACTATGCCAAAATGCCGCCACCTCCACCACCTATGCATCTGAGAGCATAGTAAGACAAACCCAAAGATATATTTGAATGCTACTCAATAACAAGATGGAACGTGCCATTTTTCCTAGTATGGGATTATTAGCAATAAATATAAAGAGGTATTTGTGACCCTGGAAACAAAGCTAAAAGTCAACCTTAGACAATGGAAGGCGTTAAAGTATTTTGTAGGTGTATGGCTCAAATTGCTAGGACAGGAAAGTCCACTTAATAGAGATTCTCCACATTTACCCTCATCCCCTTTCATTTTGTATTTTCCTTGTAAACTTTGGATATTCAAGGTACAGGTTAAAAGGTTGCAGAGGCTACTATGAATTGAAGCCTTTTGTTGCAAAATATTCAGATAGATGTGAGCACAATTATCTCACTAATAAATACTGTTTATTTTTGTCAAGGTGTCATCAGCCACATTTGGGGAAGGAATGGAGCAATATTATTATGTTGCTAGCTAATGTGTATTTTGGAAGCTTTTAGTGTGACAGGATGACAGAAACTCTTGAAGGGCAGGTTCAAAACTCAGTAATGTTACAAACAAATGAATGTAATGCACACCAAAACATGGCAGACTGTAGGGTCAAATGGCAATTTTGTTATTCTGGTTTCTTTGCCCGTTTCCCAGATTCATGCCATAGGCTAGAATGGTTGCTGGTCTACCAAAGCAAAGATGGGAGGGAGACCTTGAGGTAAAGGGCCCAATTCATGTTTCTAGCCTGCAGAAACATGCCCCCTAGAATTCTGCACTATCTGTGTTGTAGCCACCCTACCTTTGTAGCACCACTGAAGGCTTTTCAAACGGTTGTTGCATTACATATATAAAGGCTAAGGATATTGCATTTGGATACACAAGGAGAACAATCTCAGCTTGTCCAGTGCAGGTGTTTTGTCATGAGGCCCCATGCAAACCTGATTTTTGGAAAACCTGTAACTTCTGGATTGAACATGTATAACTGGAGTAGAGACCGGGAATTGGATTTCCCACTGTGTCTTTTGAGAGAATTCACATGATTATTATTAGTGCATTCACCATATTCCTCCTTATAAGCATGAGTAGGGTGGCCACATTTTTCTTGAAATGCTTTTTGCCTTTGCATCTGCATAACATACAACCCCCCCCCAAAAAAAAATCTAATAGCTACTGTGGATTATGACTCCCTCCTAGCTAAATGTTAGGTGGTCTTAGAACCATCAAAGCACAGAGCCTCTTAGGGCTGGGAGAAGAATCAGGACTCCTCTATTAAAAAAGAAAAGTCATGCCTGTTCAAAAAAATAGCAACCGACTATATCAAACCATTGACGACGAGTCAATGGGTTCTTTAAAACGTTGAATAACCTTCATCAGGTTGTTAGCCTCTCTTTATTGGCACCTGTTACTTAGTGTATTAAAGTATTTAATAAAAGTGAAAGGACTTCAATCACACAGGTTTCCCCCCTTTTACTGTGCTCATAAAGCAAAAGCCTTTGCTCCAGTTTCTACCACCATAACCACAAGTATGTGAAGTACAGAGGGGCGTTATAGATGACCGAATTCTGCTTTTATTGCTAGTATTGTAGTGTTCGGCTGTGTGCCTTAGCCCCCAAAGACTACTCATTATAAAAGGCTATATATATCAGGGGCTTTCCTTTAGCGTTTCCATCCGCTGATCGGAGACTATTGTGTGGGAAAGGCTGAAGGTTCCTCATTGCCAGAGGGAAGGGAATTTTACATGACTGTGGTGAGACCTTTGGTTCAGAAGATGTTTTTTGTGGTCTCCCTTCACAGCATGGCCACACTGGAATCAGCATGCAAAGCACCTGGTTTCAGTGTTCCCAGATGGGCCTTGGCCAAAGGCTTGTCCCACACAAACCTGACCCCTTAATTTATGGAACAAGGTGGGTTCAAGTATGGAGAAAAATATGTTTGAAACCTCACATTGAGTGTTGAGAGAGAATACAGTAGGACCCCTGTATCTGTTGGAGATTGGTTCCAAGCTTTCGCGTGGATGATGAAAACCGTGGATAAGAGAGAATGCCAAAGTGTCCTCAAAACTCCTGTTTTGTCATAGTAACTTGCTTTACAGCTACTGTTTGTGATGGTAGCTTGCTTTATGGCAGCTGTTTTATGACAGTAGCTTGCTTTACAGCTGCTCTTTGTGACAGTAGCTTGCTTTGTGGCTGCTGAATTATTTACTTTTTCCTCTGCCAACCGTTGATAACTGACACATTTTATTCAGCATAATCTTTGGTTGGTTGCAGGCTGCTTTATCTGATGCATCTTATGCCAAATGAACCTATGGGTCTGTAATGTGCCACAAATCCACTGTGATTTTACTTTTAAATTTACGCTTTACTTCCCAATTTTTCAAAAACAGCTACAACAGTTCTTATTGTTACTTTAAATTTGGGGTGCTACAGGCTACCAGCCTATCATTTTTTAAAAATCAAACACACAGTATTTTCCAGTTTAATCTCACACCTTGCCAACCACGTGAGTTACAGATTGGCAGATGCTGAACAGGGTATGCCTTGATGACTGGGCACTACTTGGATAGTGTAAAATGTCTCAGGCAAGTACCAACAACATGGGAGCAGCCAGGCAAGCAAGCAGGCAGGCAGGCAGGCATCTACTGTTTCATGTTGAGCTACACTAACAGAGAGTCCTTTTCTTCTGCTGGCCATCTGATAATCAGAAAGGAAATAAGTTGAGAAAGATGCTGACTGTCCTTCTGGGCATATGTTCAAAAGCATTTCAGTAGTGGGAAATGCCAGAAAAAAAATGCCATTACTGGGTTGCGCAGAGCCATTTTCCACATGGAAAATGAAGGAGGAAACAAGACTAAGTGGGGCATTATTGGCAAAGCACCCTCTTTGGCAGCCGCAAGGGGCAATATGATTTGTGTAAAAATGGCTGAGTTTGAATTGCATCACAGCTGTTTTTTGAGCTCCTGCATGTGTATGAGCAGAAGGTCTATATCCTCACAATGATGTTATGAAGTACGTCAGACCAAGGACAACTTGTGTCTGAGTCAGGGGTGAGGTGATTCCCCATTCCAGTCCACAAGTCACTGTGAGTCATGGTGGGGCACACTGACTGAAACTCAAGGTTGCCCACTGAATTTCATAGCTCAGTGAAGAACTTGCACTGGGCTACCAAAGCCTCAGTCAAGTATCAAACTAGGATATTGAAGTAGGATAGGATGACACATTCAAATGCATTGTTACTCCTCTTCTGATGACTTCCTTTGACTAATATAATATGCAGTGGTACCTCTAATTATGAGTTTAATCCATTCTGAATGCATGCTCATAAGTCAAACAACTTGTAAGCAGAGCAGCTGTATCTAAAAAAAATATGTCAAAATCTTTTTTTAAAAAAATGCAAGTAGAGTAGACCGCATCTAAAATTTGTAAGGCAGCAGTTAAAACACCAACAATTTTCTGCTCTTACCGTAAGTTGAATTGCTCATAAGTAGAGATACTCGTAAGTAGAGATACCACTGTATATGTTAACTAGATGTAGATACACAAAATGCAGCAGCAAAGTGCAGAAGTGTGGTTAGTCACAGAGGGTTTCCAAAAAAAAACAAAAAGGGAAACTGATTCTTTGCCAGATTTAGGCACAAGATTACCTTTCAGTTGTTCTCCATCTTTAAATGTCAAGCCCTTTAAGCACCATGACGGAACTTGCAAGCTAGGCTGAAGATAACAAGTTCAGCATCTTAGACAGAAACTTGGCATAGAGTCTGTATTCCCTATTATTGAGCATTTCTCCTGTACACCTTCATTAAAAACTTGATGCAGATACAACACTTAGTATTTGAATTAGAAAATGAAAGAATCAAGAACTAATGAACTCCTGTAGAGTTGCCTCTTTCTCAAAACACCCTTGGCGATAAAGCACGAGGGGGATGGTGTTGGGGGGGAGAGAAAGCAGTAAATTGCAATGATTATGTTACATCAGCAGAACTGTTTCTCAAAATGTATTCTGTGAAGCACAGCTCACAAGTTACGCTAACAAACTACTCCCTAGAGGTATATTTTGTTATACATGGACCCAGTCCCTCAGGATCCTTCTCTGACGCATCCCTCCCCATTCATTTGATTAATAGGGATTGCACAGCAGCAGAGCCCAATAGATTGCACCCTCTCTGTCAAAGAAAAAGACTCCAGGGGTATCATCATACCACTATGTTGCTGACATGTTAAAGTCCTAATTTTCAATTATCACAAATATTCAGGGAAAGGAATGCCCAACAATTGCAAAATAGAGACTGCTTTTGAATACGATTGCCTCTGCAAATTTTCAGCAATGTTACTTTTGGGATCACAAGGAATACTTTTGGATGAGGAAGAGTGGAAATTATCCCAGAAACCCTAGCAAGAATATATTCATCCCTTGTTGACTGTCATTATATCTGTTGGTGTTGGCTTTGTAATGATTATCTCTAAGAACTAATGAAGCGCGTTGAAAGTAAAGGCAGTGTTTCCTGGAACAGTCAGTAGGAGTGATCTAATTACATTACATGCTGTCAAGTCAATTATGATTTGTGGTGATTCTCCCAGGGTTTTCTAGAGATCTAGTGGGCAGACGTGGTTTACCAGTCCCTCCTTCTTTAGGTGCAATAGAATTACATAGCTTGTTCAAGCCTGCACAGGTGACAGAGTGCACAACCCCATCATCTCCGCTGGAACAGTAATGATTCACATACCTGACCTCTGGCTCATCAGCCTGGTGCTCCAACCCACCAAGCTTATGAATGGCCCTAGCAAGTTAAAAAACAGATAGTTCAAGGAGCCATGTCACACTGCAACATAGGCCAGTGTTGGCAAATCTATGGCATGGTTGCCAAAGGTGGCACACGGAGCCCTTTCTGTGGGCACATGACATCACCCCCTCACAGCCATGGCACTTCCCCCTCCGTGCAGACCATGCCCCTGTGTGAAGGGGAGGCAGCAGTTTGTGGGCTCCTTCCTAGCCCCAGTTCACCACACTACTTTTGGGATGCCCAGAGTGGCATGGCTGGAGAGTAAACTGAGGCTACAACCCAGCCCCCAAGCCGCCACCACAGACCCCTGGATTCCCAAAAGTGGAGCACAGCATCTGGCTCTCTGCCCACGGCAGAGAGGCAGATGGGGTGCTACTGTTCGGAAAAGTCAATACAACATGAGTGCCATGTTTCCTGGAGAACTGAATATGTGCGAAGAACCAATGGAATGAGATGTCTTTAGATTTTGCTAAAAATGTTCATGAAAACAATGAGGTCTTTGGGCTTAGTCCTATAGGACTAGCTGCCTCCCCCTCCCCAATTAGAGACACAATATTGAGATATGAAAAACAATAAATAGCTTCCAAAAAAACTATAGGCTCCATTTGAAACTCAGAAGTGAGATACTTTTAGGAGACCTTTTTCGAAATGTGACAAACCAAGGTGAATAGCCTGTTGTCTAAAGGTGGAGCGGAATGGAAGTTGTTGAAATGTCTCCCACTCAGTTTCAGCCACCTCACCCCTTCCAATTGCATGGACAACTGCATGACTAATCTCACAACTAATATAAGCAATGCGCACACAAGGAGGAACCTACTTGACCCGGGGAAGCATGCAAATGTCCTCCACTCTGCATTTGGACAATAGAAATAGAATAGTACCACACAGTGTGAAAGAATTCATGTGGCCTCCACTGCCTTCTTACCAAGAAGCATTTTTACACTTTATATTTTGCAGAGCACACCTGTTTTACACTGCCTCACATTCTTGCATATGAGTGATGCATTGCCATACTTTCCAGCAATTTATCTAATGGCATATGCTAAATGACTTACATTGGCTAAAACCGATTAGTGCATTGTTAGCTATAATATATCAAAATGCACCCAATAACTTTCAGAGAGGATAGACACTGATGGAGATTGAATGTGTTTGGGGCATTTTAAATCCCTTGAAACAAAGCAGCAATTAGCATCAGAGAATGCTTGTTGACGAACTGACATAAGCCGATGCTTTTAGTTAGTAACACACATATATTGACAACCCAGTCCCCTAAACACACTGGCTATAGTCCAGTATAAAGACAAGTAGAAGCCTCCATCAACTCATCTGTCAGCGCCTGGAACTATTATATGGAAGTGAACTTTGCTGATTTTGACAACAACAGCCTACCATATGGCACCTTGAAGATTAATGAATGGATTGTGGTATTTGTGTACCCCATTGCATACACCATGAAAGCTTATGAATAAAAGGAGCTAAAGGTAAAGGAAAAGTTTTCCCCCAAAACATGCATGCTAGTCGTGTCTAGAGATGGGCACGACTTAGCGGTATTCCCGTTTCCGTTTCTGTTACTCGTTTCCGTTACGGAACGGAAACGGTAACGGGAATTACTCCGCCAGACTTCGAGCTCGAACCGACGAATGAACAATTTGGTCAGATTTGTCGTGCTCGTTACTTGCATCGCGCGATCGCGCGCGATGCCAAGCGGCACAGAAAAAAAGTTTTAAAAGTTAAAAAAAAAACCCGATTCCCGGCCCTAAAAGCAGGCAAAAACTGTCTGAGGGCACCTACCACCAGGCCAGAAGGGGTTTTTTTGGGTGGGGGGTTCCCCGCCCCCCTTTCCTTGGGCTAGTGCTACTGCTGCGCTGCGCTGGTACCAGGCGGGGGGGCATTGCCAATGCCATTCGGTGTGCGGGCGGGGGGATCCAAAATGGCGACCGCAAATTTTTCTTTGAAACCGTGGCCCAAATACCCAACAAAGCACCACAGAAACATGAGAAAAATAGCTATTTTAAACACTTGAATTTTTACTGTAGCAGCAGTGGGTTTGTCTTGCCAAAATACGTCTCCGTTGATTTTATTTTATTTTATTTTCATTTTTTTTTTACACGTGCGCAACGGTGGGCTGGCCATGGGACGGGACCATGCAAATTTTCGGAGCCATTCCACCAATCGCATGGCCAGGTTTTGACTGACACTTCTGGATGTGCCAGAGGGCATAAAAAGGCGAGGCACCTTCCAGTCCGTCGCAGTCTGGGCTTGGATCTTGGAGGGTGGTTTAGTCAGGGCTGGATTGCTGCGCTCGAGTCTTCTACTAGTTTCGATTTCGTGGTCGCGCTAGGCAGGGACTCAGGGAGTGAGGGAGGGAATTGAATTTAATTCTCGTCGTCGCAAACATACGATTCGAATTTCTTTTATTCCTGGCTGTGGGGAATAGCAACTCAGCGTTTATT
>JAHTLZ010003547.1:28151718-28170355 GCA_023846285.1 Phrynocephalus versicolor | reverse complement strand
TTTTTTATTGCAGCGTTAAGAAAGTATCCATAAAAGGAAAAGAAGTAAAATGTTTAAAGTTCAAAACAGTAAAATGAATAGCAACATGCTACCATATCTGAAGGTGATGTAAACCATTCAAGTCATCCTTAGTAAATAATGAACCTGATCCACCCAAAGGTAATCAATTTGTTACCTGAACTTGGAGGGAAATCATTTTTTTTGAATTACACATCTGCCACCAAAGTCATTGGCCAAGCTCTTTTTCATGACTCACTGATAATAACACCAAGCAACTCATGACTCACTTGTTCTATTGATCCCAGTGGAATACACACTAAAACCCTGCACATGGTGGCTTGGAAATAAGTCCCACTGTGTTCAAATGGCCAATCTAGGGATTAAGTGTTTACTCACTTGCCTGCTTGTTTGATTCATTATTCATTCATGGTGTCAGTTCATCACCTTCCTGCTTCCCAAGACAGCCAAAATAATGTACAACCGTGTAAAATTATTATTCCTTTTTGCTATGTCTCTTCCAACTGATGGCTACCCTATGAATTCGTCATTTCCAAATGGTCCTCCTGTCATCAGGAGATCATCTCAGGTCTCAAAAACTCAAGGGTGAAGCTTCCTTTATTCCTTTATCTCTTATTTGGCCTTCCTCTTTTCTTGTTAAGGTATCTCGGTATTTTTGTCTTTACCAATTACTCATATAGTCTCATGAGGTGGCCAAAGTACGATAAGCCCCCGTTTAGTCATTTTTGCTTCTAGGAAGACTAGAGATCGGCACAAAATGAACAATTTTTCATTTCCGTTTCCGTTTTTTTGTTTCGTTATGTAACAAAACGACAAATGAATTTTGTCTCTAAAATGAAACAAAATGAACAGAAACACCGGAAATTTTGTCGTGCATTTCGTTTCTGTTACTGCAATATGAGTGAATTGCTTAAAATCCTAAAAAAATCACAAAAAAAAAAATAAATGGTAACGAAATGGTAACGAAATGAATGAAAACAAAAATGATTTTTTTGCAAAAATTCACAAAAAACGGAAACGAACCAGAACAGACCCCCAAATAACAAACGACAAACGAAATGCCATTGTTTTGATTCATGCCCATCTCTAAGGAAGGCTTTAGGCTTGCTTTGATTTAGTTCCCTCATATTTGTCTTTCTGGTGGGCCATGGTATCTGTAAAGCTCCAACATCACAATTCATTTTTTCCCCTTCCAGCTTTCTTCACAGCTTAAAACCTGTCCGTAGCAATTGAGAACACCATAGTGTATTTTTCGGTGACACATTTTACAGTTCCTTTATTGCTGCTCATCCAAGGCGCCTTCTGACTTATTCACTGCAGTCTCCGTTTGGATTCATGATGGAACTAACGTATAGAAAATCTTTAACAAATTCAATTTCATCATTGTTGAGTGTTGACTTTAAAGGTGTGTAATTCTTCCGTAGACATAATTTTTAACTTCTTAACATTCAGTTATAGTCTTGCCTAGGGTGAGAATTTCCGCACTTCTTTCATTTTGGGCTCTTTTGTGAGTGCCTCTTCTACTGGTGCATTAATTTAACATGGAAGGGAAAGCATGTTTCATATTCTTTTATTTCAGGTTTACCATTCCTTTTCTTCTGGCACTCCAGGAACCCTAAGGAATCTCTAGAAACTACTGCAACAAACAGAGAGGCAAGGCAGCAAGAGAATCAATCTGCTTCAAAAGGAGGTAACAGTAAAAAAGTAAAAACAAAATGTGCTGCTTATATACTGTCCCATCACGTTTAAAGCACTCTCTGGATGCTTTACAGTTTAATTATGCAGGCTATACTTTGCCCCCTAGCAAGCTGGGCACTCATTTTACCAACCTCAGAAGGCTGACTCAACCTTGAGCTAGCTACCTGGAACTGAACCCCCAGGTTGTGAGCAATTTTGGCTGTATCACAACAGTAGATGATAAAGAAAAGTCATGTAAACTATGCAGGCACTAGTTTATAAAGAAAGCTTTTCGGCAATGCCTCTCTCACCCTTCAATGCACAGCACCACAGGAGACCAGACAAAGATGTTCCTTCAGGCAAGCCTCCTCAGCACCACCAGTCCTACATGCACAGCAAAAGATACTGCACTCACTCGCCAACCAATTGCAAAAGCAGTAAACCAGCTGTTCTGGTCTGATAATATACTCCCCAGTTGCTTTGTCATCATCTGTGTACAGTGATACCCGCCTATCACTGGGGTTAGGGACCTGACCTGACCCGCAATAATTGAAAATCCACGATATGCGGATGCAAGTCAAGTCAGGCCGGGGGGAGCCTAGCTGGGGGCTCTTGTACTTTCCGGTAAACTGGAAATAATTTCTGAGACCTCCAACAGGCCTAGAAAGGTTCTCGGAGGCCTCAGAAATGATTTTCAGCGATCCGGAAGTCACTTCAGTGATCCGGAAGTCCAGAAGGCCCAGGAAGGCCCTCGCAGGCCTGTTCAGGTCAGCTCCAGTCCTGTGGTAACTATGGGAGGCTTGAAACAGGACTTTACCCTCTTACGCTAGGGGGCCTTTTTTCATATACTGCGATTCCGCAATATAGCGGGACTGCAATATATGAACCGCGAAGGGGCGGGGGACCACTGTACCAGGTTTAAATTTCCTGTTACTGATAATTTCTTGGATTTTAGGAAATGATATCCTGTTTTTTTTAACCCCTCTTTTGTAGTTATCCACTATCCTTCTTTGCACTGATGAATTTGTAGTCGTTCCTTTTATTGCTACATGGCAGTCACTGAAAGGCTGAATTTAGGATTCCAGCCCTATTTCTGTCTCCTCCTCCCCCCCCCCCATATATTCTTAATGGGTTGTGTATGTGTCGTCGGGGGTTCAGCTTTCTTTTCTTCTAACTATGGGAATTGTCTATCTGCATTCTTCCCTGATAATATGTCAGTTTCAATTCACAGTTCTTTTTGTTCATAATCAATTGAATTTAGAGATAAAAACCTGTTCTTTATATGAACTTCAAATTAATTAGAAATGTCATTTACATTATATTCTGGAATGATCCTTTTTTTCTTCATTTTTTACTCATTTTTATATTAATAATTCATGGTCAAGATTAAAATCTGCTCTTGACCTTGTTTAACAGACAAAATATTGTTTCTCTGTCTACCACTTCTAATTATTAGACATGGGCACAACTCAGTGAAATTTTCGTTTCCGTTTCCATTTTTTTCGTTTCCGTTATGTAACGGAAACGGTAACGATAATTAAGACAACAGAACTCGAACTCGAACGGAAAAAAGAAAAATTTGGTCGGGTTTTTCATTTTCGTTTGTGGCATTGTGGCGATCGTGCAATGCGAAGCACAGAAAAAGTTTTTAAAAGTTTTTTTTTAAAAAACCCCGACTCCCGGCCAAAAAGCAGGCGAAAATATGCCTGCCTGAGGCTTTGCCACCTACCAGAGGGGTGGTTTCTGGGGGGTCCCTGGCCTCCCCCCATCTTCTCCTGTCCTGGGGCACTTGCCCCAGGCCGGGGGGGGGTCATCCTCGTCGTCTCGCCATGCCATGCAGTGGGGGGGGGATCCAAAATGGCGACCACAATTTTTCTTTTGAAATCATGGTCAAAAAACACACCAAATCACCACAGAAACATGTGAAATTTATTTATTTTAAATGCCTGAATTTTAATAGTAGCAGCAGTGGTTTTTTTTAATAGCAATAAAACGTCGTACTGATTTTATTTTATTTTATTTTATTTTTTATTTTTTTAGACCTGCCCATTTGGGCTGGGCATGGGATGGGACCATGCAAATTTTTTGAACCATTCCACCAATGGCATCGCCAGGTTTTTGACTGACACTTCTGGATGTCTCAGAGGGCATTAAAAGCTGAGTCACCTTCCAGAAATCGCAGTCGGGTATATGGATGTGGTTGAGGGAGGAGGGCTGGCTGCTGGTGGCTGGTGCTGGTGTGATCCGATCGAGATTGAGGAGGGAGGCTGGAGGCTTTAGGATTTAAGTTAGGCAGGCAGGGAGGGAATTGAATTTAGAAAATAATTTCTTTGATTCCCTGCAGCTTTGTCTGCTGAAGGGAACAGCAGTTTATTCTTTATTTCTTTTCTGGCAGTTTGTGAGGATTTTTTTCTGATATTGCATAAAGGGGGAGGTTCGACTGGGAGTGGGAGGTGTGGATTTATTTTAAAAATATATTATATACTACCATTTATTTTCTAATTTCCCAACTTCAATTTGCTTGCACACAAACACATTTGGGGTGCAAGCCAAGAACAGAACCTCTATCCTAAATGATATCCTAACTGCCAACTCGCCCACCCACCCGCGCTGCCACCCGCCTGCGCCCCGCGCCTCCGCCCGCCCACTCACCCGCCCACGCCTCCCCCCTGCCGCCTGCCCGCACCTCCCCCTGCCCCCGCCCCCTGCCCCACCCACCACCTAGGGCGCAAAAACACCTAGTGCCAGCCCTGATTGTGGGACGCTCCTATGCTCTGGGAAGTCAAATTGCGCTAAATCGCAGTGGAAAAGACAAACGACAAACAAAACAACGAAACGACAAATTTTTGAAAAATTTCGCGACAAACGGAAACAACCCGAAATGGACCCATTCCAACAAACGAAAACTCAAAACGTCATTTTTTCTGGTCGTGCCCATGTCTACTAATTATGTAGTCTATTTAATTTCTATATTGGCTATATTGTTATATTTATGAGTAGTGTTGTCCACTTGGTTGCTTTAAGCATGTATTGCAAAAACAAACACACAAACAACATGCCCTGCCTTGTTATAGAGACCTTCAGACCCATTCTCTTCAGGCATTATTTATTCATTTCCAGATCATTTGCCTTTGAATAAGGAAAAGGAAAGTTGCTTTTTCTCTCAAAAAATCCCTTTTTCTGTGAGGATGTTTCTAAAAATGATAATTGTCAGCCTATAATCTTGCCATTACATTCTTAATAGGCAGGTCACCAGTGGCAGACTCAATGGCAACATGCTTATGAAAGGATAATGAAGACAAGAGTAATTATGCAGAAAGGATAGCTTAGCCTAGCACATGGCTGTGATGTGGCCCTCCTTGAAATATGAGCAACCTGCTCCTCTTATACAGTAAATGAAGGGTTCGCCTTTCTTAGAATCATCATCATTATCTTAGTACTGCAGAGTTGGAAGCGGTCATTCACTTCAAACCCTTTTAAGGCAGCACCATTGAACAATGAAACAGCCAAGCCTCTGGCTTGGTAGCCAGATCCCTCAGCTACTCTGATATGTAGCAGGTAACTGTTTAAACCTCTACAATAGAGATGGGCACGACTCAGAAAAATTGTTCGTTTTTGTTTTCGTCTAGGGGTCCGTTTTGGCTCCTTTCCATTTTCGTGAGCTAATTTTCAAAATTTTTCGTTTTCGTTTCGTTGCGTAATGAAAACGACAAACGAAAACAAATTTTTTTTGTTTCTTCCCATTTAGCTCTATTAAGTGCTTTTCCAGTAACGAAAAACGAAAATTGGCTCGAAATTAGTCATTTCGTTTCCGTTTTCGTTCCAGTTTTGAGCCGTTTTTCGTTTTTCGTTTCGTTACGTAACGGAAACGAAAAACGGAAACGGAAACGAAAATTCCGCTGTCGTGCCCATCTCTACTCTACAATGTCTACATAAATGCAGAGAATATGGTGATAACTTGGGTGGAATAACTGAGGCTTTGCCCCTGGGTACAGAGATTTAGTAGGCACCTAAATCCTGAGGTGAATGTATTTTGCTCAATGTTAAGAAAATAGAAGGCCTGTACTTAATCACTTTCCTTTTTATGAGTATGTTTGTGGGGTTTTTTTTGGGGGGGGGCAACATTCTCTTACTCCTTTTTCTCCAGAGGACACCCACTCGTGTGTGAGAGTGAAATAGGGTGGGAGATGGTGCCAGTTGCCCTTGGAGCCAAAATTATTAGTTACATCTCTGGGAGAAAAAAAACATGTCTGTTGTCAAGGGAAGTTTGATTTGCCCCTCGCCTGACTCGTTATGTTGCTGGAAGCTGATGAGAAAGCTGACAGCAGCTTTCTCAATTGAAAGCACGTCAATACCGTCTTACATCTTTGTCTGCTGGCTGACATTACATCCCAGATTATGGTATATCAATGTGACATGCCTGAATGAGATGAGATTGCAGCTGCCGCCAAAGGTTCTAAAGGCTATGCAAATATTTTCCGTTAAGATCCTGGCTATCAATTTGGGGCATACATGCGCATAGGTGCTTATTTATTTTAAACAAAGGCTACAATAAATTGTTATACCGGTGCTCTTGCAAGCCAGGGCTCTATGACATATACGTCAGAGGGATAGAGAAAGATAGCTATCAGCCTAGAAAACAATACCATCAATCTTTCCGTAATTACTTGATTTTATCATGAGATGCCAGTTAGAAGATGCTGGAAATAATATCCTGATACCTCGGCCTGCATTGGTATTTGGTATTTCTTCAAGAAGCTTTTATTTCTTTGACAGAGGGTGCCATTTTTAAGCTGGTTTATTCAAAGAAGCTCAGTTTAAATGGCTGAAATTTGGTCCTATATAGTTAACATTCCTGTGTGGAGTTGAAAAAGAAGCATGTTTTGTGGAGAAAGGGAAGGAGGGTTGAGCCTATCTGTGGAAGGTGAGGCCCATAAGGAAAGCCAGTGGTGGACCTACACATGTTGAGGCTCTGAAACTTGAACTAGCCTGTTTGTAGCCAGTGACAAGGTCTGGATAAAAACATCTATCTTCTCTAATGGGATTGTTAAATCACCACAATTATTATTTTTTTCTTTTTTAAATGCAGACTAAAGTGCTTTCTGGGCTAAAACTTCACTTGTTTCATAGTGGATCCATCCCTGAGGAAAGCACAAAACACTAGATTTGCTCTATCACAACAGTATTTTTCTATCTAGAGTTCCCGGTGGGCAAAGTGTGGCTCTTCAGATGCTGTTAAGACTGCAACTCCCAGCATTCCTTGCCATTGGCTGGGCTGGATAGATTTTCTGGAAATTCTAGTCCAAAACAAAAAATCTGGAAGACCAAACTGTACCCATCACTGATCTAGTGCTTTATGCCCCTGCCAGATATGAATGGGGTGGACTAAGATTCACTTTCTCCTGCATTCAACTTTAAGCATTAACTGAATTGAAACTAGAGATGGGCACAAAATGAAAAAATAATAGTGTTTCACCATTTCATTAAGTAACAAATTACTTCATTATGTAATGAAAAGGTAGGACACGTTTTGTCACGAAATAAAAAAATGTAATTTTTTTCTCTAAGAATGAAATTATTCATCCTAGAGGAAATGGGAGGGTAGCTTCCTCAAGCTCTTCCCTGTAAACCCCCAAAATCTAGAGAAGTTTGGGGCTCAGGGGGCTGAGTTATTAAGCTCCAAAGGGTGTGCCCCTAGGAAAAATATTTCTAATTGAATCAGGAAACTGAATCAGGAAACTGCAGTACCCCCCACAGGCAAGCAATTAGCAGCTTTGATTCAAAATCCCGATTCAATTAGAAAGATTTTTCCTATGGGCACCACTTTGAAGCTTAATAAGTCAACCCCCTGAGCCCCAAACCTCTCTAAACTTGGGGGGCTTACAGGGAAGAGTCCATTGAAGTTACACTGTGATTTCCATGCCAATACGTGGGAGTGAACCCTATTTTCAAGGATATAATGTGTTTCAATTAAGCCCTCAATTGGTGGTATGTGCTGTATACACTCTTTCGGTTAGCTACCAGGACCCCCCTTGGGAGCTTAATAACTCAATCCCATAACCCCCAAACCTCTCCAAATTTCAGAGGCTTACAGGGAAGAGCTTCAGGAAGCTACCCTGCCATTTCTATGCCAAAACATGGCTGTGATCCATATTTTTGAATAAATAATGTTTTGTTGTGTTTATGTACTCAAAAATATGGATTGCAGCCAGTATCTGCACCAAAATTGCTCTGGAGCTTCCTCAAGCTCTTTTCTGTAAGCCCTCAAAATTTGGAGAAGTTTCGGGCTCCAAAGGGGTGCCCCTGGGAAAAAGACTTTCTAATTGAATCAGGATTTAGAACCAAAGCTGCTAATCGTTCACCTGTGTGTGTGTGGATGGAGTCTATTGCAGCTTCCTAATTCAATTAAAAACTTTTTTTTCTTAGGGGCGCTCCCTTTGGAGCTTAATAACTTAGCCCCATGAGCCTCTCCATATTTAGGAGGAAGAGCAGGGAAGAGCTTTAGGAAGCTCCCCTACTGCCATTTTGGTGCCTCTATGACCCAGAGGAGCATTTCATTTCATTTCATAAGAAAACTACTCTAAACATTTGTTATAAATGAAACAAAATGAAACTACTAAAGAAATGAAACAAAACAAAATGCTATATTTCTGTTTCATGCCCATCTCACCCTCATTTTCTCCCATATTCATTTTTTTTTCATATTTTGGTAAATTCTGACAATAAAGATAACTAAATGGAAATTCTCATTCACCTTCAGATGGGCTGTGGGCTAACATCTTCTCCTTGCCGCTTGCCACTCCATTGTGTGGGATATATGATGGCAATAAAGGTTTGCTAACTTTTTTCTTTTAATACAGTTTAAGTGACTATTAGGGTCCATTATAATAAAGATAAAAGACAGCATTGCGTACTATTTTAAGATACAAGAAGGATTTGCACTAGCTGTATTCAGACCGATGAAGCTGTTTGGATGAACAACGAAACGTTTCTATCTCTCAAAAAAGAAGTCCAGTAGCCATGACTCAACTTGCAGATAAACTCACCTGGATGACTGAGAATCTTCACAGACATATACAAGAAGGCATTGCATAATATTTTATAAGTTAATGTATATTTATAAAATCGTGGTTGGAGCCAATCTATTTGAAGGATTGTATCAATGCATAGGAGCCTTCTCGGCATTTAAGACCTTCTGGGGAAGCCCTTCTCTCAGTTCCACCACCTTCCCACGTTCAGATATGGCTTTCTCAGCAGCTGCTTCTAGGCTTTGGAATGCACTGTCCTAAAAATCCAAGATGGCCCCTCCCTCTTGGCCTTCCATCATCGGACAATGACCTTCCTTTTCAGATATATCTTTAAGCATTAAGTTACTGTATCTCAAGATTGCTGGTAATACAGTTACAGTTTTTTAAATGTTTCTTAAATTGTTTTTATACTTTTTAATATATTTTTAATCTTAATATATGTTTAATTGTTTTAAATGTGATATTTATATACTTAATTTAAAAAAAAAATCTTATCTGCTGCGATCTGCCTTGGGTCCCCTATAGGGAGAAAGGGGGCATACAAATAAATAAACAATAAGAAACAAACAAACAAAGTATTAAAATTTAAATAACATGCCATAATGGAAAAGCCATAAGCAGACCATCAGAAGGCCACTAATCTTTTTTTAGCATTATTTTTTCTTTAAACCTCACTTAGACCAGAAAGACCTTCCAATAGACAGCACTTCCCAATAAAGTCTCCGATAAAGTACAGCTCATGACTTTCAGACTAATAGAATTCAACTAGCATTGCACCAGTCTTCTTCCTAGATTCTAGTTAACAGTCTTCACATTGGAAGAGATCCTATGGATGATCATCAACCCCCCCCTCCAACTCCAGGACGCACAATGGGGAATGGAACCTCCATAACTAAATCACTGAGCGATCCAGTAGTCCTAATCATCCCGGTTCTTGCGGGGAGAGATAGTGGACTAAAATATTCTGTAAGTTTCATATGTGTATTGCTAATGCCATGTGTTTTATTTACTTATCTGTTTCTTATGATTTTCTTCTTATCTCATTTCCTGGGCTAAAGTACCGTTTACAATCCTGGAAACTGAATGGCAAATATATAAGGTAAATAATTACTATAAACATCCAGTGTAATCATGAAGACTTGTCACTGAGTTATCTTGGAGTTTAGATTAGAACATGGACATTTTCCATTTACATCCAGAGGTGTTTGCTTTGAAGGGCTAAGTTTTAGGATTCTCATACGTTTATCTTTCACCTGAGCATTTTTCTTTTGCCTGAATTTTTTTTCTGCACTCTATCTATGTCTGTCCAGGTGGGAATTAATAGAACTCGTAGGACACAGTAGAGAATAGAAATTGCACTGAAAATAGCTCCTGTTCCTTCTTTCCATAAAGCAGCCTGGGAAGAGCTAAGCAGCGCGTGAACTACTGTGGAATGCAGAGCAGCTACTGTGTTCGCAACTGAGTCCCATGCTGATTTTATCTAAGCTTATTATTGCAAAGCGCAATGGGACCTTCTGACTATCAAAGGAGCTACTTAAAAGAAAATTCTCTTCTTGTCCATAAATAAAATTGCCAAGTTAACACAGTGTGACATGCTGTAGTTTGCACAGTTCCCTATAAAAGTTTTCTTAACAGAGTACCATGGGAGTTCACGCTGCCATCACAGATGGGAGCCTGTGCAGATTTCTAATGGCACATAACATGTTATCATTTCAGTATATTGCATTTGACAGGTTTCTTGCTTTAGATGACCACCTTAAATTTACTGGACTAGCTCAAATGGGAAAGAAGGCTTATTCATTCATTCATTCATTCATTCATTCATTCAATGTATATATTGCTCCATCTCGCTGCACAGCTGCTCTGGGCGGTTTACAAAGTTGAACAAATATCAGTCAACACACACAATAAATAAACAATCCAATAATAAAAACATAAGAAATAAAACAATATCTATCCAAGCATCAAACAGGAGCAAGAGGGCCACATTGTCCAGAGACTGTATGCAGCAATGAATCCCTTCATACAGGCAGTGTTTCAGCACGTTTTGTTTCAGCAAATGTTCTCCAGTGATCTCAGAATATGAATATCACAATCCAAACCCCACATTGTAGTAACTCTAGGCAAGATAGGGTTGCATTCAAATCCTATTGTCTCAATTTTCCCTAAATCATAGCATGGCTATATATTTAAATAAATGTATGCATGTTCTAGAGACCTTAGACCAGTCGTTCCCAACCCTGGGTCCGCAGATGTTCTTGGACTAAAGCTCTCAGAAATTTTCAGTAGTGATTTTAATCTGGGGATCCAAAGTTGGGAACCACTGCTATTGAAGTGTTGCATTATGCCATCATAATGGCCACACTTGGTGGAATGACAATGTTATTATGTAGGACCAAAATGGGTAAAACAGGGAGTCCTGGTAGCAGAGGGAATCTACGGCTTCCTCAGAGTCTTCCCCAATGCTGGTGTAACATGGCAAGTTTGATACCAAGATGAAAATCCCACTTCCTTCTTACCACACTAAAGGAGAAGCACACAACCAGTCCTGGTTGAGACACCTCAAGCTATCTCAAGGTCTTAACTGGAGAGCTAACATCCCCTATATGAAGGTGAGTCCATATTGTTATAGATACAAGACCTGTGGGGATGGGAATTCTGGTAAAACTTTGTGTGTTGCTAGTATGTATGACTGGAAGTGTTTGCAAATGCTGTGGGATTAGTTTTGTATAGTTCAACCTAAACATTTCAAATTCTCAGTTTTTTATTTTTTATTTTTATTTATTTTTGGGTTGTTTTTCTAGTTCTGATTTGGTGGGTAGAGACCCTGATTAAAACACGGCAGTGTTGCTGGCAGAGCTACAGCCTTCCCATGGACTGTGCCGGCATTTTCCTAGTGGAAGAGTGTTTGTCTACTGTGACTCCAGTTCTATTAGTCTATGTCCAATCTGTCTTACCTTTCTCCCTCCAGCAGATTCAAAGAGACTCCTCAGATCTTCCAAGGGAATATCAAATCGCTCTATTCTGCGATGGACACCTGGAAGTTCCTCCTTGTATATCTCAGAAGAGGGGGTGTTTTCGGTATGGGCTTTGTCCATGGTATTGGCTGACCTGCCCTACAGAATGAGTCTTTCTCCCTAAAACAGGCTCCAGATGCTCACTTCCTGATTCCCACTTGGTGATACCAAGGCTCCGATTCTTCTACTGGAGAAGGATTTCAGTAGCTGTTGCTTTAGCTGGGAAGTCCACATTTGCTGTTCTCCCATCTGGATCTTGTCAGAAGCACTGGCTGCCTGTAATGGAGTTACAGAGCACCTGGGGACTAGCTCTCAATGTGTCTAGGCCCATTAAATGTTGAATATTCTGCCACCATCAGTCTGACCTGGAAAAGGATAAAGTATGTAGCTGTAAGTGATGGGAAAATTGAACCACCTCAACTCATGCATCTATAGAAGTCCAGCCAAATATAATCTGCTTCCACCAAAAGTTTGTTTGAGGCCAACAAAAATATTTTAAGTTTATGTTTCTTAAAAATCTAAAGCAGCTTACAGTTTTTTCAAAGAAACAAAGTTAAAAAAGACAAATAATAGATTATTACAGTATTCAAAAGCATTAAACAAAGATCCTATTACAGCTCATAATAAGAAGTAAAAACATAAGTAAAACACAGGATAAAATATTCCCTTTAAAATTGCCTTGGTCAACCAGCCATTGAAAAGAAAACTTGCCTGATGAGAAAGTCTTTGCTTAGCTGAGGAATGACACCCAAGATAGGTCCGACTTGGTCTCTCATAGGAGGAGGTTCCAGAGTCTGGGTGCAGCAAAAGTAAAGCCCCTCTCCCATACTTTCACCACCTGAACTCCGGACGTGCAAAGGCCAAAGGCTTCTCTTGATGATCTTGGTACCTGAGCTGGCTCATAATGGGAGATACAGTTGGCCGTTAAGGGCTTTAAAACCAGCACTTTGAATTGTGCCCAGAAATGGATCAGCAGCCACTGGAGCTGCTGGAAAAGAGGAGTTATATCTTTCCTATATCCTGCCCAAATTAATAATCCAGCTGTGATATTTTGGACCTGTTGGAGTTTCTGAACACTTTCCAAAGCTGCCCCGTATAGACTGCATTACAGAAACCCAGCCAATATGTAAATAAAGCATGCCACCATGGCATCATAGCCAGATCAGACCTCTCCAAGGAATGGGCACAGCTGGTGTGCTTGTTTTAATTGTGCCAGGGCACTGCTGGCCACTTCCAAAATCTAGGCATCCAGGTTCAGAGATGAATCCAGGAGCACTGTGTTTTGAGAGGAAATGCCTATCCAGCACAGGCTGCAGCCTTATTCCTCGATCTGCATTTTGAATGACCTGGAACACTTCTGCCTTTCTGGATTAAGTTTTAATATATTTGCCCTCGTCCAATCCATTACAGATACTAAACACTAATCTATAACTGAAACAGCTTCCTTGAATTAAGATTGGAAGGAGGCATAGAGTTGGGCATCATTTGCATACTGGGGACACCAACCCCCAAAGTCTAGGCAACCTCTCTCAGCAGTGACATGCATATGTCAAATAGCATAGTGGATGGAGCAGCACCCTGAGGGACACCACAGGCTAATGCTGGGCAATTGAACAGGCGTCCCACCAGCATCACTCTCTAAGTTCTCTCCTCCAGGAAGGACAAGAGCCACCATGAAACAGTGCACCCCCCATCCCACCCCAGTAAGACAACATAGTAGGATATCATAGTCAATGCTATTGAAAGCCACCAAGAGTTCCAGCACAATCAGCAGGGTCACACACACCCTATTCAGTTCCCATTCCCACCATAGGTCATCCTTCAAAGCAACCAAAGCAATCTCTGCCCCATAACCAGGCCTGAAACAAGAAAGAAAGTGATCTAAGCAATCCATCTTATCCAGGAAGCCGTGGACCTAAAAGTCATTACCTGCTTTAGCATCTTTCTCTGCCAGACAGTTCTATGCAGATGCAATGGTGACAGAGAAGAATGACTCCTTTGCTCCTAACATTGCCATAGGGTAGGCCATCCAATGGGCTCTACTCTGTGTTGGGTCAGATTCAATCTGAATTTTCTGCCATCATCACTCTAGTCTCCGCCCCACTTGTTTCATCACTACTAGCTCCCCAGTAAGCCAAGGGGTCAGTATGACTACTTTGCAAGAAGGGATGTTTAGGAGCAAACATGTCAACAACCCTGGCCATATCCCTATTCCAGAGATCAACTAAGGCTTCAACAGCCTGCCAAGGTGACAGGGGACTCCCCAACCATCAGAAACCATTTGGAGCCATCAGCCCCCCAGGGGAGACCATCTTAATTGGTCCCTCACCCCTAAAGAGGTCTTGAGTTCCAATGAGTCTAAACCCCATCAGATGACGATCTCTCCATGGCAATGGAACGGCAAACAGTTCCTCCACACCCAGCTCATCAACATCTATCCCAGTACTGAAAGCCAGGACTAATGTGTGCCCTGCAGCATGAGTGGGAGCAGATGCCATTTGGGACAAACCTACATTTGTCATGGAGGACATGGAGCCTGTTTATACTGTTAAACTAGGTTTGCAACTGGCAACAGAAATTTTAAAGAGTAAAAAGGTTCTATCTTTGAAATAGAATTGGAAATAGAATACCCCTGTACTGTACATAATTTATTTTCTTGGTAACAAGAAATGAATATAGTCTGGTCATCTTTTTTGAAACAGTGTTACAGGTATTGTAATCATGTTTCATCATGGAAAAATTAAAAACATGAAAAAAGGGGGGAGAGAGAGAGAGACAAAAGACTCAGTGGAGTGTCTTAAAAACAAACTAGTTTGTTTTCAGGGTAAGTTTTCATGGACCAAATTTCACTCCCTCAGCTCCATTCTCTAGCCCCTTGCCTAGATAATATATTAAGGCCAAAGCTCCCAGGCTCTCAGAAATATGCATAATTTTTTTTAGTGCTGGGCAATGTTTCCTCTAATTTTCAGCCCTGCTTGGTGTGGCACTACCCCTCACATCCTCCCCCTGCACAGCTCTGTTCCCCGCCGCCGCCACCACCAAACACATAGGGTTCCGCTGTGAGTGGAACTAAAGGGGCTGGAAAAACTTGCTGAGGGTACGCTCACATAGCCACACAGCTTAGAGGAAGCCTTGGTGCTGGGCACTGGGCAACCCCCAGTTAAAATCCACCTCATTTTGTGGAGTGGTCTAAGCATTCATTCACCAAAGTTTGCTGATGGAGAGAATGAGGATCAACCAAGTCCACAGATTAATTCCTGCATCCAGTGGAATCAGAAGGAGTGTCTAATTGACTGGATGGAGAAGCTTTTATATCAGTAGCTGTGGAAAGGGGTGTTGAGGCAACCGGGGCTAGTTTATTTAAAAATATGCAGTGTAAATGCTCCCCTCAGTTAGCTGCATGCATATATATCTCACGCCGTGGATCAAGGGAATAGGCAGAACAAACTGAATTCAGCAAACATGGACTAATTCTGCCTTGATCACAGCTTTGCAAATGCCTTCCCCTCCACCGGCAGATCCTGTCTTGCCTCCATGGCAGCTGAATCAGGCATGTTTAGCCCATATTAGAAATGAACGTGCAGGGAGGGGTTGGCACTGTTGGAGGACTACCCCAAATATCAGAAGAATGAACTCAGGTTTCCATATCCAAGGAAAGTAGTGATAGATTTCTTCTTTGTTTTCAAACCATTTGGCTCCTTCTAAGAGGGGTCTTTTAAAATGGCGGTGTGTTTGTGTTTGATTAGGCTACCATTTCATAGGGCAAACATTGAGGCTGCAATGTTTGCCCTATGAAACTCCTTCTGTCTCCGTACAGCTACACTACCAGGGCCATCCAGAATCAGATTAAGTACACAGGGACAGGGGGAAAAGACAATCTCTTAAAGTTGACAGTTTATGTGTTTGCTGTCCTCTGGAAAGTACACTTGTGATTCCCTGGAGAAGAGGTGTCATTTACTGAACTGATCCAGTCTATTAGATAAAAATGGGAGGATGTCATGGTCTGTTTTTCAAAGGCCAAGGAGAAAAACTACAGGGCTTTCCCTCCCTCCCTTCTAAAAGCAGCAAAAATAAATATTTTTTTAAAAAAGGTAGCTTTGAATGTGACTCCCTCAGCAACCCCAAAAGCTGGATTTTTAAGCCAGATTTATAATTAATGGAGAGGCAAGGAGGTATCCAGAGGAGTCACCAATGGGGGCATTATGTGGCTAGTACAGGAGAGACCAGCTAATTGGCTTGTGTGAGTCAATTTGGCTCCTTTATGTTCCTGACATTTTTGACAGTTGCCTTCCTGTTCATCAGGACAGAAGCCGCAATAATTCTGTAATAATGAGAAATTTCTCTCCAGGTGGGGTTTAACTAATGAATGCCAGAGAACTCTGTGCCTTCTGCACTTGAAGACTACGAAGGCAGGTGAATGTTCTGTCCTCTCAGATTTGGAACAGCAGCCAGCTGGCAAAAGTAAAAGTGCTCCATTCTGTGTTGTGACGAACTAAAAGGAAAAGAAGACGTTGTGGGTTCCCCCCATCCTCCCACCCAGCTAGTCAAATATTGAACAGCAGCCACTTTCAAAACTTCCAGAAAGGGAATATCTAGCCAGCCATCTATGATGGAGTCCCACTACCTCTAGTGAAACTACACTAGTTACGGATAGACACTGGAACTCGAGGCTGTGGCAGTATAATAAAGGAAATAAGGATAGACACTGAGCTCTCCAGGAACTGATGGTTGTTGTGAGTTTTCTGGGCTGTGAAATTCTGGCTCCCTGCACTCCTGTCCCATGAAGATGCTTGTCACAGAGACTGGCAAAATGTTAGAAAGACAAACCTCCAGAACATGGCCGAACATCACGGAAAACCCAAAACAACCATCAGATCCTGGCCGTGAAAACCTACAAGAATAGATCTCCAGGAACTGTATGTAATTTAGTTATCCTCCCAAAAATATCTCTAAGTTTGGAATTTACATGTAGATCCTATGGAAATTGATGCACCATCCGGAATAATGAGGAATAAAATATTTCAGCATAGCTTTTTGCAGCTGGGTACTTAGGTTCACTCACAGCAGGGACCAATTCTTATAGGAGGCCATAATTACATTATTGTTTCACACAACCTGATAAAACAGGATTAGATATTAGGCCCATTATGGAGATGCTGGTATGTTCTCCCTTCCTCTCTGCTCCCCGACCAGGGCAATTGAATAGCATGATACCATCATGTTGAGTTTCCTGCATCAATCAATGGTGTGGGACCTTTGAACCATGAGGACAGCATGTGGCATGGCAGGAATCACTTAATGATATTGCGTAAGAGGGAGAATGTGCTGCAGAGATGCCATTCTGGAGTGGAATAATCCTCACCCACACTCTTATTCAATAACTGGACAGGAGAAGCATGAGCCTTTGTTCTTAATAGGAATTGTTATGCTTTGTATTATTTACCCCTAATCATCATTCACTTTAGATGGTTAAAGTCATTGAAATAAATTCAGGGCTAATCATTTTGAGGGGAAATTGAAGTGGCCCACCAAATGCATTGTAAGAAGGTGTGACGAGTGCCACTTGCAATATAATCTTCCCTTGACAAACATTTGTCAAGTCGTTTTTATTCCCACACTACAAACTGGAAACAGTGCCTTTATAAAAGTGTCTCATGGGTCCCCGACCAAGTTTATACAAGAACTCTTATGGAAGCATGGGGTATATTAATCTCATATAAGGCAAATACTTCTCAAGAAGCCCCCTGAGGAATACTATCACATATGTTTTCCCTCCCATGGGCTTTCTCAGTTATTGTTTCCAGATTGTGGAATACTGTGAGAAGCAAGTTACAATGGTACCTCGAGTTATGAGCGGCTCGGCTTACGAAAAACTCAAGTAACGAAAGGAAATCATTGGGAATGGAATTACAAAAAACTCAAGTTATAAAAGGCAATAACTGGAAATGGGGATGCCCAGTTAGGATTTTTTTTTTCACAATAGGAAGTGCCACCAGGGCATCTATTTCCAATGAGTACCTTTCGGTATGAAGCTCCACCCCATGCATGCTGTGTGTAGTGTTTCCGAAACCAGGACATTGGTTTCTTCAAACAGTTTCCTTTCAAATTGGAAACCAATGTTCTGGTTCCAGAAATGCTACACACAGCATGCATGGGGCAGCCTTTCGTATTGAAAGCCTCCCCCGCCAAATGTGGCTGTCAAAAAGCTGAAGCCGGCAAAGCAGCGGAAAACAGAGCAGGGTTTGAATTTACCACTGACTGCTCCCTTCTCCCTCGCTGCCCCAGCCACCCAGCTGGGTTTTTTGGACAGGTTGGTCTATGGGGAATGGGGGCTACTGTTGGTTCTCCTCATGGTCTTGGTAATTTGCCCATATTGTGTCTGGACAAAACTGGTGTACTTTCCCTTTGAAAAGCAAAGTGCATATGCAACAGGCACAGAAGAAATGACTGATTGTTAAAAAGCTGACCAAAAAAATTCAATTCCCTACAATGTTTCTAAATCAACACAACATAGTAGCAGTCAGGTTTGTTTTATGCAAGGTGCATTATTTGCATAATCCCCCCTTGTTCTATTATTCAAGGTGCCACAAAATACCTTGCTCACTCATGAGGTAAAGGTAAGAATTTTTGCCATTCCTCATACTTGTAGGCACACAATCCAATAAGCCATGGGGATATCTGAAACCCATTAGCAATGTAATAAATAAATAAATAAATAAATAAATAAATAAATAAATAAACAAAAGCACACTAAAACAGCCTTAGAAATGAGCTATTCAGACAGAGTGGAACTACAATGGGAGGGACTGTTTTATCCCACTCCCTCTTTGTTTATTTATCTCAGCTGGGTACACACACACACACACACACACACACACACACACACACACACACACA
>JAHTLZ010003547.1:28141197-28151708 GCA_023846285.1 Phrynocephalus versicolor | reverse complement strand
TGTGTGTGTGTGTGTGTGTGTGTGTGTGTGTGTGTGTGTGTGAGAGAGAGAGAGAGAGAGAGAGAGAGAGAGAGAGAGAAAGTGAGAAACCGAGAGAATGAGAGAGGTACACATACCTATGCCTGAGAGAAATGCAATTTGGTTCCTTGTCATTCCATATTTGCAGAAGGTGAACAAGGAGCTCATAATAAATTTATCCTGAACAGTCAATGTAGTCAAAATCTAACAGGCCTATCAGAGAGGACGTGCCACTGAACTTTGAGGGACTGGTTTTCATGTAGTTATGCAGCGTGTGTCACCAGAGAGAGATTGAGAGAGAGAGAGAGAGATTAGCACATACAGTACTGTAGTAAAACTCTCAGATACAGCAGAGAGGAGGAGTTAGACTTAGATTATACACCATATGTGGATATAGCACTGTGGAGTGGAGTACTAGACATGCTGTTTTGTGTCATGTTTTATTCCAGCAGCTAATAAATGGAAACATGAGGGAATTGGTTGTTGTTGTTTTTACAAAAAAGTTGCTGAGAATAAACTCGAGATGTGCACTGCTCCCTCCCACTGAGACCAGACTTTAATGGATTTAGTGACTGACCATCCCTGCACCCCTTTGGAGATGCTCAAAACCCAGGTCAGTCTTTGTTCATTTCTATATCACAAAGGACAGGGGCAGGAAAGAAAAGCCACTTCCAACGAAAGAAGAAATTCAAATTGGTATTACTTCGGATGGGGTTACATAAACTTTCAGAATCATTTCTGGCAGAGTTTCTTGCCTACCTCTGGTCCACAGAACACAATAAAGGGAGAGTTAGAAAACAGCTATAATCAGGTTTGGCACACCAAGGAAAGCGAAGGAGCAAAAAGCTCAGGATGTGGAAAGAAATGGATGGAGTGGCTGCTATGGCTCGTTAACCTCACTCAGAGATCTTCCCAATTGCCTCAGTCACAGAAATGTACAGGAGGGGCCTTGCAAGTCACTGTGGGCACCGCCTATCACCTCTGGTGGTGGTTTTGCATCTTCCTTATCAAGTGTCGCTACTTTCTATTCCCTATTCCCCAGTTTTCATTGCCTTGTACCTCTTTAAAAAATCAACATTTGAAACCCCATGAACACCAGATTTAACTGGAGGAATCTGTGGAGAATGTAACAACCTCCTCCTGTCTCTGTTTTCAGGGATCAAAGTCTGGATGTGGATTTTTTGAGGGGGAGCAGAAAAGTTTTCTTCTGCACATTAGGACTGAAAAGGGAAGGGAGGAGTGCAATCAAAAGACTGATCTACAGTAGACGAAGCACTGGTGAATTTGTGTCACGATCCTTGAAAGCCAACGTCCCAAGACATGCATATAAAGTGGGTGGAATTCAGTAGCAAGTCACAGAGTAGGCCGACTGAATCAGTGGAACCTGAAGAAAAGTTTACTCACCCAATCCCCTGTGTGAGTCAATGTCCCTACTCTAGTTGCAATTCACTAGTGGATTTCAGCCAGAGTTTCATGAGCTATGAATGGTAATTGTTATCTCATTGAGTAATTATGTGGGTTTCTGCTTTTTAACATTAAGCAGATGAAGGAAAAATTTGGATACACCTGTCTTCATTGCACTTATCTAGAGTTAATATCAAGCAATTTTCCAATTGTTTCCCTGCCAACAACCCCGACTTAAGAGCAGCTTGACTTAAGAGCAATTCGACTTAAGAGCTGAAAACTGTTGCCGTTTTAACTGCCACCTTACCAATTTTAGATGTGGTCTGCTCGACCTACATTTTTTCAGTTTTTTTGATTTTTTAACTTATTTTTTCAATTTTTTAGATAGGTACCCCGACTTAAGAGTAGTTTGACTTAAGAGCATTCATTTGGAACGGATTAAATTCATAAGTTGAGGTACCACTATATATGATATTTATATACAAATTATACGTGGTTCACTGGTTTAATTATAAAGCATTTATAAATCTGACATTCAGCCATGGTTATCCATCAGGAGGAGCAAATTTCTTGTGACTCTTAAGACTTTATATGGGCAATAAATTGGACCAAAGCACTTGAACTGATGTTCAGCCATGCTGCATGTTAGGCATGAAGTCCCAGCAGTAAAATCCTTGATCCACATTTAAAAACAATATATACAGTCATGAAACTGTTTTTAACAAGGATCACAGAAATCTCAACATTTACAATGCCTATAATCCTCTAAATAAATAACTAAATAAATACCTCTGGATCTTTCTCTTGCTTTTTAATTCAGTGCACAACATCAAATAAAGATTTGCCCTCAATTACATGATAAAGATTTGACATTCAGGTGTTTTATTTGTTCTCCTTTCCTAAATTTTATGGGGGCTTAATGTCTGGAAGAAAAAGTAGGGCTGTGGTCCTACCAGCATTTTCTGCGTAGTTTCCTGGCGGCGAACTGTGCAGTAAAAGATTGTGTGCTAAGAGGGAAGAGAAGTAAATTCTGGTCCCGGCCGATCATGCCCCTGGAACAGCAGTTTCAGCAATGTTTCCTAAACCACTGCCAGGGGCTGGATTTAGAAACTTCGCTCGAAAATGCTTACTTTTTTGCTTCTGTAACTACGACAGGACCCTGAAAATATGCAGTAAAATCAGTTGTTCCCCTTTATCACCATGGAAGGCTTGCAAACTAGAGCCGGAAAGAAGGACAAAATGCGAAGTAGACAGGTAGAGACCAAACGCAGAAGAGAGGACATTAACTGCACATTAAAAACCACGTGACCGCCCGAAAAAAAATATGCAGGGAATTTATATACAAAGAAAACTTTGGTAAGACCGTGGCCTAGGTTAAAATAAAGGCAAGGAATACCTGGACTTGGGTCCAAATCTAAATCAATATTGATTACCCAATGATTAATACTGTTGCATGCAAATAACCCTTGTTGCCTTCTATACGGTATGTTTGTAAATACATGGACATAAAATTAATTCCTAATTTCTTTCTTGCATATTGACATTGCCGCCCATCACCCCCCAGAGCTCCCAATGGGAAAGTCGGGAGGTTTATAAATGCAAATAATAAATAAATAAATAAATTGCCATTTCCAAATGTAGCCTTACTTAACCAAAGCAGTAGGCTCACAACTAAGCTCTGTGTCACTTAGGGCAAACATGGATTCTGCCCCCCCCCCGAAGCGGGGTAACGTGGGTAATGTAGTACACAGTACAAATACTATTGTGTTGTTTTTGCACCCCCTCAAGCATGCTCCTGGGAAACATGCCACACTTGCTAAACTCCCCAGTAGAGCCCCTGCAGAGTAGCTTTTGTTTCTCTCCATCTTTCCCTTTGTTCCTTCTTGCAGGGGAAGAAAGAAGTGTAATATGATGCAGACCTATCATGAAGTAAACCATACTGAATTTGCTGAGGAGGAGAAAGAGGAGACGATGATACCGCTTCTAGAAACACAGCCTCATGAGTGGTTTACAACACAAATAGTTACGTCAGTGACTGAAATCCTGTTAGGGAGTTATGCCAATAGCACAACTTTTCATAGTCAACTCCTGTCAAGTTAAGAACTCTCTGTAGATGTGTATTGCATGTCTTGTGTAATTCTGTACACAACTGATACCGCCTATGGAGATGTCTTAAATTGCAACAATTCACTTCTAAAAGTTATGTCATTGATGTAACTGTGCACTAGGATTTCAGCCAATAAAAGGTTGAAAACATTTAACTAAAGTAGAGGATTAAAACATTTTTAAAGCAGCAATATTTTTTAAAAGCTACTCTTGAAAAAACAGCAGGCATTCATTTCTTTAAACACAGATTAAAACATTCAATGCTTTTAAAAGGAGTGGAGCCACTTACAAATTCCTTAGTATGGTATAAAAAGGGCCACTGGCTTATTGGATTTACTAATGGACATGTGAAAATGTATACCATGCTAAGGACTGTATCACACGAAAACCAATAGAACTTTTCAAGATATGCCGATACAGTTGTAGAACATGTTTCTCTATAATTACCTACGGAACATTTACATGTTGGGTATTTTTACTTTCCCAAATCTCTCCCCACAGTCTCATTTTGGTTCAAATATATGGATTTAAAATTAGACTGAGAATATATGATGATGCAATGTTCTGTGATCCAGATACAACCAATTCACAAAATTTTGGACCCAAGAAATCTCACACCAGTCAGCTCTTTCTCTCTAGTCGATTTTACCTGTTGAGTTAGTTTGCAATAATTGTTTCTGTTCTTACTGCAGAGTAGGTAGGATCTCAAGAAGCTACTCTTAAAACAGATCCACTATGCATTTTTCTTCTAGACTGGTTGACAAGTAAGGCAATGATAGTTATCTATACTTTACAGGTATAGAATACTTCATTGCCTTGATGCTAGCTTTCTATATCAGGCCAGAGCTGTAACATTTCCTTGTGACCGATCCTGCTAGAGGGTTGGAATGAGAACTAGGTTTTCACTGTTGCTGCTGACTTTAAGGGCCCATTGAAACTTATTTGGATCTAGACATGCAAGGCAATGCCAACTTTGAAACATTATGAGTTTCATGATTCTGCCTTCCTAGGACATGAGTCTGTTTTTGTTCTGTGCATCTCCAGAAAATAAATAAATAATAGAGTTCTGGAACTGGACAATGGCATGTTTCACTTGACACAGGTGTTACTTACAGCAGTATCGCATTGCTTTAACCCGGTCCATGTTCTTTGCAGGAAAAGCAATGTCCTTTGAAGCCCAACGAAAGCCCCTTTACTCAAATCCTTTCCCTTCCATACATCACACCTGGTTGCCTTTCACACTGGTATGGGGTTTTAGACAGCAGGCTGGGTGTTACAATTGATCTCCTTCTTCAGTAGCATGTATAGATATGCAAAGAAGCATTTAGCAGTGTTATAGTGGCCTTTCCCTTGGATTCCCACTGATGAGGTTTTTCTTAGTCGCATCCTCAATGGCAAGGCATACTTCAGTGATTTATTCCACTGATCTATTTGGGTCTCATTTGGTTTGAAAAGCTGCAGTCCTTCAGTGATTAATTAGAGCTTCAAATGCTTATAGAAAAGTGCGCTTCTCAAATCCACCCCCGCCATCTATTCCATGAGTCACATCAAACAAGGTCAAGAAGTAGGGATTTGGGGGTGGGGGTGGGAAACTTTTTTTAAAAAAAAATCAAATTAATGTTGACATACCAAAGGATTAAAAGAGTGAACCCCTGGTTTGAGAAAACAGATTCATTTAGACTGGCATTTTTATATGGCACACTTCAGTCTGACACAAATGGTAGCATCTAAATAATAAGCAGCAGCATTAAAATGTGGCAAACAAGCAACACCTATTCACACACACACAAACACACACACACACACAGAGAGAGAGAGAGAGAGAGAGAGAGAGAGAGAGTCCAAAAGCAGGTGCCATAATTCTAGGGTGTGCAGCACACCCCAGGACACTCGTTTGCCATTGACGTTTGGCACACTTTGTGTGCAAAATTGACACACTGCTTTGTGCAATAGGAAAGGGCAAGAATGCATGCATTATTCATATGCACGAAGAGTAAACTAGAGCCTGCGCACTTGTTTATTCTGCTTTCTTTTATCTCCTCATTCTCATTTATTAGGAGAAGAGAGTTCGGCACCGCACCGGATCACCTATTTCCAGAAATCCATTAAGCTGCGTACTTATAATAGGCTTATCTTACCACTGTTTCTAAGTCCTTTTCGGCCAGCGTTTCCCCTCTTGTGCCTCGCCACAGCCGTCATGTACCTGTTGATGGAAACCTGGGAACTTTAAAAGTTTTGGACTTCCCGATTCGTTTAACTCACCAAGAGCAAGCCGGAGAGACATACATTTGATAGCTGCTGCAAGACACCAAATCTCCTATAGCTTCGCCTTGCAAATCTATTATTTAATAAGGCCCAGAGGAAAGAAGCACACTGGTTGCCATACCTCTGGGCTGTATTGATGTGCTCGCCTTACACTTAATGGTGGTAAAAGCTGGGAGCAACAGCTTTTGTTTCAGAAGTCTGCAGGGGAAGGAACAAAGCACACATTTCAATAGAGGCTGAGCCCTGGAAGTCACACACATCCATATATATCAGATACTGTACTAGGTAGGTGACAGGCTATGCCCTGGCATACTGCCTCTCCTCTCCAAAGTTAAGTGAGAAACAATTAAGCTCTTCAGTATATCTCTCTCTATATAAAGTAGCATATGGATACTGGGTTTATTTGTTCGTTTTTCATTGCTGAAGATATCATACCAAGATATCATTGGGAAGGCATAAATCTGGATTGGCAATCTAGCATTCCTTCCTACCCCCCCCCCCCCGATTCCTCATTATATATTGCATTGATAAGTCTCATCACTGAACTATATTGTTGGCAGGAATCCGATCCTCACCTGTCATTGCGTATTACCGTTTCATAAAACTTACAACTATTCTACCATATTGAAGCATCTTGTTCTGTGTTTGCAGATGGAGGGCCCAAGATAAAGGCACAGCATGAGAAACAGAGGAGGTGGCATACAACAAAGTGTCCAGCTAGCCACAGTATTCCTCTGTTTAGGAAGGAGGAATGTTTTGCCCTCACAGTCATCTGCTCAGGTGAGGGCCTGGCTGAAAATCATGAAAGCAAAGCGTGCTGCTTATATACTGCCTTAAAGCACTCTCGGGGCGGTTTACAAGTAATTCTGCAGGCTACACATTCCCCACCACCACCAACAACAAGCTCAGCTGCAACATTACCAACACTGGAAGGATAGAAGCCAAAGGATATTAAATTCTGTGATCTCTGTGTGGAGCTTAAATTACTTAAGTAATAAAAGGAAACTGAATCTCAGGTGTTTTTCATGAGGCTCCCTCTGACATTAGGGATGCACCCATACATTCTTGCCCATTTAATTAAACAAGGACGAGTGGCATGCAGTCCACAGTCTACATGTTCTCTCTCTCTCTCTCTCTCTCTCTTTCTCTCTCTCTCTCTCTCTCTCTCTCTCTCTCTCTCTCGCACGCATACACACACACACGTTCTCCCCTAATTGTTATCAGTAGGGAAGACCATTGCTGAAGCATCCAGAAGTAGGTTCTTCACCAAAGTCCATCATGTGGCTGTGTTTTGATATAAAGACATGTTTGGGGGAATTCCTCCACCACCATCTTAATATGCACCTTTCATTTCAAAGCAAACTTGAAATTAACTGCAATTCTATATTTTAACTGGCTATCCTATATTTTTCTCATCCCCAGTGAACTCAATCACCATAACTAAATTAAAAATAATTGCTCTGTCCCTAAAGTTATAAACTTCAGAACATTTTAAAACAACCCACTAGTGCAAGGGTTAAAATGAAGTCCGACATAATTATCTATCTATCTATCTATCTATCTATCTATCTATCTATCTATCTATCTATCTCCTCCTATATAAAAAATAATGAATGTAAAATCCTAATGACTTGCCCAAGAAGCATGAATAAGAAAGCTTCTGTAGCAAAACAGTTCCACAACCTTGGTTCTTCAGTCAGAAAGGTCCTGAGCCATGTCCAGGCTAAATATACTTTCCCGGTTGCTGGAATATGAAGATAGATGCAGTTAATGAGGGGTGAGTTAATGTTTCAGATGAAAACTCACACCTATGTTATGGCAGTGCTCACCAATATATTATACTCAGTGCATTCTGGTGAGTCACACATTCAAGAGGAAAGCCGAGGAGTTGTAAGCAGTCTCAAGTTCTCAACCCTAATGTGGAAGGAAATAGGCCACCCTCTATTTAAGTAGAAAGCTTGCTAATATGGAAGCACTCCCCCACAAAAATAAATTTGGACTTCAGTGTTTGAAGGCCCGGCTGTCTCCTCGCCGCCCTCCCCCACCCCCGATGGCTGAGACACCAGTGATTCCTGCGAGATAAACCACCAAGTATTTGCATGCCCTTCATAATAAAACTCAATCTTTTGCATTCCAGGGTGATGGCAGCCTGAGATGACAGAATGGTGTGCTCATGTGTGAAATAATGCCAAAAGCACCCACAACTATACATGTAGAAAAATATTGCAACAGAAAATGAGCTAGTTGAGAGTCTGTCTCCCTGGTGTGCTGTTTCTGTGTTAACTGTTGGTTTTATAGAAGCAACACTCAAAGACAGTTACTTCACATTAGAAATGGGCACGAATTTTAAAAAATGGCGTTTTGGTTTTTCATTTTTCGTTGAGGGGTCTGTTTCGGTTCGTTTTTGTTTTTCGTGAATTTTTGAAAAAAATCATTTTTGTTTTTCATTTTTCGTTTTTTGTTTTTACACACTTTTTGCACGATTTTAAAGCATTTCCGTGCGCAGGCGTCCCCCAACGCCCCAAACCAGAGGGAAACACTAAAAAAAATGATGCTGGCAGAGACACAGTATAGACTAAGTATGCAGGGAGGCTGCAAAGGCAGTGGCGGGCGTTGCCCAGGGTGCAAGGCAGCTGCAGAGTGACTGCACTGCAGGACAGGGGAGGGTACTCACTGAGAGGTATGCACGCACGCACACAGGGAGGCTGCAAGACTGAAGCTAGAGAGAAATCTCTTCTTTCTCTCCCCTAAGAGCCAGGCTGCAGCCAGTAGGAACACAGAGACACACACCTGCCTGGCTGGCCTAAAGTGAAAATAATGAGTCGCAGAGACAGCAATCCCTCCCTAACTCCCACCGGAGACTGCAAGGAGGATGGGGGCTGCCAGAGCTTTTCATGCCCTCTGTGGCTGCCGGACCTGCCCAGTCTGCAACCTGGGCATGCTATTGGTTGAAGTTTTCCAAGAATTTACATGATCCCATCACATGGCTTGCATCCATTTTATGGCTGGAATCCATTTTGTGTCAAAGGGAAAAGAAAAAATACATTGCAATGGGAGAAAGACAAAAACAAAAGTTTTAAGTACCCCAACCCCCTGGTAGGTAACAATTTCAAATAACTATTGCTGCATTTTTACAGATGTTCAGGGCGTTTTAATACCCAAGAAATCAATATTAGGCATCTGGGAGCCATTTTGAGTCGATGTCCCCTAATTCCCCTTAAAGGAAAAAAACACAGCGATCTGAGAAAAGACATAAATGCACGTTTTAAGGACCCCAACCCCCCTGTTAGGTATTATCAGGCAGAATAAATAATTATCGCTGGGTTTTTATGGATATTCAGGATGTTTTTTAACATTTAAAAACAGCTCATTTCATTGTGTGTCACCATTAATGAAAATGAAACGTAACAAACCTAATTTTTGTGGTTCTGTTCAGTTTGTTCCAATTTCATCACAATTTTTATTTGTTTCATTATGTAATAAAATGAATAAGAAATAACAGAAACGAAAAAAGTTAATTTCGTGCCCATCTCTACTTCACATCCTTCTTTGTTCCGCGACTAATTTTGTACCATGCCAGCGTTGGTCACGATCACATGGTTTTGTCCCTCTTTCAGTGTTCCCATGCTTGTGATAACTTGTCTCGTGACAAGTGTAACCTCCAGTCTTGTACCGTGTCAAACACTGAATTTATCTAGCTTCCTTTTTCCTTTTTGGGGGCTTTAAAATTCTTTTTTCAATATTTCGCTTCTGAAAAGTAAAAAGACAAAACAAAAATGGACACAGTTTTCTGAGAGAAATGAATGTTTTGTTGTGTGACAGTCATTACTACATAGTGTCTTGTCTCAGAAAAGAAAGCGGGAATAAAGAGTGACAAGGGAAAACCGTACCCCAGCACCAGGTACAGTATTGTCGCACTTAGCAACTGTTCCGGGGATGTGGTTGAGACAAATTTCAGTAGTTGCGCGATGGATGTGAAGTAACATTGTTTGTACCGCTCCTGAGCACAACACTAACAGAGACAAAATGGACGTGAAGTAACCGCCAAAGTGTGTTAACTCACATAATGGGCAACATAAAGGTCAAGATAACAATAAGTTTGGTACAAACACCAGGTGTTTCAAATAACTGGCATACTTTTTATTGTTTACATTATTTTTTAAAAAAGCTAACAGTAGCATGAACAAGGGCACACCAACAGTAGAAAACAAGCAAAGAGCTTTACGGTATCCCATAACCGAAAACTTAGAAGCTAATGTTCTCATGAGCAGATTTACAGTATTATGAAACTAGTGAAGCTTTGCTTCAGGTCCCCTAGTCCTCCTGGAGGGGCCCCAACAGCAACTTCAGTCCACATTTGTTTTAAAAAAAGTTGTGGTGATCTGCCATGAATTGACCTGACAGAAGAAGATAACAGTGGTTACCCAGACCTTATTGCTGGTTTTGAAGTCCCCCTCCATCCCCACCCCAGCAGTTCAAGGTTCAGGTCCTTCCAAATGTAGGCGAGTCCCTCTGAGTGTTCTCTACTAGTGCTTTCTCAAATTCAGGGTTCATCACGTATCACAACAACACCATTACAGAAAAAACAAGTTTAGACACAGGGTGGGAAACCACTACAGTGCAACCAAGTCAAACATTTAGGGAGAGCCCTGTCGACTGAGAAAAGTGCACAATGCACATGGCTTTGGTTGCAGTGGTGGTTTGGCTTTTCCTAAAAT
>JAHTLZ010003547.1:28112375-28141187 GCA_023846285.1 Phrynocephalus versicolor | reverse complement strand
AATGCACATGGCTTTGGTTGCAGTGGTGGTTTGGCTTTTCCTAAAATTAATGTTAAAAGTTAATTTGTTTCTTTAAAAGAAAGGGGGGAAAGCAATGTTGTAAAGCCTTCTCATTGCAAGTTTCTTCAGAGAGACAAGTTGAAACCCAAAATATTGATGTGTGGATGATTGTGTGGCAGGCTGATGCCTTTGAGCTTCTGTCAAGGCCACTCTGCTGGTCAGTACCTTGAAAAAAAGTCAGGTTGCTCCTCTTTTCTAAAGCATTTCTGGCCAAAGAACCCTCTTCTTCTTCTTTCTCTCTTTCTCTCCTTTTTCTCCCTGGGGGTGTAACCACCAGAAGCTGTTGATTTAGTTGCTCATCAGTCTTATCATCAACAGATGCCGCGGCAGTGATTATTTCGTCGTTGTCAGATTATTTGTCCATTTCAATGGTTTTAAAATGTATTGTTTTTGCTTGTTCACTTTCTAGCTCATCTTTTCACTACTTTTTCTGTTAAAGCCCACTCTTTAGGTCACACAATTCTTTCTAAGCCTTCGTGATGAATTTCTTTTTCTATATATGGCTAACCTCCTGTAGTTTTCAGCTCCTTGAAGGAGAGTAACATTGTTTTGAACTTCAAAACATGTTCAATTGATCATAGCTATAGAGTCCTTTAGGACTGCTTTTTCTGGTGTGGGGAGACAAGCAATATCTTATCTCTAGGTCCTAGAATCTCAAGAACAGTCTTTGAATCATAGAATTATAGAGTTGGAAGAGACCTCAAGGAAGGGAAGGGAATATCTTTGCCTATGCATTAAACCTTATTTTTTCCCTTGCACAGTAACAAATAAAATAATTTTTAAAAGTAAAAATAAAAATAAAATGATAAATATAAATCAAATAGTACTGTTTTGGACACAAATCAACTCTAAAAAATAAAAAGGAGCGGGAAGGGAATATATTTAAACCCTTTAAACTATATTTAAGAACAATAAGAGGAAAGACAGGTTTACATGTTTTAAGCAGTGCCCATCAACTTTGTAGAGCTTATCAGCCATATTTATTAAATATTTAATTATTTGTAATTGTTTAAAGTAATTTTTAAAAGCCTTTTTAAAGCCTTTTCCAGCAATTATCACCACCATTAACGAAAATGAAATGAAACAAAATGAAATCTTCCTTTTCATTTTGTTTCGTTTCGGTTTTAAAATGTGGTTCATTATTCATTTTGTTACATAATGAAGTGAATAACAAATAACAAAACAAAAAAAATCATTTTGTGCCCATCTTTAGTGTAGAGACATTTGAGGCTGTGTGTGTTCTTACAAGCCCTTTGCTTAACCTGTTTTTCCTCATACTGATGGTTTGTAATACTCCTTGTCCTGCTCCTACTTCAACATTTGGGCTATTCCCCACAATGCCTTTTGGATCCCTACCTTTAAGAAAATTATCTCCACCCCCCTGAGAACTCAGTTTAAAGCTCTCCTGATCAAATTTTGAAGCCTCTTGTCAAAAAGATTCCTTCCAGCAGTGGTGAGATGCACCCCATCCTTGCCCAATAGCCCATCTGGATAAAATATCACACCATGGTCCACGAATCCAAATTGTTCTTGCAGGCACCATCTCCGAAGCCAGTTGTTTACCTCCACTATTGTTCTTTCCCTTCGTGAGCCACATCCTTCTACAGGGAGGAGAGATAAAATTACCACCTGCCCACCCAGGTCCTTCAGCTCCCTACCCATCACTTCATATGCCTTTGTGATATCCCAAAAGCTGAATTTTGAAGTATTGTTAGTACCTACATGGACCAAAAGAAAGGGGTTAGAATCATTGTGCTCGATGAGTATTGTCAGACACTCTGTTACATCCTGAATCTTGGCTCCAGGGAGACAGCAGGCCTCTTGGGTCATTTTGTCAGGCCTGCAGATGACCGCTTCTGTTCCTCTAAGCAAGGAGTCTACAACCACCATCACTTGCCTCCTCCAAGGCTTGGTATGTGCCCTGTACTGTTGGGATCCTGTGCAGGATCTTTAGGCTGACCTTGTTGCTCTTGCTGCAATTCCTTCTCCTGGTTGATATGGAAGAGAGGTTGGAAACTATTGTGCAGTTGCAAGCTCTCTGTCTGTTTCCCAGTTCTTCCCTTTCTGACTGTGATGTTCCTTTCAGTATGTATCTCCTGTATTTGCAAAATGCCGTCGTCCTCATTGAGAGTATCCCTGCCACCTGTATTGACAAAGTTTTTCTCTGCTACTTGCAAAAACCCATCCTGCTTCCTAACATTGCAAAGATTGGAAACACAGGCCTCCAGCTGCCTGACATTGTCCTCCAAGAGGGCCACTAGATTGCACTTTAAGCATGTGTATCCTGGCACCTGGTTTGGCAAAAAAACCGAACATGCCGCAGATGTTACATAACTCCATCTGCCCCTGCCCCTCCATCTTGAATAATTGGTCAGTTACTTGAAAACAGAAGAAAGAAAAGAAAAAGATAATGGAAAACCGATCCTCTCACTTAATCTTCTCTGCTATACTCAGTATTGGTAAATTATCAAGGAATCCACCTTTTCCCCTTCTCTTTCCTTTTTTTAAATATTTGTGCACTGTCAGGAGTACAAAGACTGAAACTCCTCCCCACAAGCACCCTCTACTTCCTGCAAGAAAGAATACTCAAATCCTCATTTTTTTTAAAAAAAAAAATCGCTGGCAGTACTGATATACAGCCAAAGCTGTTGCTCCACATGCTCACAGAAAATTCCATAGCAGTCTGAGACTCCTCCCCACAAACACCCTTTTTGAGCACTGTAACAGAATTCAAGTGTTTTCCTGACACCAAGTAGCCATTCACTTTAGGAACCATCATTTCCAGCATGAAAAAGGTAATCAAACAGGTAGTCACGTTATTCTGTTGAAACAGAAGAGAAACAGAACTAAATTGTTCTTGTGTGGCACATAAAAATTTACAATTTCCCCTCAGATTTTCCCATTTTTAACTTTTTTAAATAAACACAACTTTTTCTGTCATCAACACAAATGTTTCTGTAATTGGTGCAAACAATGCTGGCTATTTTCAAACGATCTGGAGAATGATGTTCTAAAGTAGAAGATGGACTTTGGCCTGCATGCACATTTTCCGTTCTTAAAAGTACTTGTGTACCTTTGGGCGCAAGTAAAAATACTTCTGGACATATATTGTCCACAACTTTTCAATGAACCAGATGGAGATGGACAAGTGGGATTTTTCTTTGAAACATGTAGGAATGTTTGGCACTGGCATAACTAGGGAGGGGCGGAAGAGTGCATTTGCTCTGGGGTGCACAGCAATCTGGGGGTACCTGTAGGGGCAGCCAGAGGAGGAAGCCATGCGCCATCCCGCCAGCAGTCGTCCTTTCCCCCTGCTAAGGCTTGGCGATCCTTAGTCGGAGGAGGAGGAGGAGGAGGAGAGGGAAGCAGGCGATGTTTCTTCCCCAAGCAGCACCTCCTTCTATTGCTCCCCCTCCTCTCCCCCTCACTAAGGCTTAGTGATCATTAGCCCGGAGAAAGAAGGGGAGGGAAGTGTTTGATGGAGGTGCTGCTTGGGGAAAAAAAATCCCATTGCCTGCTTCCCTCTCCTCCTTTCCCCAGGCTAAGGATTGCCAAGCCTTAGCCCGGGGGAAAGGAGGAGGGGGAAGCATGCTACGGAGGTGATGCTTGAAAAAAAAATTGTCTGCTTGGTGCTATCCACACGCTGTGCAGTTTGCACAGGAGAGCCTTAACTGGAAATGAGATCCACAAAGAGGGCTTGAGAAGGAGAAAAAAACTGACTTTGTCCCTGGGTGCTCCAAACTCTAGCTATGCCACTGATGTTTGGGTGTCTATTTCTTCTCTTCTACCCCTATAGAGAAACAATGGGATTCTAGTGGTAATGTTTAGCTCTTCAAGGGTCCTGTTACCACAGGTTATTTAGTAATGAAGTAATCAATGTGAGTGTGATTATGAAAAATCCAATTTTGGGGATGGAAAGGCTTGAGGGAGGAGATTTTTGAGATCTCTTCCAACTGAGGCTTTTGTTAGACACTCACCCTATCATGTTCAATGTGTTGATGGGGAGGGGGGGTCCTATTCTTCTGTTCTAAAGCAGAAAGCATGTTTAAACGGAGGATGTCCCTGTTTGTAAAATTTAAAAAGGAAATATTTCTAAGTAAAATGAATAATAAAAAAGCAATTCCTAGAATGACCCAAACCAGCTTGGGAAAGGAACACCCATGTACCCCTCCTTGTTCTGGCAGTATTGTGTATATTTTAGGGATCCCATTGTTTTTCTTCTGTTTTCCTTTTTTACTTCCTATAGAATTGTTGCCCTTATGGGAGTATATCAAATTCAGCAGAATGACTTTACATAAATCATCCCTTAATTTTGGTGTTTGTATGGTGTTACAAATGGTTTCCACTGAGCCCTTTAATTTTGTTATTTTTATTGCTGTCAAAATTCTGAAAACCATTAGCAAGCATGGAAAAGTGCCAGGACCTGGAATGATCAACTTAACAGATGAAAATAAAAATGATTAAGTGTGGGAGGGGGGAATAGCAAAACCGTTTAGATTTGTATAGATGTATTGTAAGCATACACAGCACAGGATGGAGAAAGCAAGCCGTGGGTAACTAACGAGGAATTTCTTTCCTGATGGTGGATACAAGAAAGGTGCAAACACAGTTCATAGAAATTGTTTAACCAAACACTGGTGGGGGGGGGGAGTGGAGACATGAGCAGATGTGGAGTTATTCTGAAATGCTTTCTGGAGAACTCTGTACAGTGGTACCTCTGATAACGAATTTAATTCGTTCTCAGAGGCAATTTGTTATCCGTAAAATTTGTTATCTGAACTATGGTTTCCCATTTAAATGAATGAGAAACTGATTAATCTGTTCCAGAGGTTCAAAAAAGGCAAAAAAGCTATGGGGAGGGGGTTCCAGACCTCTTTATAAAATGCACTTTAAAGATTTGCAGTGCTGGAACACACCCCCCCACAAACACACAGAACACCCCACTGCAGTGCAATGCAAACATGGACAAGAGAAACCAGCAAGACTACTCCAGCCTGTTCCCATCCAAAGTGCAATGGGGAAAAAATACAAACAAACAAATGTAAGCAGGAAGAAAAATCCAGCCCATTTTTGCCTGCAGAGTAATGAAAAAAGACTGCAAACATGGAGAAATGAAACCAGCAAGACTACCCCAGTCTCTTCCAGCCAAAAATGCAAAGAAAAACAGTGCAAAGATTAATAAAAACTAGCTCACTATCTTACCACGTTTGAAAGGTCCAAATCCCTCAGCAGAACATGTCCAGAATGGCTCCAAACACCATAGAAACACTCTAACTCCTCCCACCTCTCCACAAACTATGCATCCTGCAATGCATGCAGGGTACACATTTTTTGCAAGTCATAGAAACATTTGTTATCTGAGGCAGCTCATAGGGAACATTCGCTATCCAAGGCAGCCCTATATCTGGAAATTTCCATTTGTTATCCGAAAAATTTGTTATCCGAGGCATTCTTTATCCGAGGTATTACTGTATTTTGATTCAGAACTCATCAAATCAGTTGGCAAGAGAGTCAAGGTAAGAAATGGAGTTGGAACAGCAAAAGCAAATGGTAGTGGCAATTCTATGGGAATTAAATCCTGGGGTTTAATACTCTATGCCATCCACTAATGAAGAATTCCAAGAGTGGCATGTAATAAAAGAGAACTGTTGCATAAAACATAATCTAAATATACCCCGACACCCACAAAAATCCATGACAAATCTCTGAAACCATTAAAAATTCTGCAAAAGTCCCTCCATTTCTTATAATATTAGAATTCACACATAATATTTATTAGTATTTATTTATTACAGTGTTCTCCATGCATAAGACTATATTTTTGTATTAAATTGTTAGACTAAAATTGAGGGTCATCTTATACATGGAAGAAAACTGAGGCGAGAACCATGCGGTTGTGAAACTGTAATGTTGGGTTGTAAAGTGGGGGTTATCTTATACATGGGGGTGTCCTATAGATGAAAAAATATGTTATTTATTTAAAATATTTATATGCTACTTTTCTCCTAAAGGATCCAAGGCTTACGGTATTAAAAAAAGACATATTAAAAGCTAGAACAATAAATTATTAAGTATTTATGTCAGACAAAAGGACACACATCTTCAGACAGCACATAGCTGAGCTATGGAAATGGAGTCAGGCAAATGAACAGATGACAAGACTACATTGTGGTGGCTATATATGACACACACACCCCAGGCTCAAAGAAAAACATGCTTCTGAATACCAGCTGCAGGAGAACAACAAGCAATGATTGTCATGTCTTTGTGTCCTGCCTGTGGGCATACTATTGAAACATCTGGTTGTTTCCTGTGGGGAACAGGCTACCAGAATGGCTAGTTCTTTGGTTTGAGCCGACAAGAGCTTTTATGTTGTAAAAGGGGGATCAACGGGTGCAGCCACTGATGCAGTCTCCAGATTTAGAGGCAGGCTGCCTTTTGGGCACCACTTGGAAAAGTTACTTTTGGGGGCTGTAACTCCCGAGATCCTCTTGTTTGTCTGAGGAAATCTGAAAGTAGCCATTGAAAGCAGTACATCTCCAAGCTATGCTATGCACATTGGTGATCCTACTACCAGGATCTGCTTTTGAGCTTCCTACAAATGTCTGAGTAATGCAGGAAGTGAAATTATGGACTTTTGGTCAGAGTAGGGTTTTACTTATTGTCTTATTCAAATCATTTTGATGTGTGTCTGTCTCCCTATATCCCATTATTAAAATATTCAAATTATCTGACCTTGCACAATGCATAAGGGATTTATGATTAACCTTACCTTATCAGAATTTAACCAAGAAACATTCCAGAAGAACTGTGACTTTAAAAATTATCTCTTCAGCTTCAGAATGCCCCTTGCCTTTCAGAAGTTTAGTAAGTAGTGCTATTTCTCCTTTGCCCATGTACACATCAGATTGTTCAAGGTTTAAGTCTTTGGCAGAAGACTTGGCTAATTTCAATGATAAGCCAGTTATTTTTTTCACAGCTAATATATTAAACATTTTTCGTATTTTAGTGTTGAAGTCTTATGTAGACATGGGCACAGAGCGGCGAAATTGTTGTTTCCGTTTTCGGTTATTGTTTCTGTTACGTAACAGAAACGGTAACGGTAATTACGCTGCTCCAGCTCGAACCCGACCTGAAAAAAGAAAAATTGGGTCGGGTTTTTCGTTGTTATTAATGGCATCGCGGTGATCGTGCGATGCTAAGCAGCACAGAAAAAAAGTTTTAAAAAGTAAAACAAAAAACCCCGACTCTCGGCCAAAAAAGCAGGCGAAAATATGCCTGCCTGAGGACACCTACCAGAGGGGTGGTTTCTGGGGGGGTCCCTGGCCTCCCCCCTCCTGTCCTGGGCTGCTTGCACCAGGCTGGGGGGGGGGTCATCCTCGTCGTCTGTCTCGCATGCCATGTGGTGGTGGGGGATCCAAAATGGCGACCACAATTTTTCTTTAGAAATCGTGGTCAAAAAACACACCAAATCACCACAGAAACATGTGAAATTTATTTATTTTAAATGCCTGATTTTTAATAGTAGCAGCAGTGGGTTTTTTATAGCAATAAAACATCGCATTGATTTTATTTTATTTTATTTTATTTTATTTTTTTTTTAGACCTGCCCATTTGGGCTGGGCATGGGATGGGACCATGCAATTTTTTTGAACCATTCCACCAATGGGATGGACAGGTTTTGACTGACACTTCTGAATGTGCCAGAGGGCATAAAAAGCCAAGACACCTTCCAGAAATCGCAGTCGGGTCTTGGATGTGGAGGGTGGAGGGCTGTGTGGCTGGCTGCTGCTGGCTGATTGGAGGGAGGCTGGAGGCTTTAGATTTAAGTTAGGCAGGCAGGGAGGGACTTGGATTTAGAAAATAATTTCTTTGATTCTCTGCAGCTTTGTCTGCTAAATGGAATAGCAGTTTATTCTCTTTTTTTCCTCTGGCAGTTTGTGAGGATTTTTTTTTCTGATTTTGGGTGAAGGGGGAGGTTTGACTGGGAGGAGGTATGGATTTATTTTAAAAATATATTACATTGGGAAGTCAAATCGCGCTAAATCGTGGTGGAAACGACAAACGACAAACAAAATGACAAAATGACAAATTTTTGAAAAAATTCGCGACAAATGGAAACGACCCAAAACGGACCCAGTCCGACAAATGAAAACTCGAAACGTCATTTTTTCTGGTCATGCCCATGTCTAGTCTTAAGGCTTTTTAGAGCAACTAAATATCCCTACACTGCTTATTAACTTTCATTAAATGAAGTGAAAATAAAATAAAGGTGAAAAAGATCTTCAATACTTAAAAATGGATGCATAAATACATCACATTTTGATATTTGTGTGGCTTACCTTAGATAAAGAAGTGCATGGCAGGGCAAACATAAAATTTAAACCAAAACACTCACAATAAACTCTGTGTGCAAGTTACTCTATCTGACATGTATTTGTTTAAAATAGATGTCATCCCTCATACTGTTTACTGTTTCTTTTTCCCAGTAGTGTAGTATCATATCAAACTATAAATAATTCAAGAACAGAAGCCTACAAGAACTATGATGTATAAGTCATCAACCTTCACTACACTAAGGTTGTAGAGAGTTTCCAAAATATTTCTCATTTTCGCCAACTTGCTGAGGCTCTGTCTGGAAGGGGAATTTGGAGATGGTAGAGTTTAAAAAATTGATATTATGAGTTGCAAAATTGTTGCCCTCAAATTGAAAAGTACTTTTAAAAGGCTCTTCTGAGAGATGCATTAAAATGAAAGCAGTTTTTAAAAAGTTACAGCTGGGGCTGTGTTTGAATTTACAAATTGCAAAATTCATCAGAAATTACTAATTTGTCAATTTGTATTCATATGAATTCCTCTGACAGATATGAATAGATGATTTTGTGTGGTTTTTGATTCATTGATTTATCAAACTTTAAAATGCCCCCAGCACCTAGAGACACCTAAATTGCAGAGAAGCTTCCCTTGACTTGCCTCTATAATTTGAACATTTCCTGTCTGTGGGTCATTTTTAAGTTTGTTGGCATATTTTTGTTGGAATTTTAATATATTCAGCCTCTGTGGCTTAGAATTCTATCGCTATCCCATATATCCCTGATAATTTATTTCTTCTCAGTGCTTTCAGCTTTCACTCCATTTTCTAGATTTGCTGAGGCTCCGGTACTTTGGCCACCTCATGAGGAGAGAGGAGTCCTTGGAAAAGTCCCTGATGTTGGGAAAGATTGAAGGAAAAGAGGACAGCAGAGAATGAGATGGTTGGATGGTGTTATTGATGCAACCAATATGGATTTGACCAAACTCCGGGAGGCAGTAGAAGATAGGAAGGACTGGCGAGCTCTGGTCCATGGGGTCATGAAGAGTTGGACATGACTGAATGACTGAACAGCAACAACAACATGATAAGATTCCTATTCAAAGGAATTTGTCATCGTCTTTAGGTCTTCAGCATACTGTTTGCACCACCTCTTTATTTTCTTTTGGTTAGACCATATGCTTCCCTATTGTTCAGCATTCCTAATCCAGGTTTAAATTTCCATTCAATATCTTGGAACTTCTGGAAAGTGATCTCTTTATTCTCTTATGTTATTTTCTTCTATTTCTTTTCTTCTCCTTCACTGCTTGTTATATTTTTTTCCTCTTTGTCTGGTGCCTCATCTATGAACATTCCACCTTGGGTGACCCCCCTAAAAGCCTTACCTCATAATGGAAGTCTAGCCTCCTCATAGGATTGCTCTTGGCTTCTCTGATGTACTCGGATCCCCACCCCCACCACCATATGAAGGTGTGCATCTGAGAAGAGGAAACAGAAAGGTACAGGAAAAATGCATTCCAAAACAGGGAGAATCAGAAGAAAATTAAAATATATATTTTAGGATGGCATGGTTTTAGAGTACTCAATGGACAAATGGTGGCCACGAGTTTATCATAACTTCATAATACTCTGCTGCATTCTCCTCTGTTTCCTAGTTTCCTGAGATGGCATTAATTAACATGGAAATACTTGAGTTTGTAGTTCTTAGGGTACTGACTGAAGTCTTACAAAATTTATTTATTGATTTACTTACTTACTTACTTACTTACTTACTTACTTACTTACTTACTTACTTACTTACTTACTTACTTACTTACTTACTTACTTACTTTACCCAACCACGCATTGCTGTGGCTCTGCCCAGTTAAATGGAAAATTTATTTATTAATTTTATTTATTATTAAATTTATACCCCGCCCATCTTCCCACGGGAACTCTGGGTGGCTTACAAAAGGCTGATCAGATCTGCGAAATATCATAAAACAAACCAACCAATGAACAAGTGTAACAACATAACAATAAAAACATTGGCATCTATATCAAAAAACACCTCGTTAATTAAACTAACTTGCATCAGATGGCGGGAGAGAGAAAAATATTTAAACTTGGTCACCAAAGGCCTCACAGAACAGAATGGTTTTCAACGCCCTACGAAAGGCCAGCAGGGACTCTGCAGAGCGCACTTCGCTGGGGAGGCTGTTCCACATTGATGGGGCAGCCACCAAGAAGGCCCGATTGCGGGTTGAGGTTTTTCAGGCCTCTCGGGGGGTGACGACCCGAAGCGAGTGTGCTCACGACTGCCGAACTGGTTGGGCCGAAGTTGATCGCTGGCATGGATCAAGGCACTGCTGTTCCTCCAAAAATGACTGAATCCGAATCGCAGCCACCCTCTCAATGACCTTGCCCATGAAGGGGACATTGGCAATCGGACGATAGTTCGCCAATTGGTCCGACGCCATGCCCGTTTTTTTCAAAATGGGCTTTACCACTGTCTCCTTCAAGCGGGAGGGAAAAAACCCCTCGCTGAAGGAGGTGGTGGTGATGGCAGACGCCCATTTGGGCATACTCCCTCCGGCAGCTTTTATGAGCCATGATGGGCAAGGATCAAAGGGGGTGGACGCGGGTCGGCAGTGGGCAATTGCCCTGGAGGCCTCCGAAGAGGAAACAGGCCCAAACTCAACCAAATGAGGAGAGCGAGGAGGTGCAGCGACAGGGGATGGCGAGGGAGGGCTAGTGCAACCGGATTCAAAGCCGGCCCGGATGGCCTCTATTTTTGATCTAAAAAAAGACTGCAAAATTCTCGCTACTGAAATCAGTAGGAGGAGGCCTTTCCAGACTAGGATTGGTGAGGTCTCGAACCACCCAGAAAAGTTCCGCCTGGCGGTTCGAGGCCTCATCAATTCTCAGGGAGTAGTAAGATGTTTTAGCCTCCCTGATTGCACAAGAGTAGCGCCTAGTCTAGATAACAACTGCAGTCTTATTGAGAGCCGTCCGGCTTCGTCTCCAGCTGCTCTCCAGCCTCCTCCGCTCCTGCTTCATCGCTCTTAACTCCGCCGTAAACCACGGCAAAGGTCGCTTGGGGGTGATACGGTCGACGGCACGGGAAGCTGTTTCAAACCATTGGTCAGCCATAGCCTCGGCCGAATCGTCAGCCAAGCCACCAGGAAGCTCCCTGAAGGCACCTCGGAACCGGGCAGGATCCAGAAGCCTCCAGGGGCGGGCCCATACAAGGGACCAGTGGTCCCTGCAGGGGGGGCACGGTTGACAGGGGAAAAGACAACAGGTGATGATCTGACCATAACACAGGTAGGGAAACAATGTCCCCCACCTCCAGACTGAAATCCCCCGACATGGAGGTAAATACCAAGTCAAAGAAAGAAAAGAGACAGTGTAGGTGTTTCACAATGCTTGTGGGTATGCAATATTTTTGTTGTTCCATTGTTTGTGGTCTAGCGCCGAGCCTTGTGTTGGCTGCAACCATTGATGACACAGAGACAACTGAGATGATGGGCAAATTGTGGAGGCCACAGCTTTATTGGCTGAGTGACAACCTGCAGTACTCTGGCAAGGCATTGGGTCGGATCCAATATTATCGGGGAACCCGCCTGTCCCCCGATACTCCTGGTGGCGCCCCCCACAGGCGGGCGGAACCCTTAATCCTCAGCTCCTGGGATCCCCCGTGGGCGCAGACTCCTTCGGGTTTCCTTTGCTGAGCTGAGCAGAGGGGCCGTCTGTTATCCCTCCCGAGCCGGGACACTCGCAGCTCCCTCTTGGGTCCACCGTTGCGACCTGTTGCTTCTGAGCCAGGCAGGCTCCGTCCGACAGCCACCTTCCACCTGGAACCGATCCCAATGCCGCCAAACCGCCCATGCTGTGACGAAACACAACAATCACCTTTTAAAATATAAACACAACCAAACGTAACTGAAACAGGGTGTGGTGGGAGGGAAGCAGCTTTGAAGCCGGCGCCGAATGGCGGGCTTCCGGATGGGCGGCCCCTTTTAAGGGGCAGGCGCCGCCGGCGGCTTTGCGCCTGCGCGGGCCGGACAGTAGCCCGGATGCCCGCGAGCGCAAAGCCCGCTGGGCACCCGGGATTGGCTCCGGCGCCCGGCGCGGCGTTTGGGCACGCCCACCCGGCGCCATCTTCGAGCCCTCGCAGGTCAGCCGGGCGCGATCCACAACTACAGACCCGGTAAGTCGGGTCTGTGTTTTGTGTAGATATGGAGATTGTGTGGTCTGTCAACTCTAGAACACACAACATATAATTGTCCATGTGAGAAGCAATCCGTCTCTAGATTTAAACCACAGAATTCTAAAGATTGGCCCTGAGCTTTGTTGATGCTGATTGCTAATGGCAATCAAATTGGTAATTGCAATCTCTTGAAATGTCGATGTAGCCTTGGGCAAGCTTCACAGACTTGGGTTGCCCAGAGGAGAAGGGAGAAGTGGTAAACTACTTCAGAGTACACTCCACCTGGAAAACCAAAAGAAGTGGCTGGACAGCACATGAAGAAGAAGAAGAAGAAGAAGAAGAAGAAGAAGAAGAAGAAGAAGAACACTGGAGGAGGTGAAAATATTTTATGTTTAGGAGATATCAATACAATCTGAACACCTATCTCCATCTCTTTTGCAAGTGACTGAGAACACCGCCTCAAGGTGAATGTATTTCTATGTCTTGTATTTGTCAAACAAGTCAGAGGAGAGGAGATTGGGGAGAGAGATGGTAGGAGCTTGAACCTGGGCTATTGATTAATTTTGGACCAAAACAGGGAATAAAATGCCACTTTGAAGTTGTGATCTCTCTCTCTCTTGTGTATGTGAGAGGGAGGGAGGGAGGGAGGGAGGGAGGGAGGGAGGGAGGGAGGGAGAGAGAGAGAGAGAGAGAGAGAGATTTAGTCATATATCTACATATACACACATATTATTTGGCAACTGTTACACAAGTGATCCTAAATCTTTCATGACCTACTGGCACCTTACCCACACCATGCAAAGAGATTTCCATGGTTATTTTAATCCAAGTCCTGCAAAATGCAGTATATGGCTGCAGAGATCCACCAGGTCAGGCAACTGATGCAAGCAGCCACGGCAACTTTGAAATAAGGCAAGAGAGAGGAATATAAAAGCCAAAGTTATCCGTGTCACAAAGATATATCTGAATGTTCCCATCATCCTCTTGAAAGTAACAGAAAAAAACCCTCACCCATTTGTTCACAGGATTAAGAATGCCTCCCCAAATGGGGTGAGACAGGAGGGCTTGTTTATACCCTGAGGAAGAAGGAAGAGAAAAAGAAGAAATAATACTGTGACTCAAGACTTTGTTTTGACATTTTCACCTTTGACAAGGTAAGTGATAGAAATGAGGCTGACATTTGACTATTGACAGAAGGCACTTGGTTGATTTTACAGCATTAATTTAACATGACACAAAGGTTTATATCCTGAGGTTTGTGCTGGAGATTTACAACCAAGACAAGATTCATGTCTTTGTCCAAAAGGCTGGAAATGATAATCATTTAGTCTTGAGATTTATTGACATCAACATTCCCGAGAGTCCTACTTTCACCTTGACAGGTGACAGTGGAAAAGAAGACAGACAGCAGAGAAAGGCAAGCAGATAGACAGGTAGATGACCACTATATTCGTGACTGTTAACATTGGTCTTTTCCTGTCTTGCCTAATTTTTATGACCTTTAAATACTAGTTTCTAGAATTTAGCTACACTTTAAAACAACTCCAGTTATACTAATTGGCTTCTGTTGTCTTATCACTGCCAGTGCTTGCTTAGTGAATGTTATGTATGTAGGACTCCATTTCAGTCCTTCCTTCTGTGACCTACATTCTGATTACAGCCAGAATAGTTTTGTTTTATTAATATGCCAGCATTCCGTCATTTGCTAGTTCGCATAATAGGCTTCAGTTTCCTGCCTTGAGGTCAGTGAGAATCTACAGCTACATTTGTGTGAGCTTCTCCACAATAATTTTTTCTAAATCAGTTTGCTGCTCCCTGTCTGGAAATGACTGGAAGCCAGGGGTTATATAAATATTCTTGATTTCATAGCCCATTCCCTTGATTCCAAAGTTTAAAAATGAGAAACAATGGCCTCTAAAAAGGGTGCAAGCCAATATGAATGCCTAGACATGTAGAATTACATATTTTGGAGCATGTCTGTAAGTTCCAGCCAGTGGAGAAGGGTGATAGCAATAAAAATACGATAATTATTACACATGAGCGCTCAGAAAAAAGCCTTGCTGAATTCAGTGGAGCTTAGCACTAGGCAACTGTCTATGGAATTGTAGCCACCCTGTCATGTTTCCCTTGAAAAGCAGGTACAGGTAAGTCCAGACTGCTAAAATGGATCTGGCATTCAGTTGATAAGGGTGTTTGATCCTCTGTTCCTTAGGAGTAAAGGCAGGCTTGTCATTCAAGTTGGCAAAAGCGTCTTTGGACTGAGTCTCTTCAGCCTTATCAATAATGAACTGTGTGTCAGAATATCCTCTAGATAATAGAACATTAATTCTGCTCACTAAGAATGGTATTCTCACATCAGGGAAGTATTAAGATTCGACAACACCACAGTCTATGGAAGAGCACTGCATGAGAAGAAAGGCAGAGGCTGGCAAGTTATATCACTTGGCAGCCATGATTTTATGCACACGTTTGTTGTGATGTAAGGAGTTTAAAAAAAAGGAGGGCAAAGGAGGTACATTCAGTGCAGTTCCACACATCCCAATGGTACCTTTTTACCCCAATAAAATGAAATATCATCATAGAAGTATGGGAGGTTGTGTAACGGAAAGACAGGCTTGGATTCCTAAGGTCATTTATTTATTTATCACATTAAAGGAGACTGTATTTTGACACACTGGCCCTACATCCCCAAACTGTATTATATTCCTCCTCTTCCTCCCCCTCCATATTGCTTTAGCTCGTTACTACATGCGTCTGTATAGATGTTAAAGGGAAAAAAGATATTACGGTGCTTCTAGTAATTCATGTAAGCAAATGAAGCAACCAAGAAGAACAAACACATGAGATAAAGGCTCTTATATTTGAAAGCAGAGGCAGCAATTAACTTTGTATTGTATGCCTCTCATCTGAAAGCATGCTGCTTTTTGAGATAAACATGTACACATTTATTCACCCAGGTGCCAGCATCTCAGATCAGCTGTAATAGCAGGATTCATGCTGTGGTCATCATTGTTGGCCCTATACCAGAGGTTGCTTTTTGTTGTTGTTAAATGTTATCAGGCCTCCCATGATTGTCAGATTTCTTTTTCATGGTTACCATTTTGTATACAGTATATTTTTCTATATCATCCCAGCATCCCTGCAATTCCTGCAGTGCCTCACCTGAAGATAAGTCTAACGTGACTCAAAAGCTCACCTCCTTTTCATTTGTGTAGGAGTTCATATGGCGTAACTAGTAAATGCAAATTACCTCTAAATGATACATGATTCTGTTGGTGATTATGGAAAAAGTCCAGCTTGGTACATTCACTGACAGAGGCTGTGTTTACACATCAAAAATGTCTCTCCGCGTTCTCGCATTTTCTCTTTCATGGAAGGATGTGTGACTGTGTCATGTGACCAATTATTCTGAGGCTAGAGTTCAGACCTCTATGTGTAGTCTTGCATTATTTAACATTACATGACCCACAATTGTCCGTTCATATGGCCACTGCACGGCATTCTGGTTTCACAAATGCTATTTCCTGTCACCCCTGCCCCCTCTTTAAATAAATTAATATGGAGACATTATACTCTTCGAGTTATGTATGTCACATAAACCAGATGATATCATCATCCAGCAACCTGATTATTGAGTTCATAAGAACATAAGAACAGCCTTCTTGGAACAGGCCACAGCCCATCTAGTCCAGCATTTTGTCTCACACAGTGGCTCACCATTTGCTTCTGGATATTCCCAAGCAGATGTTTTCACCTGCTTATAATTCCCTGCAAATGGCATTGAGAGAGATCCTGCCTATCTCGCCAACCTGTAGGTTGACCTTAGGCATCCATAATGATAGCCATTAGCCTTGTTCTCCATGAACGTGTCCAAATTAATAGAAAGCTTCCTCCCACCCCTTTCACGTTTTGAAGCTCCCTATAGTCCTTTTTTGCTCTAGGAATGCCTCCTGCTGCTTTGGGATGAAGCATTTAATAGCCCCCAATCTCCACTAAATCATCACTGGCAATCCTCCTTCCACCATTTTGAGGTTCCCAAAGATTTCCCCAGGATAGAAGAAAGCCTTGGGGAACTTGAAAGGGGCAGGAGAACAGAACGTTTAAAGTATCTCAGTTGGCAGATGGTGATGTAATCCTGCTTACATGACATAAAGTTGCTGAAGAAGATTTTGTCTGGTAACTCAAAAGCAACAAAAAAGAACAATGAAGAATAAATTATATTTATTCTTCAAACTATGCATCAGTCTGAAACTTCCTGTGAGCAGGACAGTTCCTGTATTGATTTTCTGCCCCCTCCCCACCATGCTCTCTGTGTGTCTTGCTGTTTAAAACATTATATTATATATTATATATCATAATATTATAATGGACAAATTACAAAAGGAATAAATGACGAAGCACGAGAAGGGGGAAACCTCCCTTCCCAGATTTACTGACTTTTGATTATGGGTTTTGGGATTTCGTTGTACATGTGTAATTTTAACTCTTCCAAATAAAATTTTAATGCTAAATAAACATGGCTAAATATTCTAAGATTCAGTAGCCTGGGGGAGATAAAGTCAATGATCTCATTTAATGTGAAGAAAAATGAATTCCGTAGGCTGTGCGGTGAAATTAAGTGATTTGCTTCATTGAATGAGTCCACAGGTCTCAGAGGACGGATTGAAGTCCTTGTACAAAAAAAGAAAACACTGTTTCCAATTCATTTATATTCTTTGAGTTGCCAAATTAGCAGACGGTCTACTGAGGCAAAGTGTAATGGATTTTGCATTCAGAGAGGCTGGATGCTGAGAAGAAGATGTCAGTGAACAGACAGCCCGAGCTTCACTTCAAAGCCCTTCTATGAAACAAAACCGGTTCCAGCTGTTGTGCGGCCTTGGTGTGTATCAAAAACAGGCTTATGTCTCCCTGTGTTGGAGCAGGAAGAGATGAAAGGCTGTATGTCTTCACATTGTTCATCTATGGAATTCATTACCAAAAGCTGATGGTCACCAACATGGAAGTCCTGGGCAAGGAATCCATAAAGGAAGAGTTCCTTTCATATGAGGCTTCATCGTAGAATCATCTTAGAACTGCAGACCTGGAAGGGACCCTGGAAGGGACTCAATCCAGCCCATCAAGAAGGCACAGTGGGGCATTGAACTCCCAACCCCTGAGACCCAATCCACTGAGCTACTCAGCAGTAGAGAAGACGAATAGCCCCATGGATTTAGGGTGCAGAGCCAGAGGTTAGGTTCCCCATTCTGCCTGTCCCCACCACTAGAGATGGGCATGACCAGAAAAAATTACCTTTTGAGTTGTCGTTTGTCGGGACGGGCCCGTTTCGGGTCGTTTCCGTTTGTCATGAAATTTTTCAAAAATTTGTCATTTCCGTTTGTCATTTGTCGTTTGTACAGTGGTTTAGGGGTAGGGGTTAGGGTGGGCTCTGGGAGGCACCTCTCTGGGTGCCTCTGAGTTGACCCAGAAGGGAAGGGAAGCGTAATGCATAGCCGCCGCGTACCATACATTTTACATTATGTGTTAGTGTGACAGAGGAACCTCATCGGCGCTTCTCTGTCTCACTAAGAACATTATGTTAGGGTTGGGGGGTTAGTGTGACAGAGGCGCTTCTCTCACTAAGAAGGATAGCATACTGGCGTACTACTGGCGTACAGGTTATGCTTAGGGAGGGAGTGGGTCTGGAGTTGGAGGCACCTTTCGATGCATCACTCTGACTCACTAAGAAGGGAAGTGTACTTGCGTACAAATCTGGGTTAGGGTTGGAGTTAGGGTAAGGGCTAGGCTTAGGGTAACGGTTAAGGTTAGGGTGCGTTAGTGGGCTGCACCTCTGGGTGCCTCTGGCCCACTAAGAAGGACAGTGTACTGGCATATGGGTTAGGGTTAGGGTTAGGGTTAGGGTTAGGGTTGGTGGGCTTTTTATGCCCTCTCTGGCACATCCAGAAGTCTCAGTCAAACCTGGCCATGCGATTGGTGGAATGGCTCCAAAAATTTGCATGGTCCCATCCCATGGCCAGCCCATCATTGCGCGTGTGCAGGTGTAAAAAAATAAAAATAAAATAAAATAAAATAAATGGAGACGTTTTGTTGCAAGAAAAACCCACTGCTGCTACTATAAAAAAATCAGACGTTTAAAATACCTAATTTTCAAATGTTTCTGTGGTGCTTTGGTGGGTTTTTGGACCACGATTTAAAAATAAATATTGCGGTTGCCATTTTGGATCCCCCCCACCGCATGGCATAGAGACGACGACGAGGATGACCCCCCCAACCTGGTGCAAGAGGAAAGGAGGGGGGAAGGCCGGGGACACCCCCCCAGAAACCACCCCTCTCTGGTAGGTGCCCTCACTGAGGCAAGCATATTTCCGCCTGCTTTTTTGGCTGGGAATCGGGTTTTTTTTTGTTATTTTTAAAACTTTTTTTTCTGTGCTGCTTGGCATCGCGCCATCGCCACGATGCCATGAACAACAACAACAAATCAGACCCAATTTATCTTTATCGGATCGGGTTCGAGCTGGAGCGGAGTAATTGTCGTTACTGTTCCTTGTTAGGTAACGGAAATGACGAACGGAAACGGAAACGAAGATTTCGCCGAGTCGTGCCCATGTCTACCAACCACAGATCAAACAGTGGGGGGGAAATATCCATGTGACCACCCCCTAACTTAAAGAGTGGTCTTCCTTAACTTTGTTTTATTATTGTTGTTGTTGTTCAGTGGTTCAGTCGTGTCCGACTCTTCGTGACCCCATGGACCAGAGCTCGCCAGGCCTTCCTATCTTCCACTGCCTTCCACTGCCTCCGTCCAACCATCTCATTCTCTGCCGTCCTCTTTTCCTTTTGCCTTCAATCTTTCCCAACATCAGGGACTTTTCCAAGGACTCCTCTCTCCTCATGAGGTGGCCAAAGTACTGGAGCCTCAGCTTCAAAATCTGTCCTTCCAGTGAACATTTGGGGTTGATTTCTTTCAGGATGGATAGATTTGGTCTCCTTGAAGTCCAGGAGACTCTCAAGACTCTTCTCCAGCACCACTTGTTTTATTATATTTATATTTAAATTTGACTGTATCATTTTCTAAACAATGGGCTGGCCCCTTCAGTTCAGCTCAGAACTGGTTCTGTATTTCATCCCGTGTTTATTCAGTGGCCCAGTTCGGCCAGCACAAGAACGCCAGGAAACATGGGGCACATAGCTTGTTGTGCATGAGCTGCCTATGTTAAAAAAAGCACAGAGGGTGATATGATAAACAAAGCTGGTCCAGGGAACAGAATGGGAGCAACTGGACAACATGTACCAACACATTGTTCATAGGCTTTAAGCCAGGGTTCTTGCAGATCCCTGACATCTACTGATGAACTGACCCCATGACTGTTGATAAAATGTTTCCTAATTTCCTACAGTCTCTCCTGGCCCATCACGTTAACCCACTCTAGCAGCAGCAATGTTGGGTAGTAAGGGGTTATCGCAGAAGAACAGAGAGTCTTCAGCAGCAAAAAAATAAAGAATAAGAATTTAGCTACTGCCTTACATGCACGCAGGTACACATGGGAAGAAGAGCAGGTTTAAGGTCTTGATGGAAATCACAAACAATTGTTGACAAGAGCAGAAAAAGTACATTTCACAAGCAAAAGCCAATTTGTTCAGTCAATCATCAAGGCACCAATTCAGAAGTAGCTTAATTAAAAATTAGAAGTTTGTCAGCCATTGGAGAATGATGCACGCACCTGCAAAGCATTTTTGTTTGAGTTCCTTTCCTGCTGAATGCTATTCCCAATCTATGCAGGATCTCATATATCGTTCCAAATTGGGAAAGCAAATCTGTGACTAATGATGTTGGATTCATAAAATGGAAAAGCATTACAAGCAGCACACAGTCAGGCTGCCCAGGAAATTACAATCAGCTGCAGTTGTCCTGGTCTCACCACTTCTGCTGGAAAGCTCTCCAGAAGTTCAGAGATCAAGGTGTTTATGACAGTAAGGAAGATGGCCAGCAGAGGAACCATTGAAATATGAGGAGAACAAGGTGTTGCATCATAAATTGCTGGGAACTAACTCAATAGTCTTATAGCTTTTTAAAAAATAAACTACCCCCTTCCTGAAATGTTCAGAAGGCTCCAGTCAACCTTGTGTTACACCTGGCTTTCTTTTCTTGAATACAACTCAAGCATGAGAGAATTGTTAACAGTTAATCCATGAACCTTTGATTTTTGGCTGCTTCTTAAACAGAACACCATCTATGCTTCTGGAGTCCCAGGTGAGGTCTTAGAAAGTTAGGTGCTGGCTCCTGGTGTTATCTCAGTCTGGGTGTAACAGAATCCCCCACCCCTCCAAATAGTTCTTCCGAATGGTGACTGAAGGGGGTTATCAGCTGACTTCTGTTGAACCCTGTACATGTTAAAGTAGCAATGGAGTCCCACTCCTTTGAGAATGCATCATCTTTTTCTTGGTGGATCCTTATGGAAAGACGTTAGATTGTGACTTGATAACAACATTTATGCCTTCATCCTTTCTTAACGGAAGGTGGGGAAAGCTCAAATTTATATGACACCCTTTTGTGGGGTTCCCAATGTTTAGAGGGATTTATTTGTGAGAATCATTAGGAATACCTCATTATGATGATATCCCTGGCATTCATAAAAATATACTGTGCTGGGGGGATGGGGGCATTTCAGAACCAGAACTACTACTGTGGCAAGTGGATCCCCATTACATACAGCACCTGCCCTGCCCCTGTGCAAGCCTCACGAGGTTCATGTAACTGTGTTTTGCGCTACTTCACCCAAGGGGGGTCCGTGTGGCCCTGGCGTCGGACAAGTCGGCGGTGGAACTGTCCTAAATTTTATTTACACAAGTGGTTCATCTGTTAGGTGCATGCAGGAAGTACCCAATCTCAACAACAATCTTGGGGAATATGTGTATCAGGGAGATATAGGCACCTATGAGTGTTTCATTTTGCTTTATCCAACTCCCGATAATTGAGGCATTGATGCATTTGGCTGTGGAGGCATATGTTGCAAGTTTGATTCCCCTCTGTGCATTTTTGTAAATGGAGCCAGCCTGTGTGCCCTTGGGCAAGCTGCACAGTCCCAGGACTGTGCTTTATGTGAAATCAAAGCTGGGCCACAGTGCTTGCTGATTTAAGATGCAAACTCTTCCTGCTCACCCTTTGGTGATCAGGTAACAGAATTGCCTAAGTGAATTATTTCCTGAAGCTTTTTTAAAAATCTCTCTCCCTCCCTCCCTCCCTACCCCTCTCCCCCCTCTCTCTTTCTCTCTCTCTCTCACACACACACATGTCCATGTCCGGATAAATCAAAATAAAACACGCATAGGTGCCTATTTCTCCCTGACACACATATTCCCCAAGATTGTGGTTGGTTGTGGTTGACATTGGGTCCATGTCCTCGTCCATGTGTCCATGTCCATGTCTGTGTCTGTGTCCGTGTCCGTGTGCGTGTGCATGTGCGTGTGCGTGTGCGTGTGTGTGTGTGTGTGTGTAATGGACACCTAGGAGCTAAAGGCTGTTTGTTACCAGTGGTAAAACTAGGATTGATCACAGTACTTTGCTCTGAATAATGTTAGGTACATGCAAGTGAAATGGAAAATGGAATTGCCCATATTTTGTACTAGCTCTCCCCAGTGTGGTGTAGTGGACAGTAGAGATGGGCACGACTAGGAAAAAAAAATTTTTTTGAGTTGTCGTTTTTCGGGGCAGGTCCGTTTCGGCTCGTTTCTGTTTTTCGCGAAAATTCACAAAAAAATGTCGTTTCGTTTTTTTGTTTTTTCGTTTGTCATTTCTTCCGCGATTTCACGCAATTTGACATCCCGGTTCCGAGTCCCGACTGAGACTCCCAGTTGCGGCGCTCGGTGTTTTTGCGGGGGCGGGCAGGTGCGGGCGTAGGGCAGGCGGCGGTGGCAGGGGTCCATGCGTGGGTGGCGGCAGCGGCAGGGGAGGGGCGTGCGGGTGGCGTGCAGGCGCGGGTCCCGCAAATGATGCAGAGCAGGCGAAAAAGAGTTTAAAAACTGGCCTGGGTGATGGACTTGCTGCACAACAAGACTAGTGCATCCTATATAAGCAAACAAAGTGGGGCAGAAAGAATGCATTTCTTTCTTTTTTTCTCTTGGTCTGCTGATGCTGAACCAGCCAGCCACCCTACTTGGTCTGGCTGCCGTGCCTGTTTGTTATACTTTTTTGTTGTTTGGTTTTGAATCCATTCCATCTCCCCTCCACCTCTCTCAGAGGCAGCAGGAGAAACAGACATTTCGTTCCTCCCCAAATCTGGGGTCTACTGATAGTATACTCACACAACACAACAACAAAGCTAGTAGAAGGGGTGTACTTTCACACAGCACAGGGCAAGTAACTAAGTGAACTGTAAGTGCTTCTAAGATGTAATTGTAAAATATTCTATAGAGGTGGGTGCCCTTCAACAAGTATGTTTGCTTGAGTGCCTGACTGCAAATAAATGAATGAGGTGTTTACCCACTAAGCTAGTACAGTTGTGCCAAGCTGGCACAGACAAATGTGTTTGAGTGCACTGGTTGGCGATGGGGAACTCTGTATATTTTTAAAATAATTTAATCCACAGCCTCCAACCTCCCCTTTTAAGCACTATCAAGAAATCCTCAGAAACAGGAGGAGAATAAAAAGGATTAAGGAATAATTAACTGTTATTCCCCCAGTGGCAGTGTATGAAAGGACCTTGGCTGTTGCTTGCCACTTGCCACGAAGCAAATGAACTTTAGAAAATAGAAAATAAATGGTAGTATTATATTTTTAAATAAAAGTTATAAACTGCTACTAGGGTAGGGTTGCTTGCTTGCTATTCCCTTCCCAATCCCCACATCAGCAGAGCTGCAGGCAGGGTAAAAGGACCTTGGCCAAGTAAATGAACTTGGTTGGGAATTGGGATAGAAAACAAATGGTAGTATATAAATAATATATATTTTCAAAATAAATCCACAGCACCTACCCTCCCCTCCCGCTCCCACTTAAACCTTCCCTCCCCCTTGAAGCAAATATAAGCAAATAAAAAAAGGAAATCTTCCTCCAAAATGCAGGAGAATACAAAAAAGAATAAACTCTGTGTTGCTATTCCCCACAGGGAATGAAAGAAATTATTATTTTTTCCTAGAAATTCAATTGAATCAATTCCCTCCCTGCCTTCCTAACGCGACCGCAACCGCGAAATCGAAACTAGACTGAGCGCAGCAATCCAGCCCTGACCACCACCCTCCACCAAGATCCAAGCCCAGACTGCGACTGACTGGGAGTGCCTCGCCTTTTTATGCCCTCCTGCACATCCAGAAGTGTCAGTCAAAACCTGGCCATGCGATTGGTAGAATGGGTCCAAAAATTTGCATGGTCCCATCCCATGGCCAGCCCATCATTGCACAGGTGTAAAAAAACAAATTAAGAAAAAAATAAAATAAAATCAACGGAGACATATTTTTGCAAGACAAACCCACTACTGCTACTGTAAAAATGCAAGCATTTAAAATAGCTAATTTTCGCATGTTTCTGTGGTGCTTTGGTGGGTTTTTGGGCCACGATTTCAAAAAAAATATTGCGGTCGCCATTTTGGATCCCCCCGCCCGCACACCGCATGGCAAAGGCAGACGAGACGATGCCCCCCCAGCCTGGTACCAGCAGCGCAGCAGTAGCCAAGGAGAGGGGGGCGGGGAGCCCCCCCAATAAACCCCCCTTCTGGCCTGGTAGGTGCCCTCAGACAGTTTTCGCCTGCTTTTTTGGCCGGGAATCGGTTTTTTTTTTTACTTTTAAAAACTTTTTGTTCCTGTGCCGCTTGGCATCGTGCGATCGCCGTGATGCCAGGAACGACAACGACAAATCAGACCCAATTATTCGTTTGTCGGTTTGAGTTTGAGTTCTGGCGGCGTAATTCCCGTTATCGTTTCCGTTCCGTAACAGAAACGAGTAACAGAAACGGAAATGGGAATTCCGCTAAGTCGTGCCCATGTCTAGTGGACAGAGTGACAGATTAGAACTCTGGAGAACAGGGTTCAAATCCCCACTCAGCCATGGAAGCTCACTGGCATAAAACCATTCCTTACATATCTCCCTCACCTTGAAAGCCCCTATTAGGGTTCCTAAAGGTTGGTTCCAACTTTATAAGCACGCAATAACAACAGTACTGCAGCCATTCAGAGTTCTTTATATCACAAACATATTAACTGGATAAGTAGTCAATATTATTGGAAATGTGTAATGGTTTATTATCAGTGCCATTCTATAAATACTCAGAAGACATCTTCAGAATTAGGGCACAGTTCAAAATAACTGAAATCTCCTCTTGCAGTGCCCAGTTATTTTGCAAATGCAAAAACAACAACACACAATTGAACGGCTTGTTGGTGAAAACATGCACGATGAAAGTTAATAATAGTTTTATGATTATAGCATTTCATTCTCACTTAAAATAACACACATTTGATTTCATCGAACAGATGTGATTTCATGGGACGGTGGTTGTCCATTAAAATATAGCTGATGGGAGCAGACAGCCATTCCTTTTAAGTTCACAGAGCAAAAATGATGGCATCTAATCAGCCATGTGCCATTACAGAGACATTTTTAGGTGGCTGCATTTTTTCCCCTTATGCATCCTCAGTATGGCTGTTTAAGGGCTCTACACATTTCCAGCTCTTGCTCCGAATCCCGTTTGTTCCGAACTGCATCTGGAAAAGTCTGTTGTGTGCAGTGTTCCTCTTTTTCCTACTACTTCTGCAAAGAGGAACTGATTTATTCCTCTGTCTGGGCAAATGGAAAGGCTTGTAGGTATGAAGAGGGCTGTCTCCGGCTCATAGGACTGCAAGGCACAGATCAAGTGCTGTGCTCAAAGACAATATCCAAAGCAAAGTTATGTTGTATATTTGGCAACAAGATACTGTCCGATTTCCTGTCCAGTTCCCCCGATGATCACCTAAAAAGATAACAACAAACAGTGAAGAAATATGATGATAATAACACCAATTCAGATATTACCAGGAGCATGAGAGCACCTCCAAATGGTTTAGGCAGCAGCACAGTCACTGAATGCATGACTATGCACATTTCTGGGTGGTGCTCTTAAGCAGAACTCAACCTGGAATAGAATAGCCTCACTGAGAAATTTTGCTCTCACTCTTCAAATGTATGTCAGTTTCACGGCAAGCACCACCAATAGCTTCTCTTTTCCAACAGAAAACGAGGCCTTAAGCAGAGAGGTCTTCCGACCTAGCCTTCCTCCAGATGAGCGTCATTTAGCTGTCTGTCTTTTAGGTGAAATTCCTAGAATTGAGAATTTTAGGAACTGGATTATTTTTTTAAAAGCACATACCTAACGATCACACCCTAATGTTCTCCAAAAGCTTATATGGTTAAATTGCTGACCAATCCATGACCAAAAGCAGGGTTGCATTGGCTTTGGCTTTATTGCTGCTTGTCCTTTAAGTGTGTGTGACTTTGTCTGTGAATGCGAACTGAAGCCAGAAGGACCTTGGAGATGGGGGGCCAATTTGAGAGGAGTAGAGTAGTAGACCCCTCATCCAGATTTGGGGAGGAACGGAATGTCTTTCTCCTGCTGCCTCTGAGAGAGGTGGAGGGGAGATGGGATGGATTCAAAACCATACAACAAAAAAGTACAACAAACAGGCACGTCAGCCAGACCAAGTAGGGTGGCTGCTGGCTGGTTCAGCATCAGCAGATTCAGCACAGCAGACCAAGAGGGAAAAAAAAGAAATGCAAATTTGTTTCTACCCCAATTTGTTTGCTTAGGATGCACTCTAGCCTTGTTGTGCAGCAGCAAGTCCATCACCCAGGCAACTGTATTTCGCCTGCTCGTTTGCGGGACCCGCGCCCGCGTGCCCGTCCGCCCGCACGCCCGCGCGCCAGCCAATCCCCCTGCCGTTGCCGCTGCCGCCGCCAACGCATGTACCCCCGCGCCCCCGCCGCCCGCGCTATGCCCGCAAGCCGCAAGTCTCGGTCGGACGTCAAAATGCGCGAAATCGCGGCAGAAACGAAAACGAAAAAATGAAAAACGAAATGACTAATTTTTGCGATTTTTCACGAAAAACGGAAACGAAACGAAACGGACCCTAGCCGTAAACGAAAACGAAAACGAAAATGAGTCATGCCCATCTCTAGTTAACAGTCCTGCTCACGTTATTTTGTGGATTAATTGAATCGTTCTCTGCTGCCTTGCCTCTGCTTTTCCAGAAGATTTGTTGAGAGAGTTTTTGTGGGCTTTTAATGTTCCAGAAAAAAATGAATGGGAAACCCAAAAGAGATTTTCCCTTTTGTGTAAAAGGAAATGACTGATACACAAAAAAACACAAAAACAAAAGAGCCACTTCCTAAAAGTATGCAAAACAAAAGACACAAGAAAATATTCAGTGTGTACTTTCCTAAAAGCCATCTTAGCTAGGCCATTTTTCTTCAGTAGTGTTGAATTTTCAGCTAAGCTTTACTCAGCAGGTACATTAAATTTCACGGATGGATGCCTATTAAATTATTCTTGTTAATTTTCTTACGACTGACAATGACTAGGGCATTCAATTAGACATCAAGATACAAAGAGCCTTGTAGGAAACATTTATTAGTAACAAAGGAAGAGCTACGTTTCCCTGAAATCCTCCCCAAGGAGTTTAATAGGTACTGCATTCTCTTCTTCATTGTGATACAATGGCGCACATCGGCTCTCTTTGTAGGAAAATTGTTTCTGCTATGCCTTTATACTTTCTCAGCAAGTAGGTGGCAATCAGCTTTCTCCATACTCTGAAGTAATTCTGGAGTTCATTTTGGCCAGGCCCTTGGATTTATTTGCATACATACACTTGGAAATATGTATGTGTCAGGAAACTCCATAGAAATGTCAAACGGTATGGACATAGATGATGAATGAAGAAGATAGCAGAGTAAAGAGTCTTTCCAATTGCCATGATGAAGACACAGCTTGGGTTCTAGACAGCACATGATTGGTCTACCGATGTCTTTAGCATTGACAAGGCAATGCCTCAGGCAGCATGATGTGGGAAATAGCAGCAGATCTATTATATCTATCTGCTGCCAGACCTAATCTCAACCAGAGGGTGAAGGCCTTTTCTGAAAGTAGAGAGGTGCCAGAGGGTAAAAAGAAGACAATGTTAGCAGTGGCAGTCACATCTTTCATGCCGTTGAAGAAGATGTGGAGTAGAGATGGGCACGAATTAAAAAAAATGGCATTTCGTTTGTCGTTTGTCGTTTGTCGGGTCCGTTTCGGTTCATTTCCATTTTTCGTGAATTTTTGCAAAAAAATCATTTTTGTTTTCGTTCATTTCGTTACTATTTTGTTACCATTTATTTCATTTTTGTGATTTTTTTTAGGATTTTAAGCAATTCACTCATATTGCAGTAACGGAAACGAAACGCACGACAAAATTTCCGGTGTTTCTGTTCATTTCGTTTCATTTTAGAGACAAAATTCGTTTGTCGTTTCGTTACATAATGAAACGAAAAAATGAAAACGGAAATGAAAAATTGTTCGTTTCGTGCCCATCTCTAATGTGGAGCAGTCACTATGAGTACTGTGAAATAGATGGCATATCTATCTATCTATCTATCTATCTATCTATCTATCTATCTATCTATCTATCTATCTATCTATCTATCTATCTATCTATCTATCTATATTTCTATATCTATATCTATATCTATATCTATATCTATCTATCTATCTATCTATCTATAAAATTGCAAAATTATTAAATTTGTTCAGCTGCACTAATTCATCTATTTGTATTTGTCAAACACAAGGAACTCTGACACAAATAATTAAAACATCAAATTGCAATAAAATTGCAATAAAACATTTAAATACAATAAATACAATGTATTAAAATACTACACTAAAATCACCATCAGGACCCACAATAATCAGTTTAAAAACTTCTGAAATGGCATTGTTTTTACCTGGCGCCATAATGTCATCAATGTTGGCGCCAGGCGGGTCTCACTTGGGAGGGCATTCCACAATCTGGGGGCAGCTGCCGAAAAGACCCTGTTCCTACAAGCCATCCCTTTCATCTCCTTGAGGGATGGCTCTTTCAGGAGGGCCCTCTGGCTGGATCTTAATTGCCGGGTAGGTTCATATGGAAGGAGGCGGTCCTTCAGGTATCTAGGTCCTAAAACGTTTTTTGGCCTTTTGGGGGGCCCTTTGCCAAGGCCCTGTCCCTTTCCTGGGTGAATCATTTTGGAGGTGCATCACTTGGACATTCAAAA
>JAHTLZ010003547.1:28093382-28112365 GCA_023846285.1 Phrynocephalus versicolor | reverse complement strand
CTATCTATCTATCTATCTATCTATCTATCTATCTATCTATCTATCTAATTTATAGGCTGCTTTTCTCCCAAGTGGACTCATGGCATCCCGCAGTATTAAAATATACAGAATTAACAACGCAAGCTATATATTTTATTAAAAGATTAAACTATAAAATTGATTAAACTATAGTGAAAAACTATAAAAAAATGTAAAACATGAAAAATATCTTAATTAAAATTGCATTCAGGGATTCAATCAAGATTGTTAAAACCTGCCTGAAAAGCTGGGTCTTCAGGATACAAGGGAGGGAGGCAAACAAGCGATCTGTTAAACTATACCACTTGTTGCTTGCTATGTGATGGTTGCATTCTAAATGTCTTCATTTGATATGTTTTATGATTCTTTGCTCTTTATTCATTCATCTTAGTACTTCTTCACTGGTCACCCTCCTGAACTGGAGAAGGCATAGCATCCTGCGATAAATCCATGCTTCACATGCTTCTATCTTAAATTATTTTCTTTGTTAATTATATTTGCACTCCACTATTTAGCCAAAGTAAGCTCGGAGTTTACTCGATCGTATAGATACTGCATATATTAAAAAGTCATAGAGAAGAGGCTTCCTGTTCAACACCATGTTGCCGTGAAAATTCATTATATGATCTGTATTGTCAAGAACTTGCTTCTCACCTAGTGCAATATTTCTGCCTATTCTATCAGGAAGAATGGTGAGTGCCCATGGAACCTCAAGCCTCCAATGGTTTATTTATTGCTTTCTGCCTTTCCCTTCCACACAGGAGACTAGATAGTATTACAGCCACCTTCCGCCATTGCTCAGAGATCTTAATCTTCTCCTTCTTTACAATGGCACAAATAATATTGGTATATCTGGATTTCATCACGTCCTTTCCATTTTAACTGTACGGGGTCCCTTGCCCTGGACTACAACAGATGCATCCCCAAGTCATTCAAGACACCTAAATTATATCTACCCAAAGTGAAATGAGACAGAACTCTGTCAATTCAAGCTGTATAAACGACAGTTAAGTATGCTCATTTCTGCTTCCTTGCTTGCGAGAGAAGGGGGGAAAGGAATATTCTCTGCCTGTTGCAAAGTTCACCTAAAGTCCTTGCAGCTCTGAAGTGGAAGAAACCTTCCTGAAGGCAGTCGTACTGTAGAAGGGATTTCCCACAGACTGAGCCGTTTTTGCAAAGGCGGCAAAAGGCTTAAGACATCTATTATGTCTTCTTTGTCTGAGAGGTCTCAAAATGTTGGGCCTTTAGGGGATCCCAATTGCACTAAATTCCCTGGACCTTATTAACAGCATCACCTTAGCCCCTTCTCCAGCGTGACAGCAGGAACCACAGTCCTGAGGCAACCACTGAGCCTTTTCTGGGGCTGAGGGTGACGTTTGGGCACAATAGCAGCCGCTGTATGAGGAGTCAAGTTTCAGTCTTGAGGATATTTCCATTTCAACCTGAATAATTATGTTTATAAAATATCTGTGGAACGAAATATTTTTCTCTGCCACCAGCCCTTCCCCCCACCCCCCGTTTCCCTCTATTCCCTTTTGCTGACACAGTTATTGGAAGAACTAGGTGTCCTGAAGTCTAGACTTGAATTTTATTTGACTGCCAAAGTGATGGAAAGCCACCTGGAGACCTCCTCCCTCCCAGCTGCATGACAACTTTTATGTCCATTTGGGTTGTAATCCTATAAGAACAGAACTACTTTACTAAATTATGTTGCCCTTGTCCAAAAGTTCCAGGCATAGTAAAGGGAATGATATTGCTTCAACATTTTGGACCCATCTGGTTTTTTTTTTTTTTTTTTTGGACCAGCAAATATGAACCCACATCATGCCCAGTATGCTACATTGTTGCATAACTCTTGCACTCTTAAACTGTTTCACACACACACACACACACACACACACACAATTTCATCATATGCATGTAATTAGAGATGGGCACGAAACGAGCAATTTTTGTTTTTGTTTTCGTTTTTTCATTTTTTTGTTTCGTTATGTAACGAAACGAAAAATGACTTTTGTCTCCAAAATAAAACGAAACGAAACGAAACACCAGAAATTTTGTCGTGCGTTTCGTTTTCGTTGCCGCAAATATATTGAACTGTAATGAATGCTAATGAAACAGCAATTTTTGTTTTCATTTTTGTTTTTTTGTTTCATTATGTAACGAAATGAAAATGAATTTTTTTGCAAAAATTCACGAAAAATGAAAACGAACCGAAACGGACCCCCTAAATGACAAACGACAAACGAAACACCATTTTTTGAGTCGTGCCCATCTGTACATGTAATATCAGCAGCAGGAGGAGAAACTACAACAACAATGTGTTGTACAGTCAACTTGTGATCAACCTCTTCCTCAGCTTATACTTTGTACTCAGAAAGAAGTCGTTGACCATTGCCTTCCTCTGCAGCACAGTCTCTTGGGCAGTGCAGCTTGCCCAAAGCTACATAGGCTGACTCTTTTCCTATAAGGCACAGTGTCAAACTGAGCACTTGAGAGTCTCACCTCACTAACCTATCCAGCCCACATATATTTATGATGGACTTTAAACAAACTGTTTGGTGACCTACATGCCAACAAAATCAATCTGTCCTCCACTTGATATTTTGGATGCATGACTGATTAAAACAATAAATAACAATTTCATTTTTACGTTCAGCAGAAATTTTATAGGGGCTATGTTGTATTCTCTTCTACATTGCCAGAGGTGCTTGTTTTGCAATCACGGCCTGGCTCTCCTCCTCTTCCTCCTCCTCCTCCTCACTGTCTTGGGATGGCACCTGGATGTCACCTGGCAGGCTGCTAAGATGGCATCAGCAGCTGCAGAGGAGGAAGAGATGAAATGGGTGTGAGGGAGGGAGGAAGGAGAGGGACATTTGCAGTTTGCTGCCGCCACTGAGGCCCAGCAATGCCGGGAACAGGCCTCTGTGCTGCACGGTGGGCCGGCGCTGGGCCCAGCACTGACTGAAAGTGGCCTCTGGGCCATATGGTGGGCCTGCGCCAGGCCTCTGGCCCTCATTGTAGGCCTTGTGCTGGCCGTTGGCATCCTCTGCCCATAGCTGCGGGTCCCGGCCACCAGGTCTTGGCTGCTGCAGTTACTGGCTCCCATATATCAACTGGGTCCCCAGAATGAATCATTTGAGTTTCCATTATTTCCTATGGGGGAAATTGCTTTGATATACAAGTATTTTGGTTTACCAGCATGCTTCCGGAATGGATTATACTCATAAACCAAGGTACCACTGTACATTATAAGACTCTTTAGGCAGCAAAAGCACGGCTTTAGGCACCAAAAGCACAGACCGATGAAGCTGTTTGGATGAACAGCGAAACGTTTCTATCTCTCAAAAAAAGAAGTCCAGTAGCCATGACTCAACTTCCAGATAAACTCACCTGGATGACTGAGAATCTTCACAGACGGCCTGACAAAAGGTTAGAAATGGAGCTGGTCTAATAGCTAGTTTATCCTTCTAGCTTCAGAGAAAAATTCTATATTGCTTGGAGGCTAGAATGACAACTTTACAATGTTATCTTCTCAAAAAGTGGAAATAATAATTAATAAACAGTCACTCTGCCGTGAGAAACGAGGAAAGCCTCCTGTAATTAGCCTGGCCATACAGTTTGGTACTGCAGGGAGTCCTGGAGACAGTAATTAATCTGTCTTCCTCCTGCCAGTAGGAAGTCTACAGTGGAAGAAATTAAATAGCACTGTGTCTCTGAAAGATAATACAAATCAAATGCATTTTTAATAAAGTTATAAACTAATAATAGCTGCCCTTTGATTGTCCTTTCCATGCTGCTCTAATCCACTTCGATGCATGTTTTCATCTCGAAGGAGTTTCAGCTCGGGCGCTCCTAAGATACTGTCTGTGAAAGGAAAGGTGGTAGAAGTTGCTTGCTTAGTTCTTTCCTACCAGTTGATTTTATGGCCTTCCATGTACCAGTGAAACAACTTCCTTTGTGATCTCTCTGCTCCTTTTGCTTGTAGTCCATAGAATAGCTTTCAAAAACAATGTGAGTAACGTGGAGATCTGTAAGGACATGAATAATTGTGTCCAAACTTCTTTCCCCACCCCCACTCTTCATCTTCAGGTCAAAATTTCTCAGACAAGTAACACAGATGGTGATTGAACTAGAAACAGGGATGGGGACAAAATGGAAAAATAATGTTTCATTCCGTTTCATGCTCACCCCATTTTGTTTTGTTTCATTTCTTATTAATTTTTCTTAAAAAAATCCATATGAAACAAAATGAAATGAAACTAAATGGCTCCCCTGGGTCCTAGAGGCACCAGATTTGGTGCCTGGGACTCCGGGAGCCATTTTTAAAGGGCTTCAGCCATTGACAGCTCAGCAGGAGCCCAAAAATGATTAAACAAAATGATTCATTTCAATGGAAAAATAATCGTTTCATTTCATCTATAACGAAATGCTGCTTCCTCGCTTTGTTTCCTTTTGTTTCATCATGTAACGAAATGCTGAAACAGCATTTCATTTTTTTTGTTTCCTGCCATCCCTAGAGCTCAACTTTAGGTAAATCCAGGAGTCCAGTTGAGAATTCTTGGATGGGGGAGAACTCAAGAGCTGAAGGGGTACAGGAAGCCAGATGTCCTCTTTTAAATTTCTGGGGAGGCACACGATTTTGGTGTCTGTGTGGGTGGGTACATTTGAGAGCCCCCTGCCGCTTCAGTCAATTGGCAACCACTAATGTTTCATCTCACTTCAGAATGCCTCTTGGAATGGCATTACAGATGAAAGGGACACTTTCAGCAAATACCTGATTCAGTGCAGCAGTGATGTTGTAGCTGAGGTAAATCAGAAGCAGCAGCAATGATTTCACTTCCCTTGCAGAGGGGCTAAGGAAGTATTCAGTTTGCAGGTATCTATTTATTAAGTCACCTTACAATAACAGAAATCGATAGTGGCAAGAGATGGGCTAAACAGAGTTGCTTGAGACCTGTATGTCTCAGATCGCACTAAATGGCATATTGCTCCTCTCTTTGACCTTAAACAACTGTATTTAGACTCCGCCAGCTCGCTTCAAAGGAGCTGTTGCTTTATTATTGTCTCTGAGTCCTATTTCTTCGTCTGTATTTCAGGCTCTGAACAAAAACAAAGCTCTCCAACTGAGCTTGTGGTTTTTCTGCATTTTGCTTTGTTTCCCCATTGTTATTCCCCAGTTCCTGGAGGAATCGCTTTGTGCGTGTAATTATTTATCAGGTTTCAAGCTTTCATTTTACATTTACCTGGTGACAGAATGAGAGCATTTAGCAAGTTCCCTGCTTACATATATTGGATGTGGAATGTTATTAGGTTCTGGAACTCTTGGCCAAGAAAGGTCAGATTAGCTCTTTTTGTTATCCTTCCTCAGACAAGGGGAGGGGGGTATCTTACTCAGGGATGCTTTTGGCGTGTTGCCGAAATTCCTCTCTTCCCGTCCCAATTGGCTGGATCCAATTATAAGTCTCAGTGGGATCAGAGCCATTGAATTAATGCAGCATGTGTGTATCTGCCGGCATAATAATTCTCCTTCATTCATGGCAGCGGTTTTGTTGCTTGCTATGTGCCAGCAATTTGGAACCAGTTTACAATGGCCCTAATAGAGCTTTCAAGGTAAGTGAGACATTTAAGACACAGATTTACCAGTTCCATGCCCTCAATGAGTTCCACGGCTGATCAGGGATTCCGATTGAGGCCTCCTGAGTAGAGATGGGCATGAACCAAACTTCGGCAGTTTGGCTCAGTTTAGCATGGCGCCTGCAGAGGCATTCCGCTGTCATGGTATGCTCCCCTCCCAGCCTCCTTTACATGTTCACCCACTCCACGTGTGGCAACCCATTTCCCCTTCTCTGCCTCCTTCATTTGCTAGCTAATCATTGGTAGAGCAGCACAGGCTTCCTTCTTCTGGCCTCTCTGGCAGCTGCACACGTGAATGAGGAGGCGGCACAGAGAGGCCTGCAGCTCTGCCTCTGATTGGGCAATCACTGGAGGAGGCAAGCGCACACCGCTTCCAGTGAGTGGCTGGCCACCATAGGAGGGGAGGGGAGGAAAGTGTCCATGAGTGGGAGAACACGCAAAGGATGCAGGGAAAGGGAGTGTGCTGGACCTGCAGAACACCTGTGTGAGTGCTATTGCAAACTGGGCTGAGTCACCAAAGCACAATTCATGTCCACCTCTACTCCTGAGACCTAGTCTGTCACCCTATCCTCTCTATCTCATTGGGTCTACTTTAGTATTATTTACTGTTACACACTTATTTCATTTTCATGCTGCCTTTCTCCCAGAATTAAAGGGAACTTACCGGACAATGTAAAACCATGGCAGATCTAAATATTCTAATGGGAAATGACAAAATAGAATTAAATCTAGTGATATGCTTGAAATATAACTAACATTAAACCTCTTTAAAAGAAAAGAAAATAGTCATAGTAATTAAGCTTAAATGATAAGCTGGGAGGGGGGCTAGAGTACACCCACTGAGAAGACCCTCCCTCAATTCCCCATCAAATAGGGCTCTGGAGGTGGTGGAACTACAAGAAGAGGCTGTCTTGCAGATCCTACAGCTTGAGCAGCTTTGTACTCGGGGGGGGGGGGTATTCAGACAAATGGCACCTAAATAATGTAGGTCTGTTGGGTTCTAATCAGCACCTTGCATCAAGTCTGGGAATGGACTGATACTCAATGAGTGTTGGAGGGAGAGGGCTTTGTGTTCCCCAAAACTGGGTCCAAGCACCAATTTGGATGCCTTTTTTTTCCTGAGCAGCTGAAGTGTCTCGTCATTCTTCAAGGGAAAACCCACATAGAACTCATTACAGTAATCCAGCCGGTCACTGTAGCCAACTCATACATTTCCAGGAATGGGAGTAACTGGCACAACAGCTGTAACTGTGCCAATATACTCCTTGCTATTTCAGAATCATATGCATCTGAGAATCCAGGAGCATGCCTAAACTCCAATCCTGATTTTTTCGGGAACAAAGTAACCCTCTCCAGCCCAGGATGAATCCCTATTGTTTGCTCTGCCTCTCAATTGTCTAAGAGGACCTCTGTCTTGTTTGAGTTAAGCCTTAACTGGTCCACCCTCAACTACTCAATTTCTGGCTTGAGATACTGATTTAACACTGAAACAGCTTTCTCAGATTCAGATGACAAGGAAAGATAGAGTTGAGTGTCATCAGCGTATTGAATGATTCCGAGTGATTTTATCTGCAAAGTGCCGTGCAAATTGTCCACAAATTGAATCCAGCCCAATTTCTTTCATTGTTGTGTTTTGAACCATGCCTTAATCAATTTGTCTTTATGCTACATTTTAAATCAAGATTTTCTTCTTAAACTGTATGTTGCTATTGTTAGCCATCTGGAGCAGCACTCTTGATGGAAAGGCAGGATATAAATAAAATTAGATTAAATTAAATTAATCTCCCACAGAGATACTGTGTGCAAAACCAACCCTTGAATATGTCTTTCCACCTGAAGCTGATATCCTGACACTCCATGCAACAGCCTACAGTCCCGTGATTAACAACACTGCTGCTACTTTCACAATCCTGTCATTCTATTCCTCTACCAAAAGCCACAGCACTTGGAAACTGAGACCAGAAACAAAATTGGAGATAATGCATAAGGGATCAGGAGACACACAATCGTTGGAGAAAGGTAAGTGAGGCTGCCTTTTGGTTGTTTGTGAAATGGGACTTCAAACAAACCCATGTTTATGTTAACCAAATAACTGTGAACTCAGATGGTTTCATTGGTCAAGGACCTTTCTCTTCTAATAACCTTTCTCCTCTAACAACAATTTCTGGCTTAAATCTGACTGTAGGGGAGGATTTGTAAGAGAGCCCTCTTAACTCCTTCTATCAAGTGACAACAATAAAACTGGACTACTTGACAAGGCCAGCATCACCCAGATATCTGAGTCACAAACTCTCTTTTCCTCTACTCTGCTTTTTAGTTAACATTCTTCCTGTTATCACATAATCTTCGATTTATCCTTTAAACCATTTAATATGCATAATAAAGATATTACAAGTCACATCATTGCTGTTGCATGAGTAGAGGAACTATATTGATTCAGGGAGAGACCACAGTTTGTATAAGTATCATCTATATAGAAGATAAACAGTGGGCATTAAGGAGGTCTCTATGGATTGCATGGGAATGTCTTTGGAAATATCTGCAGGTATTGGTTACTACTGAGGCTGAAGAAGTTTAAAATTAATGAAAAAAGTAATTACCTCCCACCTCCTCTTTCAAGCACATGTTCTATAATTAACAGTAATTTTATGAAATAGCTCGGCTACAGGGACATGCTTCATTAACCCCAATATTAAATCAGTGACTTCCCTAACTTATTGGTTTGGAGTTGGAAGCTGAAGCCATGAAGGAAAGTCTCATCCTCCCCGAAATGAAGACGGCTCAAGAATTAACCACACCTGAGCTCTGGGCTAACAGGAGTCAATCCAATGGGGAAAACCTAAATCAAAGAAAAGCCAAAGGCACCAGTTAGTGAAATGGGAAAGAGGCTGCATATTGTTTTAAATGGATCTGTGTGCTGGAGCTCCTGCTGTGGTATAGAACCATAGAATCATAGAAGAAGAATACCTTTATTGTCAATGTACAACATGTGCACAATGAAATTGGCTGAGTCTCCCTTGCCCACACCTACCACCATCCCACCACCATCCCACTGGCAGCCACTCAGTCTTATTGCACCCTGTGTACTTGACTAGAGTTGGAAGAGACCTCAAGGGCCATCCAGTCCAACCTCCTGCCATGCAGGAACCCCCATCACAGTATCTCCAACAGATGGCCAACCAGCCTCTGCTTAAAAACCTCCAAAGAAGGAGATTCCACCACCCTCTGTGGCAGCATATTCCACTGCCAAACAGCTCCAAGCATCACGAAGTTCTTCTTAATGTTCAAACAGAATCTCTTTTCCTGTAGTTTGAAACCATTGCCTCCAACTCCTAGTCCATGAAGCCATGGAAAACAAACCTGTTCCCTCTTCAATATGACATCCTTTCATAGCTATCATATCCCCTCTCAGTCTTTTGAAAAACTATTTAATATGCATAACAAAGATATTACAAATCACAAGTCGTGTGTGTGTGTGTGTGTGTGTAGATAGATAGATAGATAGATAGATAGATAGATAGATAGATAGATAGTCTGGTGTGCAAAATCTCAGCAGGGGGCAGGTCCCCCATAAGGAACAACAGGATTGCAGGAATCACATGACAAAATTTCACATGCTTTCTGGCAAGCTAGAAACATCCTGGAGCATTGGACACACTTCCCACTTGGGTGGCACCCCAGAGAAGGGCTTTGGCTCAGACTGGCAGGGATAGCCTTTCTGTAAGAAAAGTATGATAAGTGTTGTGCCAGTCCTGCTCTCATTTTCCTACATAGGCCACAAAATGTGGGTGCATAGGTACACTGGATAGTGACAAATCTGCATAGAAGACAGAGGATCTATGCATAAGGAAGAATCATAGTTTCCCAAAGCCCTTGCCCATTTGTAGGGCCAGTGCAGGAGCACCAAATAGCACAGAGAGATGAGAGGCTATGGATGTTTCGTTTTGTCACATGGGGCTAAACTCCAACAAGGAAAAGCCTCCGATGTCATCTCTCCTTCTCCCTGCCACCAGCCAATCAGACAGGGAGGCAGGGTGATGCATTTCCCTGCACAGCTCCTGATTGGCCAGTGCTAGGCAGCAGGAAAGATGTCTTCTTCTAAAGATGTCTTCTTCTAAAGTCATTGGAGTTGAGTCCCACATGACCCCAGAGCAAGATAAGGGATTGGCTGATTTTATTCCAGAGGGTTGGTCCCATTCCGAATGCCACCTGGGCTCCCGTGTTTCATTTTGGAACTGGACCACTTCCAAAACGAAATGCCCATCTCTGGGGGGCAGGGAATGACGAAGCAGGGCTTTTAAAAATTCAAACTGGACCAAGCATTGATTTTTTGCATATACTTGTGGTTCCATGCTGCCTGCTTCCAAATTCTCACTGTACTTTTGGGGGAACAACTAAGAGTGAGAGGCATGAAGTGTGAGGAGCACATTTTTTTATTCTTGCTTTGTGTACAAAGCTTGCTAGTTACAATTTTCTCTTCTTGTTGTTCTGAATTATCAGAAGTTGGACTTTCTCACAGTTCTTCCAAATGCAGGGAGTGTTTTTTCTTTTCCAAATTTGTATTTCAAGAGCTTTCATGTGGTTTCCTGTGCCAACCATCACTTCTGGAAGGGAAAAACAACAAGAACTAGAAAAAGTTTCTTATGCGCAAGTATAAGTTGTGAAACATAAGTAGCCACTTATGCTTTGCAAAACAGAGAGAGGGGTGGGGTACAGAGACGGAGACTCAGAGAGAATGTCACTGGACATGTTCTATATCTCCTTTCTAGTTGAAGGGAAATGGAGCAATGTATTTTCATTTTTCTGTCATCAAGACCAGTAAGGTTTAGTTCATAACCTAATCATTTATGCTCAGGGAGGCCCCTTTTCACAGGAGGAGAAAGGGACAGTTGCACACCTTCTCATGTTAACAGTTTAAACAAAGGGAAGGACAAGCTAAAGCAAACTGTAGTAAGTGAACATCACAATAAAGTGACTTCATGGTCAGCCAGCTGGAAACCTGCAATTTGTCCTACATTTCATGTTTCTCTGTGTATCTTCCTTGCATGACAAGTCAGGAAAGGAAGTAGTTTCAAACTGAAAACTGTTATCATGGTACAAGAAAGGTACAAGTATCTTGAACAGCTTCCTGAGCTGGTTCATGGGGAGAACAGACTGAAAGCTCTATCTTAAGCTGCCTTAAAAGAAGAAACGAAATGACATAGAATTGTTAAATTTATTCAACAATTCAATTTCATTTCATTAAAAAAAAAGAAAAAAAGAAACCGCGAACCAACTTAGGAAGCTATTTATTGTATTTGTGCCTTTCTTTTTCATGTTATAGCTTTTAGTTTGAAACTACTTCCCATCCAGAATTTTCATAAAAGGAAGATACACACTGAAACTCTATAGCAAGCTAACTTTTTAGCTGGCTGGATAATAGCTCATTGGGGATAGGAGTTCAATTCTCCAGTGTGCCTCTGGAGAGCAGAGGCAGGCTAAGTGGTCCTGGGCAAGCTGCGATACCCTAGATTAGAGATGGGCATGAAATGAACAATTTTTCGTTTCCGTTTTTGTTTTTTTGTTTCGTTACATAACGAAATGACAAACGAATTTTGTCTCTAAAATGAAACGAAACAAACAGAAACACCGGAAATTTTGTCGTGCATTTCATTTCCGTTACTGCAATATGAGTGAATTGCTTAAAATCCTAAAAAAATCACAAAAAACTGAAATAAATGGTAACGAAATGGTAACAAAACGAACGAAAACGAAAACAATTTTTTCGCAAAAAATCACGAAAAACGGAAACGAACCGAAATGGACCCCCCAAACGACAAACGACAAACGAAATGCCTTTTTTTTTATTCGTGCCCATCTCTACCCTAGATTCAGAGGAAGGGAAAGGGAAGGTGCTTCTGAGTGCTGTCCCTGAAAAAGATCTCCATACATCAGAGTCAACTCAATGGCATGCACACACACACACACACACAGACAGCATAACGTTTATGTTCTTTTTCTGCATTAGTTGTGAATGGAACATGGAAAAGTTACTGCATGGACAGCAACTCTTTGGATTTTCCTGTCCTCTGGTCATGTTGGCTGTGGATTTCGAATGGCTGTGGTCTAAAATCAAACTTTTCCAAGTACTGGTTGTATGGTCATATACCCAAGAAGACCAGTGTGGGAACAAACAGCATTGCAACATGGCTGTGAAAAATCCCTCAATCATAGAATCATAGAATCATAGAGATGGAAGAGACCTCAAGGGCCAGTCCAACCCCCTGCCATGCAGGAACCCCCCTCACAGTATTTCCAACAAATGGCCATCCAGCCTGTGTTTAAAAACCTCCAAAGAAGGAGACTCCACTACCCTCCATGGCAGCATATTCCACTGCCGACCAGATCTAACCACCAGGAAGTTCTTCCTAATGTTCAGATGGAATCTCTTTTCCTGTAATTTGAAACCATTGCTTCGAGTCCTAGTCTCTGAAGCCATGCAAAAAAAAAAAACCTGTTCCCTCTTCAATATGATATCCTTTCAAATATTTAAACATAGCTCAAGCAATTTTAGTCAGAGGCAGCCCACTAAATGAGAAAATAAATGAAGAAATTTGGAAACACACACCCTACTGAACTCCACATGAATTGGAAATTATGCCCTCTCAAAGTAACACCGTCTCTGACATTGTGTGCATCACCCATTTTCTCTTCTGGGTTTGGAAGGATTATGATTAAAACTTGCAGGTGAAGTTAACATTGTGTTAAGAAGGTATTAAATTATGCTTGTTGTGTGTATCATCATATTTGCCAAAATTATCTTGTGTAATGAAAGGGACCTCAAAAGTTTCATTTCCTTCTCTTGCCTTGATTTGTGGATGTGCACATACAGTACGTGCTGGCTTGGTATAGATGTTCATGCCCCCCCAAGAATTCACAGCGAGGGATCTTTATTTAATGAAGAGGAATGGACCAAAATAGATATGGGCATGAACCAAACTGTGACCTCAAAAAACAAAAGAAACAAGAAGAATTGGGATGGTATAGGGTTCACTTTGCAACTCGGTTCAGAGATCTCATTTTACCAAAACAAAACCAAGGGCCAAACTTTACCCCTCAGCGCTTTGTTTTCCTTCAGCAAAACAGATGCCTGCCAACTGCCTTCTCACTACCCCAAGCCCCATCACTTCCCTACTTGATCCTGCCACTCAGAGGTGTAGCCAGGATTTGGAGTGCCTGGGGAAAAAGTTTGTTTTGCCCCCTCTGCCCCCCATCGCACCCATCCAGCAATGGGGGGGGCAAACCCTGTGGACATGGGGTGGGTGCCTGTGCGCATGCTTGCACATGGGTGGATGGACGTGCACGGGTGTAGGTGTGTGGGCACCTTACACCTCTCCCACTAAAGCGAGAAAAGAGGAGGAGGATTGCACCACAGCCACCTCGCTCCTGCCTGCCTGCCGGCTTCACCCCTCGCCTGGCATGTGGCGGTGGAGGTGCCATCACCAAGCTTTAGGGGAAAGGAGGACTGCTGGGTGGTAGAAGGGTGCATGGTTTCCTCCTCCTGCTCCCCCTCCAAGCACACCCAGATTTGCGTGCCCAGGGCAGATGGACCCTTCTCCCCCCCCCACTTAGATACACCCCTGCTGTCACTGGCTTCACCTCCTCCTTGGCTGCCATCCTGAGAGACAGTAGGCCTGGTTCCCTTTCAGGAGTCAGGCCTGCTGCCTCTGCGCCCGAGTCTGTCAACTGTAGAGATGGGCACAAATAAAAAAATGGCATTTCGTTTGTCATTTGTCGTTTGGAGGGTCCGTTTCGGTTCGTTTCCTTTTTTGCGAATTTTTGCAAAAAAATCATTTTCATTTTCGTTCATTTCGTTACCATTTCGTTACCATTTATTTCAATTTTTTGTGATTTTTTAAAAAGGATTTTAAGCAATTCACTCATATTGCAGTAACGGAAACGAAATGCACGACAAAATTTCCAGTGTTTCTGTTCGTTTCGTTTCATTTTAGAGACAAAATTTGTTTGTCGTTTTGTTACATAATGAAATGAAAAAACGGAAACGGAAACGAAAAATTGTTCATTTTGTGCCCATCTCTAGTCCACTGATAGGTGGGCACATGTACAGAGGCAGTGGCCAGCTCCATTCACCCACCAGTTAGCAGGGTGGCAGGAGCATGTACAGAGTCAATGGGCCTGGGTCCTAGAAGGGAATCAGGCCCACTGCCCCACAGGGGGGCAGCAGTGGTAGGGAGACAGAGGTGGTGACAGAAGCTGAACCAGGTAGGGAGGCAATGGGAGCCGCAGGAAGGGGGTGGGCAGGCAGCAGAGGAAGCAGAAGGCAGGAGCAGGTAGCTTCCCCCAGGTACAAACCAGAAAAATGAATGATGAACCAGTTTGATTTTCTGTCTGTGTGTGTAGTGGTTTGTGGTTTGCCCTGAACCATCATGAGCCACAGTTTGTGCCTATCTCTAGGTCAATAGGCTTGATTTTGCTTCTGTTATGCAGCAGGATTTTGGCCATTATGTTAACTATCTGCACTGTGTTAGACATGGGTATACATTTCATTAAAAATCAAAATTAAAATCAGCTTGTTTGGACTAGAAAGGGTCAAATATGGCTGATGTGGTTCATCACAGAAGGTGATGAACTAGGAAAATGATAAATGATTGTCGTTATTCAAACCATTAATATCAGGCCAGAGGACAGGATCCAAAGCCATGAGTTCAAATTACAAGAAAGTGGATTTCAATTAGACATCAGGAAAAAAGTTCCTGGACCTTAAACAGAAGATGGACATACGCTTGTCAAGAAGACTTCATCTATGTGTTTTTGTGAGAGGAGCCATCTGCTGAAGACATAATCAGGCAGGAAGAAGAAAGCCCTAAGAGAATAGGAGATGAGATGAAGACATTGGACATAAAGGAAAGTGAAATGGAAAAGGAAAAAGATGAAATGAGACCACAGGTGAAACCAAAGGGAAATGGGAGGAGGGTGGTAGGAAGTTTCTGTGTGGTAAAGGGAGGAGTGATTGACAGTAAGAGGAGCAAATAAAAGGGAAAAGAGAAATTGACAGGGTATAAAAGGGAGTTCTGAGAAGTGGGGTGTCAGACAAAGCCAGAAACATGGGAGAAGGAAATACAGACTTCCAAACCAAAACCCAGTAAGATTATACGAGTGACAGAGAAAGAAGTACAGACAGAAGGATCAGTTTTCCCCAAGACAGACACTGGGTTACCTCTCCCAAACCCTCCTGTAAGAGCAACGACATGGAGTGGTGAGAAACTGAGGAGTAATCAACCAGTCACCTACGTTAACATCACTCAAGGAGGTGTCAGAGGATGGATCCCTGGTTGGGGTTGGGAGAATCCTCAAGAATATGTCAGACACCCATGTTGCGGGACACTTTGTGTGGGGCCCCTAGTGGCTCAGTTATCTTAGATCCACAAATAAGAAGTACAGATCCTTTCTTATGTGAAGAGAAGTTAGAAAATGATATGTTGTTGCAAGTTAGTTCAGAATGTTTGTTGCTACCTGCTGTTAATATTGTAACGAATGAAAACAAAGAAGACTGTTTAAAAGAGACTTTAAATAAAGGTTTACTATTTTTTTTTTTTGAGAAACTGTTGGAGTCCTCCAGTATTTCCCCAGGGGATCCGTTGATGCACTTTAACAGACCTTCACAGTTTTCTACTTCAACAGAGGGTCAAACTCAACAAAATTTGGTGACCCTTTCAGCTTTACTCAATCCGCCAGAACCCCATTGAGGAAAAGCACAAATGCAACAGCAATTGTGCATGCCGTTTGCATCCTCTGGGTTTTCTGTTCCACGGCTGGTTGAACCCCTGATTTCCCCAACAGAATATGAGGAAGACATCAATTTTTTTTTAAGGAGCATGAGCTTTCCTACTAGTACCTTGCTGTATTGTTGCTTTAGCAATATGGCTTTGTTAGCTTCTTCTATTGTGAGCTGAGCTGTTCTGGAAATCAGAAGCAGACAAACATAGCTAACCCCTTTCACTTGATGTCATGTTTTGGTTATAATCAATGCCTCAAGTTATTATATATTTATGAGCAAGCTACTTAAACGCAGGGGCTAGAACAGTTCCTTGCCCGGGAATTGAAGTTCCTGTTAAATCTAAAGTCTTATTCTCTAGAGAAAGTAGATTACGGATAGCTATCCACAAATATGTGGAGTCTCAATATAGTATCCTTCCCATACTTTACTTTATATATAGATATACAGTACATATCTATCAGATATACCTTGATTTGAATTCTTGCACTGAGCAGGGGGGTTGGATTCCATGGCCTTATAGGCCCCGTCCAACTCTATGGTTCGATGATATTTAAGATACTGTTGAGTTTGGGCTCTTCCCTGAACTTACTTGAATCAGAACAACTTGCCAAAAATTTCTGAGACAAGGGAGAGATCCAGATTGGCTCATTTATTCAGCTGAAAAAGCGGCCAGGCGAGTCTCCCCACACACAAACACAGGAGGGGGAAATCATGCCCCAGTTTCGTTAGATGCATTCTTAAATACAAAGTTGGCTTATGTCCTTCACCAATTAACAGCATTCCATAGCAAGTTTGTAACTCAACCAGAACCATCTCGCCACCATTCCCTTATCTGCGTCCTTGACTTATCTGCGCTGGCCTTTCTTCTTTCACTTTTGTGTAGGCATAAGCATTCCATCAAAGTACAAGCCACTTAAGAAGGCATAACAAGGCATACATGAAATCAACATGGCTTCACTTTGGTTCATTTAGCTTTTTATTAACTCCTGACCCTACAATACTGCTTATTCAGTGATTTCTCACAACATTTTAAGGCTCTGCTCCCCACATTTCCCACATAGGAACCTCAAGGCTCTGTCCTTGAGTTTTCCGGCATGAGGACCTCCCAAGCCAAGACCAGAACTTGGGAAAATTACTTGTTGGATGACAGGTCCGGGGCTTCCTCATAGATGGGCATGACTCAGCAAAATTTTCATTTCCGTTTTCGTTTTTTCATTTTCGTTAGGTAACAAAACGAAAATGAAAATTTTTCAAAAAACAAAACGGAAATGGAAATGAAACGAAATTTTTTGCCGTGTTTTTTGTTTTCGTTGCGGCAAACACATTGAACTGAAAAGAATGCTAACAAAACAGAAATTTTTCATTTTCATTTTCGTTTTTCATTTTCGTTAGGTAACGAAACGAAAACAAAAAATTTTCAGAAAAACCCAACGAAAACGAAAACGAACTGAAACGGACCCCTAAACGACCAAACGAAAAACGAAAAACAATTTTTTTGAGTCGTGCCCATCTTTTTTACGGTAGGTAAAAAAGAAACTACAGGTAAATCTAGATGGCTAGCCAGGCCAGCTTCTACACCGCCTACAAAAGCAACTACTTTTCAGCTTTGTAACAGAGACAAGGAATGCCTTTATATCTTGATGCTGGTGTAGTGAGTGTTTTAGAAATAATGTTGGACTAGATCATGACTTTTTCTTCTCTTTGAATCCAATTAAATAACTTGGCTTGCAGTGACCTGTGAACATTTGCAGAAACCTCAGTGACAGTTTCAGGCCCTTTCTAGATGATGCAATATGGGGATCAGGCCCTTACAGAGGTTCAGTAAGAAAGCACCTGGAGCCACAACAGGTTTTGGGCCTCATTTGTATGGTGTTTTGAATAAAATGTTGGGGTCCAGAACTCAGAGCTCAGTGGCAGAGATGAAAATTCATAGGTAGGAGTTCCCCCCCACCCCAAGGCACAACCCCCTGCATATCTACTTGAAATGATTAGCTGCCATGTGATGCAAAATCACCAGGGCTCAAATGGACTTTGTACTGCAGAATACTGGGTTCCAGTGTCGATTAGAAATGTCCTGAGTTTGTTTCCCACCTGTAATTTTACTTGAGGCGACATGGGTGGGTCCTTCGCCTCCCCCTAACTTCCTCATTCTGAGTCTTCTTCTCTGTTGCTATAGGTCAATCCTGTCTGGCGCTGATTCCCTGTTTCATCCCCTCGGGGTTTCTTCGAACATTGCGCCCTCCAGTGGCTGAAACTCTTACAATTTAAACATTGATTTCTTGCCACGCGGCTTGGCCTCCTCTGTTGTAGGGGTCTATTGGATGCCTGAACGGCCATAGCTCTTGGTTTTGCCTTTTCCTTTCCTGCAGGATGTGCCTGATAGACCTTTTGGGCTTCAGCCAATAGGGCAGAAATGTTCTGTCCCATACCTCCTGACATTTTCAAGAGTTTCTTTCTTATGTCAGGTGCAGAGTGAGTTATAAAGAGGTGTCTGACGATTGGCATAATTCCTGGGTCATTGGGACCGGTGGAGGTTTACTTTCAAACAGCATATCTCAAATTCTGCAAGAATGCACTACACTCTTCTTTTTCCCCTTGCCAGAGTTCTTCCACTCTGTCCCATTGGTTTTTTTGTTTTTTGTTTTGGAACCACAGCTCTTCTAAGACCTGCCAGTATGCATCGGGTGAACATTTCAATGGCTCCCTGTCCTCCATAAAAAATTGGAATAAGAGGCGGTGCATCATTTGGGTCCCAAAAATGGAGAGGAGGGTATGGCTAAGGTACCATGATATCTAGGTCTGGAATGGTAGAAAGTGGTAGAAGAAATATCAGGAACTTCTCCACTCCATTATTCAGTAACCCTCTAATGCTCTCCCGAGCGGAAGACCTACAGAGGTCTATGGGATAATTCTAATCCATAGTGGCAATGTATGAAAATAGGAACACACAAAGTTAAGCTTCCTGACACAGAATCAAACAATTGTTCCTCTCGCATTCTTAGATGTGACATGAAGAGTTTTCCCAGCGTTTCAGGAAGGAGTTGCCTTTCTCGATCCACCTGGAGATCCCAGGTAGTTGGTGTTGGCCTCCTGTTCAAGCACTCAACAGGGTTGACTCCCCCCCCCATTCACTTTCAAAATAGGATGAGAGGTCTGGTGTGTCCATGTATGATGAACTGCAGCATAATTCACAAGATAATGTATTCCAGCCATTACATTGAGGATAAGAACTTAAGGCTGGGGTTGGACACACTTACCTGGAGGTAAGAAGCAAAGAAGCAGAGACTTCTAGAATGTAGCCAGCGGATCCTTCCTTCACTCTTGTTCTAGAAGAGCAGCCCCCCCCCATTTAGACTGAGATGCTAGCAGAAGAAGTATGGGGCGGGGGAGTCCTTTAGCCTCTTGCCCTTGCTATGATTCTGATTAGGAGGGAGGCCTGTTCCTCTACATTTATTTATATGTATTGTCAGTTGTGATCCACCAGTTTTAATTAGTGTCTGGCCATAGATAGATAGATAGATAGATAGATAGATAGATAGATAGATAGATA
>JAHTLZ010003547.1:28072965-28083145 GCA_023846285.1 Phrynocephalus versicolor | reverse complement strand
TATCTATCTATCTATCTATCTATCTATCTATCTATCTATCTATCTATCTATCTATCTATCTATCTATCTATCTATCTCTCTATCTATCTATCTATCTATCTATCTATCTATCTATCTATCTATCTATCTGTACTCGGATCAAGAAGCAATAGTAAGGACAGCTTTTGGAGACATAGAATGATTCATAATTGGAAAAGGCACTCACCAGGGTTGTATTCTATCGCCATGATGATTTAACATGTGTGCAGAAATGGTTATGAGAAAGGCACAGCTGGAAGAATCTGCCATTGGGGTAAAAATTGGTGGTAGAAGCAGCAGCAAACATCAGATTAGACAACATTACTGGTGGGAATTAAGGAAGCTATTTCTAATAATAAATGAAAGTGAAAAACTTGGATTGCACCTAAACACAAGAATTCAAAAATCATATCAACAGCAGAGAATGTGCAAGTCAATGGTAAGATCATCAACGTGATAATTGAAGCAGTAAAGGAGTTTAAAATGGTGACTGCAGCCCTGAAATCAGAAGATGTAAGCACTTGGAAGAACAGCAATGATCACTATGAAAAACATCTGGAAGAATAATCAGTCTCCCAATCAAACACATACTATTGAATTCAATCATATCTCAAATAGCTCCATATGGTTGTGAAACCTGGACTTTGAGGAAGACGGATAGGAAAAAGATAGAGGCACTTGAATTGTGGTGCTGGAGACGACTACTACGTATGCCATGGATAGTGAGTAGACATGGGCACGATCAGAAAAAATGACGTTTTGAGTTTTCGTTTGTCAGAACGGGTCCGTTTCGGGTCGTTTCCGTTTGTCGTGAAATTTTTCAAAAATTTGTCCTTTCGTCATTTCGTTTGTCATTTGTCGTTTCCACTGTGATTTAGCGCAATTTGACTTCCCAGAGCATAGGGGCATCCTGCAATCAGGGCCGGTGCTAGGTGTTTTGTGCCCTAGGGGGCGGGCAGGGCAGGGGGCGGGCGGCGGGGGGAAGGTGCGGGCGGTTGGCGGTGGCGGGGGGCCATGGGCGGGCGGCGACAGCGGCAGGGGGGAGGCGCGGGTGGGCGAGTGGGCAGGCGGCGGCGCGGGCAGGCGGGCGAGTGGGCAGTTAGGATATCACTTAGGATAGAGGTTCTGTTCTTGGCTTGCACCCCAACTGTGTGTGTGTGCAAGCAAATTGAAGTTGGGAAAATAGAAAATAAATGGTAGTATATAATATATTTTTAAAATAAATCCACACCTCCCACTCCCAGTCAAACCTCCCCCTTTATCCAATATCAGAAAAAAAAATCCTCACAAACTGCCAGAGAAGAAATAAAGAATAAACTGCTATTCCCTTCAGCAGACAAAGCTGCAGGGAATCAAAGAAATTATTTTCTAAATTCAATTCCCTCCCTGCCTGCCTAACTTAAATCCTAAGCCTCCAGCCTCCCTCCTCAATCTCGATCGGATCACACCAGCACCAGCAGCCAGCCCTCTTCCCTCAACCACATCCATACACCCGACTGCGATTTCTGGAAGGTGCCTCGGCTTTTTATGCCCTCCGAGACATCCAGAAGTGTCAGTCAAAAACCTGGCGATGCCATTGGTGGAATGGTTCAAAAAAATTGCATGGTCCCATCCCATGCCCAGCCCAAATGGGCAGGTCTAAAAAAAATAAAAAATAAAATAAAATAAAATAAAATCAATACAACGTTTTATTGCTATAAAAAACCCCACTGCTGCTACTATTAAAGTTCAGGCATTTAAAATAAATAAATTTCACGTGTTTCTGTGGTGATTTGGTGTGTTTTTTGACCATGATTTCAAAAGAAATATTGTGGTCACCATTTTGGATCCCCCCCACCGCACGGCATGGTGAGATGACGAGGATGACCCCCTCAGCCTGGTGCAAGCAGCCCAGGACAGGAGAAGAGGGGGGGGGGAAAGGCCGGGGACCCCCCAGAAACCACCCCTCTGGTAGGTGGCAAAGCCTCTGGCAGGCATATTTTCGCCTGCTTTTTTGGCCGGGAGTCGTTTTTTTTTTAAAAAAAACTTTTAAAAACTTTTTCTGTGCTTCGCATTGCGCGATCGCCACAATTCCACAAACAAAAACAAAAAACCCGACCAAATTTTTCTTTTTTCGTTTCGAGTTCGAGTTCTGACGGCTTAATTATCGTTTCCGTTTCCGTTACATAACGGAAACAGAAAACGGAAACGGAAAAGAAAATTTCACCGAGTCGTGCCCATATCTAATAGTGAGGATGATCAACAAGAAAGTCATCAACAGAGTCAAACCAAACATATCTCTGGAAGCCAAGATCATCAGACAAACACTGTCATACACTGTTGGGAAGTGATCAGTAGCCCAAGGACTTGCTGGCTTGACACCATCAGAAGGGACACTGGAATGACCTTGATGGAGCTTTAAAAAAAGCTGTAAGAGATAGAAAGGCATGGAGAGCATCAATGCACAAAGTGATCAAGAATCAGACACAACAGGGGTTCTGTTGGGAATTTTTGAATGCTCTGATATTTTAGAGTACAGTTTCACACAGGACCGGTGCTATTTTTTTTCCGCCCTAGTCGAGGGGTGGGTGGTGGGTCGGGGGTGGGCGGGCAGGGCAGGGGTTGGCGGGCGGGCGGGGGGTGGGCAGGGGGGCGGGGGGCGGGTGACGGTGATGAGCGCAAGGGCGGACGACGATGGGCATGGGGGAACGGCGATGGGCAGCGATGGGCGGATGGCGACGGGTAGCTGGCAGGCAGTGGGGGGACAGACGGTGGTGGCCAGCAGTGGGGGGCAGCAGGGGGCGGCAGGCCTGCCAGCGCCCTCTCTCCATTTTGGCGCCCTAGGCTACTGCCTAGTTCACCTTAATGGAAGCGCCGGCCCTGGTTTCACATAATCCTTTGCCATTGGCATAGGGATGATGGGAGCTGTAGACCAAAGAACCAGAAAGGCTACAGGCTCCTACCTATACCATAAAGAATATATGTTATATAAGAAGGGAGTTTTATAGTCCTGCTTTACAGGAGGCAGTGTCGGGGGAGGGGGAGCAAAATCAAAACACATTGAAATCTTCCCCCTAGATAAGATTAAGACTATTGAGCTTTGGTTCATCTGAGAACAAATGAACAATCCACAGCCAATGTGAATGTCTCCATGCTGGGAGGGGAGCTCCTTTTCCTAGCCTGTGTGGCACCAGCTATCACTGGGTAACACTTATAAATAACTTGCTTGTAAACATCACGTCTCTTCGCTAAGCACTTGGGGTTTTTTACAAATAGATCTGGAACATGTGCATTGAGTTCCAGATTTATTTAAAGACTTGTTTTAGCTGACTTGGAATAGGTGTCAAAAACATGTCAATATTCTGTTGAAATATTGAGGCTGTTGAGTCACCGTGGCTGTTGACCTGTGCAGTCTTCTGAACATTGCAGAATACTTCTTAAATATACCTTCCATCTCAATAGGGGATTGTGCTAGCGAGAAATGCACACACTCTTCATCATCAATGTGTTCCACGTCCTATTTATAACTTATTGAATATTTTTCATTGCACTGTTCTTCCATTTGCCAAGTAAATATGGAAAGCAGGTCACAAAAACACCTAAACCACCTCAGATCTCATTTTGCCCACAAACACTTGTAAAAAGGTTGATTGTTTGCTCTTGAAATTGAGTTTTATATATGCAGTTCAAAGCATGTGTAAGTAAAACAGCTTATATTGGTTAGAATGGAGAAAGAGAGGTGAAAAAAAGCACACAGCAAAAAGAGGAACTAACTGAACGGTAGATCGCAGGAAACCTTCTACTGCAAATACACTTCAGTGACACTAATAGAATAGAACATCCAGTTTGGTGGAATGGATAGAAGGATGGATTAGCACTCAGGCCACTTGGGTTCAAATACTCACCTGGTGGTGGAAGCTTATGGGTGGAGTCTATTAGCAATGGCAAAACAACTCCTTAAATACTTCCCATATCTCAGAAACCCTAACTGGGTCATCATAAGTCTGAAGGGACTGAGCAGCAGTTTCATAATGTGTAAACACGAGGTGGCACAGTGATCTTTATGGCATTTATCAATTGGGCCACCTTCATTTCTATCTCCTGTGAAGGATTTAGAAAGCAACTGTAACAACTGCCCTTTGGTTCAGTTTCTTTGTGCCCGAGAGTACAAATTTATGATCCTGTTACACAAGCCGAAGAAGCACTAGAAGTGCTTCCCACCGGAGACAATAGTGCTAGGCCAGCCCAATAATATTTACAGTTTGGAACTCTTCAAATGTGCCACTGAATCTGCAATGTATCTGCCCTTCTGTGCAAAGATGAATATGAATATAGACTTACATTCATGGTGTTGTTCTGAGAACCTACAGAGTAAGACTGTTTCCATATTTACTGCAGTATAAGCTGCACTGAATATAGCAGGACATCTGTAGGATTAGGCTGTTTGTTTTCTTGAAGGTATCTGTGAGATAGCATGTGACTATTGCTAGAAATGGTAGCCGTTCCTCCTACCTCTGAGACATGAAATTGCACTACTTTATTTCAATATTTGGCTGTAACTTAGACCCTGTTCTTATTAAACACTCGGCCCCCCCCCCAAAGAACCCCATCCCATATTGTTTTTCAAGGGAACTCTCTCTCTCTCTCTCTCTCTCTCTCTCTCTCTCTCTCTCACACACACACACACACACACACACACACACACACACACACACACACCAGTAAACGGTCCCAGAGAAGTCCTCTCAGTGTGGATTGTGTTGGAGAATGCCTATTACTCTTATTTTTAAAACATGAGCAGGGAGAGGAAAATGATTGCTCGTGTATCAGACCTGTACTGTGAAGACCTAAAACTTATAAAGAGTAGAAACTCAGCTTCACTGATCATCATTTAATATGTAGGTCATTTTACAGCATCGGCATCTGAGAGGAAATGCAGCAAAGCAATACGTGCTTTCAACAGATTAGCTTTGCTCAAAAGATGCACTTTATAGCATTGATTTCAAGTCAGGGGGACTTCCAGTCAGATACTCGGGGTATTGTCAATATTCTGCTTGGGGGGCCCCTCCGGATAGTGGTGTGGGAGTGCCTTCTTCCTTATTTTTTGCTGCTGTTTTTATCTGATATTAGCAGTTGTTAGTGAATGGTCCCTGTCTTTGCATCCAAAAGCAGGAGGCTTATTGTTTCTGGATGTCCTGGGATGGAGGAATGTAGCCAGTTCATACTTGTCTTCTTTTGTTCCTAGTTATCTCACTTACCGCCCACCTTCTGTTAACCTTTTCTGTCCAAATACAGACATTTCTTCCCATCTCCAGTGTTTCAACATCAACCGTCCATCTGCACATGCTGGATCCCAGCATCTTTCCCTGCACTATCTCAGCTGAGCAGGGCAGTTAAAGGGCCATGTTGCATTGAAATCTGTTCCCTCAAGAACAGATTAATTGGTTTTCAATGCATTCATATGGGAAACCACTGCTGTACTTACAAAAGTTTTTACTTATGAGCATGTGCTCAGAACGGATAAAATTCGTAAGTAGAGGTTTTAGTGTAGTAGCCCTCAGGCACTTTGGGGTGGAAAAAGTAGACCTGTGCTGAAAGTTCTCGTATCTTTGTATTGTATTTCCCCACCTACACAACTAAAGTTCTACCTTATGGTGAGACTTTTTAGAGGCTTTCTAGGTATAGAGTATTCAGAAGTGGTTTGCCATTCCCTTCTTTGGCAGGCATCCTGGGAGTGTGGAGCTGAGGTTTTTTTTTCTCCTTGGAGACACAGTGGAGAATTGAACTCCCAACCTCTGGCTCAGCAGCTAGATAACTAAACCACTCAGCTCTCCAGACAGATTAAGAATAAGAGAAAATGTGAAAAACAAGGCCTTTTCCTGAAGGAAAAAACACATTGCACTGGGTAGGTAATGAAGGCTTCCAGGGCACTCCAGTGGTGACACTTCTGCCCCGTTCAAAGTAATTCCTGAAGAACCACCTTTCAGCAAATATGAATATGAAATGTGTTAAAAATAATATAAACGTTACTCTTGGTTCAGCTTGGGGTAACTGATGTTCTTCACAGTTGGTACATGCAAGAAGTACGATACAGTAGTCTGCAGTATGGTACTAGTAATAGATTAAATAAAGTTTTGCAAAGTATTATGGTATGTATTAAGTATTAAAGTTCTCTTTAATGGTCCTCAATAGCCCCAAACCAGTGAAATCAACCAGACTTATAGTCACGGAGTGATCTTATAATTTTTTTTTTTTTATTATAGTAAACATAATTATTCTAGAATATTATTATTCACATAATTGTGGATCTGTAAAGTTTATTATGTTATCAGATGACTTGTTATATTTTACACAGAGACAGAATGATTTAGAAAAGAGTAAACTTTCTGCAATTTATGCCTTCTGCATTGATCATGACCAAAGTTCTTCCTATTACTGCCCCTTGTTCAGTCCTGAACAGTTAGTTAGTTAGTTTGTTAGTTAGTTAATTAGTTAGTTAGTTAGCTAGTTAGTTACACCTTAGGAGATGAAGTGGGTTGTATTTTACCAACATTACTGATTCTGTTTCTCCCTGATACACACTCTTGAAGCCCCTCATTTTTTGCTCTATTAAATATGCTAATTTTTTTTAAAAAAAAAAAACAGTTTACATGCATAGCCTAATCTTATGGACGCTTATCAGGGAGTAAGACCTTGATAGTTCAGCGTATTGTTCATCACTATCCTAAGCATATTTATACCTAATGTCCATTTAATTCAGTGGGATTTACTCTCAGGTAAGAATAAAATGGAATGTCAAAATGCCTCACCAACAAGTATATGGAAGCCTTTTCTTCAAATGCCTCCCGCTATTCCTTTCCAAGTGTTAGTGCATTTGAAATCTCCACATATTAACAGGGAACACAACTCAGTCATTTACCAGCTGAGCACTGCATGAGTTGAAAGAAAAAGTCTTGCAGATTAATCGATTCAGGCTGTCTTATTAAGCAACAGTGACTCTGGATCTTTGGTTCCTCCACTGAAGGCTCTATCAATTTATCTGAGGGGTAGGGCAAAACAAAAGCAAAGTGTGCTGCTTATATACTGCCCCATAGTGCTTAAAACTCTCTCTGAGCAGTTTACAGTTTACCTGAGACCAGGATTAAATTCAGTTGGGGATGGGCATTTTGTTTCAGAACCAGTAGGTTATGAAACCACACAAGCCCAGGTGGCGCTCGGAACCGCCTAAGACACTTGGAGGCAATTATTTTACCTTTCTCTCTGCCAGCAGGGAACTAAGCTGCAATGAGGAAGCATGTGTGGCATCATCTTTCCTCCTCTGTGGGTGTTGGCTAATCAGGAGCTGTGCAGGGACAGGAATCTTCCCATCTCCCTGTCGGATTGGCCAGCACCACGAAGTTTGACCCTGCGCGAGCCCAGAGAAAGGTAAAGCAATTGGCTCCACGTATATCAGACGGTTCCAAGCACCACCTGGGCTCGCGTGGTTCGCTTCGTAACCTACTGGTTCCAAAACGAAATGTCCATCCCTAAACTCAGGTCTTCATGAGCAGAGTCTTGACTGCAGTACTGTATGGAACCACAAAGTTCCTCTTAACAGTATTCCTTAATAAAGTCACAGGGTGTTTCAAAACTCCTCCCCTTACATGTGGTGTTTATTCCTGATCAGGATTTTAAAAATGTGGGAAACCACAATTTCAAGAATCCTCCCTGCAGCATGGTGAGTAGCTGTGCTGGATGAGGAATGCTGGGTTCAATAGTAGTAACCAATAACTTTCTCAAGCACTCACATTGGTTAGTAGAGGGCTTCTGCCCCTGTTGTTAAGATCTTCCTCTCCCCAGAGATTACTGCCTGAAAGGCAATACAGTACAGGTATTCCTCTATTTATATTACTTCATTAAGTTAAAGAAATTTATTAAGACAAATGTGATAGCTATCTTAACCAATAAGGGTGCAATCTTATCTTGAAGATCCATGGGGGTGGGAGGGCACTATTTGAATTGGCAGGACAGCTTTGTGACCCTGCTGCTGCTATGCTAAATGTGTCAAATAATAAAATAATTACTTCCGGGCTGGGGGAGAGATTTGGAAAGCAGAAGTTTGTGCCTCTACACAAGATGAATTATACAAGCAACTGAGACTGATACATCATGCATAATGAAATATTGGTGATCTTTACGGGCACAATTAATCACAAGATGATTTATCCCATAGCATCCCATACATCATGAAACAGGACTAAAACTGGGCACACAGTCAGTGTGTATATGATGCAAAATTTGTAAAGCACAAACACTGTGGCACCAACTTCATAAAATAACTGAAATGTTGACTTGATCTGGAACATAAACAATCCATGGGCCAGTATAAGGCGTTGTTACAAGTTTTGGCCAGAGTGCACCTTTTTAAATTGAAAAACCTTTGGTTGAACAAAGGTCTACAAGGAAAGATGTTAAGATTTAAATATATACATTTGTATGCCTCTTGCCATTCAAAACACCACATCTTAGTTACCTTTTGTACCCTTCTATAAGAAATCCAAACAAACAAACCCCACTGCTGCTATCACACAATCAGTTATTTTCATGCAGGGTGGATACAAATAAAAGATTTTAAAATCAAATCAAACTTGTATTTTTTTCAATGTAAATCATCAACAAAAATTTAGTTTTTAAAATTTAACTCATGAGTTAAATCAAATCCACTCTGTTTGGAATACATGTGCTGGTGCTTACTACTGGTTTATTCTGTGTACTCCGTGGTCACCAAACAATTTGCCAATAAAAATGCGACAAATTATTTTTGATTACATGGTTGAAATTCAGTAGTAGATTGCAGCCACCGTGGGCCCCTTGCATCACTGGGGATTTATTGAGTCCACTCCTCCATAAGTTCTATTGATTAAGTTCTCGCTGCAATTTACAACTGGATTTCAGCCTGCATTTAAAGGGTTTATGCAGGAATTGTATTTTTTAAAAAACTGCATTTTTTTAAAAAAAAAAACCCTCTTCATTCATGGATTATTTCGGCAGGTGAAATGCCAAGCTAGGATGTCTCCGTAATGCTTCAGGTCAGCTAACCTTAAATGATCTGGTAAACACCTGTCTTTCCAGCTTGTTTGACTCTATATAATTTACATTCTTAGATCCTCTTGTTTTAGTTTGAACAAAGGTAGAAAATCCAGGATGAAGCTGGGAGGGAGGGGCTTGGAGGCTTCTTCTAGAGCTGATCTTTTCAGGAGCTGGATTTGCAGCAAATTATCATAAACAAGGTATCGTAATAATGCAAGCTGACTTCTAAGACCATTATATAACTCTAAAGGCCACCCCACACACCCGTCTTATCTCTCACACACAGATATAAGTTAACTGTCCAGTTTGCACATTTGTAACTTGGGCATCGTCTATTTTCAATTATTAATTGGAGAACATTTTCTGATGCAACGTTTGGAATAGCCATGACTTAAAGCTATATTAGAGCTTGGAACATACATGCAGGCAGCTTTGTCTTTGGATTTCTAACCCCATTTTCTGTTCCGTTCTTCTGTTTGCTTCTCTGTTTAAGTTTTGAATAAATGTATCTACCTCTTTGCTTTTGCATCTGTCCACAGGGCCAAGGGCTATAGTGGTTGGCCCAAACCATTACATTAAGTATGTCTTCTTCATTCAGATAAAGTCATTTTTGAATGTCAAAATGCATAGAGCTTCAGTAGATGAAGTGCAGATGCACCTTTGTGACTAGGGCGTCATGACTCAGGGTGCTCTGGTCATTCCGATCCAGAAAGCTGGTTTGAATTATTTCTTGTCACTTTTCTCCTATATGAAAACTCAAGATGGAGGGGCTCCTGCTTCCTGGGCAGTCTCTCATTTACCTTCTCCGAGGTACTTGATCCCACATGCCTTCAGAGCAGAGCTTGAGGAAATTACCCTTTAAAAATGCAGCACCTAGAATTGACTAGAAAAGTAATTTGGGGATTTACTAAGTGATTTGGGAAACTGAAGGCCAAAACAGCCATTCCCCCCTAGCTCTGTGTTCAGGGTATGTCTGGGAAGTAAACTTCCCCCTTCAGCAACTAAGGCAGGAATCTATTCCCCTCTGTGGATACTCACCCAAGTCCTTTCGAACAGGGTGAAAGCTTTTATTATTATTATTATTATTATTATTATTATTATTATTATTATTATT
>JAHTLZ010003547.1:28037702-28072955 GCA_023846285.1 Phrynocephalus versicolor | reverse complement strand
TATTATTATTATTATTATTATTATTATTATTATTATTATTATTATTAGTGCTTGAGAAAAGTAGTGAAGAGTACGCTCACTGGAGACATTGCTTGCGTCTACAACAGAGCTTGGGCATGATAAAGAAAATCCATTGGTTTTCAACTTTGCATGATGTTACTGCGTTCAAAGTATTTTGAGACCCCTCTTCTTTGAGCATATCATCCTTTTTTAAAAGAGAGAGAGAGTCTTGCACCATTATAAAAACAGGACCGCTTTCTAACGTCATTATGCCTTAAGGGTGCCAAAAACCAGTAACGACATGTTTTATTCATAGGTTTCTCCAATCATTAGCCTTATTTGCTGGTCATCGCCTACTTCACTTCAGGGCGCTTTTACACGACCCCTAAGATCCGCTGGCCACTTAAATTCAGACCAGAGATCTTAGGGGCTTGTCACTCTTTCTGTGTCCCCACCCCTCCACACTTCCTTGCTCCTGTCTGCGTGAGGGGAGGGAGAAAAAAAAGGAAGAAAGAATGTGGCTCACCTCCGTTCTGCCTCTCGCTCTTGCCGCGGCAACATTCCAGTCTCTTAAGTAGCTCTTAAAGGTGCGGGAGCAAAAAAACAACAACAAACAGAAGCGAGGAGAGCCCTGCACTCACTATCATTACACCGCCTCAAGGAATTTCCACCTCCAGAGAGCAGGTACTTGAAAGGTGCGCTGGGATGCGCTAAAGTGGGCGTGGTCGCACTTAATTTCCTGTAAACTCCGGAGCTGGTGGGGAAACATTTTTAAGCTCTGGAGCTGGGAGCCATTTGCCCCGGAGTTTAGGGGTCGTGTATAAATGCCCTCAGTTTTTCTTCAGTGTAGAGATCATAGGAGAAGGACATTTTCTGGAGATTGGATATCACTCCCTCACTCAGAAAACACTTCTTTGTAGCAAGACGGGCTTCTTTTTCCCTCTTCCTGTTCTTTTTTAAATAAATACATAAAATCATAGAATGCCATGAATAATTACACAGAGACTCAATAACAACCTTCCTTTGGTCACTGTGAAATCCTCAGTCTAATGTTGATTCAGTTTTTCTTGAAGACCTCAGGCTGAAGGAACAACAACATGTGTGTGTAGAAAGAAAACATCTCAAATTGGCCTTGATGAATTATCCTGGTTAGCCAGGACTTATTTTCACCACTCCACCCACCCACCCACCCCCTTCAGTTGACCGTGTCAAATAGCCCCAATGTTTTATAAAAATTTTACTGAGCTAATGCACTTCTGCCAAAACATATCACAATACATTGCTATTTCTGTTTGTGCAGCTGTTGTCACTCATATGGCATATTTCTCTACTGAGCTGCTTCCAGATGGGTTTGCACGCTGCAAATTACTGACACCCTTGAGTGTAGAGGAATGTAGCTGTCTCATTTGTGACTGTCCTGCTAATGGATTACAACACACAAATCTGGTCTGTGTTATTTGACTGTTTAATAATATATTGCCGCACTAATTGTTTGTTTTCTCAGTCTCCTTCAGTCCAGCAGTTGATGGTAGCCTGTTTCACTACACAGTCATTCACCAGAGCCTCCCTGGTACAGGTGATCTTGTAGTGTTTCTCTGACCGCTTTTCTTTCAGGTTGTGCTGACTCCACTTCCTTGCTCAGATGTGGCTTTTCTTGGCAGAGTTTGAACTTTGGTTAGATTCCTCTAGTTGTGCAGCTGAAGCACAAGGACATACAGAGCAGAATTAGCTTCAAGTCTCCCCAGAGTAAACCAGCCCTTTCCAAGTCATCAAGTGGCACTTACAGTCTAGATAACTCACTCTGAGACATTGGTAAGAGAATGAATTTACTTACAGTTGAACATATCAAAAACAGCTTACTATACTAAAATGGCAGGTTTCAACAGATGCACAGCCTAGCAGCAGTCTAGTTGCCCTACGAAATGCCAGAGGTAGAAATGGGCACAAAACAGGAAAAAAAACAGCATTTCATTTTGTTTCTGTAGTAGTTTCATTTCCAACAATTTTTTAAATTAGTTTCGTTCCCTAATGAAACAAAAAATGAAATGACCCATCAAAGAAAAATGAAAGGAAATGAAACGGAAATTTTCATTTCGTTTTTTGTTTTCCCATAGGAATGTATTGAAGCAATGCATTCCTATGGGGAAAAGCCTACGGTTCCCCCCCCCAATGTGCCCAATCAAGTGGGGGGAAACCACAGGCTTTTAAAACTTTTTTTGCTGCCCCAAGTGTCGATCAGCTGGCGTGCAAGGCTTCGGGCAGCAAAAAAAAAAAAAAAAAAGTTTAACATTCACATGGTTTTCCCCATCCGATCGGGTAAGGGGAAAGGATGGAATTTTTTAAACATTTTTTGCCACTCAAAGCCCCACATACCAGCTGATTGGTGCTTGGGGCACCAAAAAGAAAAAAAGTACAGACTGGCAGAGCCCCGCACTCCAGCTGCTCAGCCATAGTAAAAAAAAAAAAAAGCGCCAACCAGGTAGCAGGGCCCCAGCATTTAAAATAAATAAATAAATAAAAACAAAAAACAAAACAAAACAAAAATGAAACAATTTTTTAAAAAACAAATCATTTTGTATGAAATGAAATGTAATGAAACAGCCAGAAACGAAAAACAAAACAAAACACCATTTTGGCATTTCGTGTCCAGCTCTAATTAGTTTCATTACAAAGGGACCAAAACGGCAGGTGAGCTTCGTCAAGCAATTCTGGATAACCCCCTGAAATTCGGAAAGGTTTTGGGGTTTAGAGGGCTGAGCTATAAAAGCTCCAAATGGGGTGCCCCTAGGAAAGCAATCTGTCTAATTGGATTCTGAACTTCGGAAGCCAAGCCGAGGGTGAACTGCAGCTTGGCTTCCGATTCCAATTAGAAAGATTTTTTTCCAAGGGGCACCCCCTTTGAAACTTCAGCTCCCTGACCCCCAAATAGAGATGGGCACGACTTAGCGAAATTTTCATTTCCGTTTTTGTTTTTCGTTTTCATTACGTAACGAAACGAAAAATGAAAAACAGTTCAAAATGGAACAAAAACGGAAACGAAATGACTAATTTTGAGCCGTTTTTCGTTTTTCGTTACTGGAAAAGCACTTAATGGAGCTAAATGGGAAGAAACGAAAAAATTTTCATTTTCGTTTTTGTTTTCGTTTTTGTTATGTAACGAAACAAAAACGAAAAATTTTGAAAATTAGCTCATGGAAACGGAAACAAAATGGACCCCTAGACGAAAATGAAAACGAAAACAAAAAAATTTTCTGAGTCGTGCCCATCTCTACCCCCAAACCTTTCCAAATTTCAGGGGCTATCAGGAAGAAGCTTGAGCTCCCCTGCCATTGATTCCTCTAGGACAAATTGTTTCGTTCATGGGGTGGTGGTGGCATTTACTGACAAAACAAAATGAAACACATCCTAAAATTTTGTTAGGTAACAAAGTACAGTGGAGCCTTGTATAACAAACGGTTTGTATAACATAAAATCTGTACAACATAAAACATTCTGGAGATAGGGGAAATTTGCTTAACAGAATTATCTATGGGGCAAATCTGTACAAAATAAAACTGGTCGTGATTAGGGATTACTCCATTTTCAATGCACTCCTATGGGAAATGTGTATAAAGGAAAATTTGCTTAACAGAATTTCATTTGGAACGAATTAATTCCTTTATACAGGTACCACTGTAATTCATTATCTAATGAAACGATGAAACAGCATTTCGTTTTTCATTTTGTGGCCTTCTCTAGCCAGGAGACTTAAAGAGAGGGGGTTAAGACACTTAAGCAGAAAGGTGTGGCTCTCTTTGAAATAAGAGGCAGGGAAGGACCAATTGATTACTGCTAGATTAATTGATTTATAGTCACCCCAGCCCAGAAAGGTCCCTCTCATCCAAACCCACTGAAGGCAGCATGCAAGGTTGAAATAACTCCGAATGGTTTTAAATTCTTTTGAGGGCACAGTTACATTTACCAGTATGACCAAATGCTTGTTCTTCCACTGAAATTGGCTATTATCAATAGTGAGAAGAAGTAACTATTTTATTTTATTTTATTCCATTTATATGCCACCCATCTGACTACAAGGCTCCTCTGGGCAGTTGTGTATACATAGGTTGTGATCCCATTTCATCCCATTTCAAGCCCAGGATTTCATGGGCAGTGGCTCCATTGGCTGCTCCTTGGGCAGAGAGATACACAAGTGAATTCAGGGCAGATAAAAACAAGCCCCTTTTACACACAGGCCTGGGTTTCACTCCACACCCTCTGCCCTCTCCCCCTGTTTTCCAGTCGGATGTGAGCCAAGCAGAAGCAAAAGAACAGCCAAGCCTCCGGTTGCCCATATTACTAGCTACAGCTCATTTAACGTGAGAGAAGGCAGACCTTGAGAGGACCGTGTCCCAAGCCATTTAGAGCTTGGAGGTGAAAACCAGACATTTTGTTGGCACTTCTGACAGGAAGGAAAGATCTATTGGTGATAAAGCTCTGCCTAGAGAAGGTCAGTCAGGTGCCATTTTGTGGCAGTGGGAGAAAGCACAGCAACACTGGCAGATGACCAAGGGTTCTTCCTCTGTCATTGGCTTCTCTTATGAGAATCTGCCTGGACACAGAGAAACATAACCCCAGTATAATGCTGGAAACTGTGCTGGAGCCAATCATGTGGAACAGCGCTCCGCTCCACACGAAAATTGCTGGTAATATATATAAATTACCTTTTAGATCAGGCAGAAGGGCCTCTGTAATAGATCATTGTTCAAATAACTTTCTCATCAGTGAAAACTGAACATATGGTAATAAGAGACACTAACCATAACTGTAGTAATTACTAAGCAAGCTTTCTAAAAAAGAAACAAGGGGGGGGGGGTTAGGGGTGGTAGAGACAATATGTCAGCCTTAAGCTGGGGAGAATTTTTTTAAACCACACGATTTTGGAAAGTATCAGAAAAAAAAGTCTACAGAGAACATAAAATATAATTTGTTCTCTTTCCCCCAAGGTGTCAGAAAAATGGCATTTTGAGACCTACAAAACAGTTACATTATAATAGAGAAGATCCAATTTAAACCATATTTGGTAGGGAAGAAAATCCCTGTGAGTGCTTATGGGCACAGCTCCCTCTTAAATCATATTTTAACGGCAAAGTTGTAAACAGTTCCCACCAAAGACAGCTTTTAAAATGGACCAAGCAGGGAAAGTGCCTTTCACTACAGCTTGTAATGGCAAATACATTTATAAAATGCCGCTTTCCCTTTACTCTGGCTGACCTTCATTTTACAAACACTGTTCCTTCTTCCTGCCTATGGGTTATTCTTTACACGTCATACATTTGCTTTTATTTCTGGCTGCTGGGGAAGCGTTATGAGTAGTGCCGCTCATGGCCCTACATAAACATACACACTTGCTATCTAAATGAATGAGGAAACCATGTGGGCGGGTGGAAATCCCGACAACCACCGCTAAGATCAGAGTGTAGGATCACTGGAGGTGGAAGGTAGGAATCATGTTGTGCTCCAGATGCCCTTGGATTGAACTCCACCAACCCTAACCATGATAGGAGTTGCAGTCTTACATCACCTGGACATACGTACAGTATGGACTAGACATGGGCACGACTTAGCGGAATTCCCGTTTCCGTTTCCGTTCCTCATTTCCGTTAGGGAACGGAAACGATAACGACAATTACTCCGCCAGAACTCGAACTCGAACCGACTAAAGAAAAATTGGGTCTGATTTGTCATTGTCCTTCCTGGCATCGCGGCGATCCCGCGATGCCAAGCGGCACAGAAAAAAAGTTTTTAAAAGTTAAAAAAAACCCCAATTCCTGGCCAAAAAGCAGGCGAAAATATGCCTGCCTGAGTGAGGGCTCAGGGCACCTACCAGAGGGGTGGTTGGCCCCCCCTCTCCTGTCCTGGGCTGCTCTGGTGGGGGAAATCCTCGTCGTCTCGCAGTCGCTCGCAACAAGCCGGACTCGCCGCCAGCCGCCGCAATTCAAGTGGCACAGAAAAAAAGTTTTAAAACCCCCAATTCCCGGCCCAAAAAGCAGGCGAAAATATGCCTGCCTGAGTGAGGGCTCAGGGCACCTACCAGAGGGGTGGTTTCTGGGGGGGGGTCCCCGGCCTCCCCCCCTCTCCTGTCCTGGGCTGCTCTGGTGGGGAGGGACTCGCAAGCAACAAGCCGGACTCACCATGCCATGCGGTGCGGGCGGGGGATCGAAAATGGGGCAGCGACCGCAATATTTTTTTTTGAAATCGTGGTCCAAAAACACACACAAGCACCACAGAAGCATGCGAAAATTGCTATTTTAAAACTGCCAGAATTTTTACAGTAGCAGTGGGTTTTTCTTGCAACAAAATGTCTCCTCTGTCCTCTCTCCATTTATTTTATTTTATTTTATTTTATTTTATTTACACCTGCGCAATGATGGGCTGGCCATGGGAGTGGACCATGCAAATTTTTGGAGCCATTCCACCAATCGCATGGTCACTTGGCCACTGAGACTTCTGGGATGTGCCAAAAAGCCCAGTAACCCTGCCCTAGCCCTAACCCTAACCCTAACCCTTACCCATACGCCACAGTACACTGTCCTCTTAGTGGGTCAGAGAGGCACCCAGAGGTGCATCCCACTACCCCACCCTAACCTCACCCGTAACTAGCCTAACCCTAGCCCTTGCGCTATCCCTCTCTTAACCCTAAGCCAGATATGTACTTGCATTGCACACGCAAGTACGCTTCCCTTCTTAGTGAGACACAGCGGGTGCAAAGAGAGTCTGCCAGTCCGTCACTTGTGGCTCTGGCTGACTCCTGCAGCAGCATTTGTGTGCCATGCAAACCCTGCCCGAGTGCCTGTCTCTCACTGACTGATGCAGGGAAGACACCCCAAAAAGAGGGGTGCCTCTGCCAGTCTGCTGCGTCTGCAACTTGGTATGCATATCCATATGACTATACATGCCCTTTTGTAGCAGCGCCAGCGGGTGAGGATAGGAGGCACCCAGCCCAGAGAGGTGCCTCCAGGAGCCCACTTTCCCTATTAGCGGGCCAGAGGAGGCACCCACCCCAGAGAGGTGCCTCCAGGAGCCCTCTACCCCCCTCCTAAACCAGTATAACAACAGACGAAAAACCGAAAAATGAAATGACAAATTTTTGCGAAATTTCACGAAAAACAGAAACGAGCCGACACGGGCCGCCTCCGACACACGACAACTTGAAAATGTCATTTTCCCTAGTCGTGCCCATCTCTAGTATGGACAAAATGTTATTCCATTAAAATAAAATCATCCCAATGTTTTGACTCCCATTTTATTTTTATTTTTATTATTTTAATGTGGACTTTTTTTGGTCAATGGTGAGACATCAACCCTTCCTGAAATCCAGCAACATCTGACCCCAACCAAAAGGTATGCTTTGAAGGACAAGTTGCCCATGGTTGAATCTAGTTTGAGTGGTTCTGCTCTTTCAAGCAAGGCATTTGGAAGCCTTACACCACATTCCATCGGTTGCTTGAAGTGGGGATAGACGAAGTATGGCCCTCTAAATGTTGTTGAAGTGCAATTCCCATCATTACTGGCAGCACAGGCAATGGTGAGAGCTGATGAGAGTTAAGGCCCACAACTCTGGAAGGCTGTACTTTGTCCACCCTTAACTTTAAACTTCTAGCTTTCTTTAAGTCTCCAGTGGAATGAACACTAGGTACAACTTAAGAAGACCATTCAGGTGTTCCACAGCACATTTTAGAGGCCCTGTAGCTACTTAGGAGACCAACCTGCAGTCACTGGATACCAATTCTTGAAGCAAGATTGCTGCATTTGTACTTGAAGCTGGCTTAGATGCTACAGAACCCATGCTACTAGCCAGAGAGCCTTGTGATGTTGTGGGTCAGCAGATGTTCCTGGCACATCCTTGTTATATTGATCTAGTTCACTTCAATTTACCCCTGATCTGCCTCTGCTTCTTTCGCGAATATTTGGAGTTTTTGTAAATAAATATAGCCTTCAGCCTATAGTATTTTTGATGCCATTTGAGCAAACTACTGATCTTTCCACAATGGTCAGGGTGATGTTTATTCCCAGTTGAGATTCAAGCATAAATTACTTTGCAATTGAGGTAACGATGATGGAATTTGGTTCTTTTGAAAGCAAGGAAAACACAAGATACTATTTGGGCATTGTAGTGCGTCGTGCAGTAAACATGAGGAGGGAAAGCAGACAAACCTCTCTATGTTCGTAACATTTTCCATTCTCCTCTGTATGGGGGACAGCTTTCGGAAGGTGACAGTCTCTTCTGTCTGTCAACACAATATGAAAATCAGGGAAATTGCTTCTGCTCCCTCATGATAACCTTGAATCTCATGCCAGGCCATCTTGGGGCCTGCATTTTCTCGTCGGATCTTGCATAGACTTTGGGATTTCCGGAGTGATCTGGACACCCACCCACCCATCACCATCGGACACATATTTTGGAGGGGAATACACATTTCCTCAATGTCTCCTTCTAAGTTCCAGGACACAGTTTCAAGGGAACTTGGACAGGTGCCCTCCTGTAATTCACCTACACAGGAATAGACTAAAAAAAAATCTAGGCACACCTTGGTAACAGACCTGCTCTTGATGATGGGTCTTGCTACCCAATGAATGCTGAATGTTTCTTAGTGGTTCATTTTAAAATGTGTTAATTTCATTTAATCCTGTTTTAATGGTTGACCTTGTTTTCCATGTCAGAAATTTTGTTTACTAGTTTAGTTTGATTTTAATAGTTGATCTTCTCTGTTCCAGCTGTATGGGTTCTTTATTTCATGTAGCAGTGAGCTGTGCTGAGTCCCATTTTTGAATGAAAGATAGTAGACAGAAAGACAGATAGAGATCTTATAAAGAATGTGTTTATATGTATGCTCATGCTGCTAAAAATTTATCCCACTGCATTTACTTGTACTACTTCTAGGTTTTTGTTATGTTAATAGAAACCTTGGGCTAGAATGTCATAAAATGCACCAAATGCCTTGAAAACATATTTAAACAGGAAAACTCTAAAAAGTAGAGATGGGCACAAACCAAAAAAATAGCAATTTGTTTTGGTTCGCTTCATTTTAGTGTTTGGTTTGGTTCGTTTTCATTTTAGAATTCATTTTGTTTGTTCATTGATTCGTAGCCCGGGCCGGTGAGCTTTTCCCTGCAGCCAGGAAGACCGAAGACCAGCACCAGGTAGGAGACATTGCCACCATTAACGAACCAAACTGAACCAATTTTTTTGTTTCGTTTCATTTCATTCTAAATTCACTACGGGGTTCGTTATTCGTTTTGCTAGGTAATGAAATGAATAACAAATAACAAAATGAACTAAAAGTTCATTTCGTGCCCATATCTACTAAAAAGTACTTGAAAATACTGCACATTCCACTGATTAAATAACTTTGTCCCCACGCATGTATTAGAAATGTAACTTATTTTTTAAAAGTTGTTAACTCATGAGGAGTCATTACATTTGTAGCAGTCTAAAATCCAATAGTTAGTCATAACTAGAGTAGACCTATTGAATTAGTGGATTAGTTTGATTAGTTAACACCTAATCAGGCCCACTGTTTCAATGCGCCTACTCTAGTTGCAATGTACTATTGGATTATAATTCTTACATCCATAGCAGGATTTTCTCAAGATTCGTCATTATGAAACAGATAAGAAAATAGTACTGCTGCAATGTTATGAAAAAGAAAAAGAAAAACTGTGCAGACACTTAATATTTCTTCTTTTACCTAATGGATTGTTTTTAGTAAGAAAAAAAGACAAGACAATGAATGAAGGAGGATAATAACATGTAATTTTTTTGGAAATTTAATGAATGAGGTAAGGCAAGGGTATGATTAAAAATCTCAGCTGGAGTTGCCATCAGTCCAGAGCAGTGGTGGCGAACCTTTGGCACTCCATATGTTTTGGACCACAACTCCCAGAATTCCAAGCCTGTATTGCCAGTGACAAAGGACTGTGGAAGTTGTGGTCCAAAACATCTGGTGTGCCAAAGGTTTGCCACCACTGGTCTAGAGTATAATGGAATGAATGTTTGGAACTTATATTTATACTTATATAGAGCTCATTCCATGTAATTCTATTTAAGATGCTATACCTCACACTGATGTTAACTTTAGCCCCCCCACACCTAATCTTTCCCTTGTCTTTTTAAAGGCTAATTTGACGTGAACCTCAAGTACCGACATGCTTGATTTCCAAATGCAAATAGCCTGTGATGATAGGCTTAAGATAGAAGCATTCACAGCCCTTTGTAATGCAATAACCCAACGCATCATTCAGTCCTTCAGAAAGTAATCCTCTGTGATCACAGCCAGGTAGTATGGATTGCAGGCTTATTTTCCTTTAGGATTGAGTATATTTTTCAGCTTTCAATATGATTTTTAAAAAAAAATAGAGAGGGAGGAATCAGTGGTAGTGATTCCACTGCTGCGGCAAACATTTCTTTTAGCTGTAAACAAAATAGTGTTTCCTCCCATTTGTGAATATGGAATTTTTGTCACCCCTTGGCAGCAACTGTACTCTTATGTAGAGAGAAGTCTGTGGAATTCATCTTGTTAAGAAATAAAGGACATTCTTCCAGGTTTTTGTTTTTAAAGAAATGATCCAAAAGCCTGCTGGAAAAATCTCAGGGCCAGTAGGACACTGATGAAATTGGAAGCAAAACAGTTATGAATCTGTTCCGTTCTTTTCAGTGGGAAGCCCCAAAGGAGAATTAAGATAAACAATAATGTGGCAAATTCACAGGAAATGAATTGAACAATGTAATGATATTGGCTTGGTTACAGAACATCCCCTGGGTCAACTTAAGACAAAAATAATGGCTCTTGCATTCTTCGGGCACTTTGATAGAATTCTTACTATTTCCTTACCTGTCTCATGTTCACATTTTAACCTTCGCTTTCCTGCTGAGACAGTAAAAAAGTGGGGGAGGGGGTTAATAAGACACATCCCTAAAAGACTCCAATAAAAGTAGATATCTAGAGTTCATCAGATTAAATACCACACTAAATCAAAGATGTACCACGTGCAAGGAGTTTGGATTAGGCATATTCTCTTTCGCCAGGAGAAATTCCCTTCTACTAGCTGACGTGTCCTTCTGCTGGGTTAACCCTTTTATTTATTTATTTATTATTTATTTATTTTCAGACTTGTATACCACTCCTATTTCCCGAACGGGAATTCAGAATGGTTTACACAAAATTAAAAATTAAAAACAATAACATCTACAACGGGCAAAACCAGTATTGGCAAGTGGCAGTGGGGAAGGGGGGGGGGAAACAGTGCACCCCTAGCAATTACCGAAGGCATCCCTAAATAGCCAGGCCTTCAGAGCTTTTCTAAAAGATGCCAACAAAGGAGCCTGCCGAATCTCGCTCGACAGAGAATTCCAGATTGCGGGGCCAGCTACCGAGAAGGCCCGTTTATGAGTGGTCACCTTGCGGGCCTCCTTCAGGGTGGTGACCTGGAGCGAGAGGGCCAAGGAAGATCGGGTGGGTCAGGCCAGATCTAGTCGTCGGGAAATACACTCTGCCAGAAAATCAGGGGCCAAGCCATGGAGGGTTTTGTAAACAAAAACTAACACCTTGAACCTTATTCGGGAGGCAACGGGCAACCAGTGCAAGCGGGCCAGGATGGGGGTGATGTGGACGAACCTACGCTCACCAACCACCAACCTGGCCGCCGCATTCTGGACCCCTGCAATCACCGAACAAGGTTCAAGGGGAGCCCCATGTAGAGAGCGTTGCAGTAATCCAACCTCGATATGACCAGTGCCTGTACCACTGTCCTCAGGGAGTCCCCATCAAGGTACGGGCGAATCTGGGTGATGAGCCTAAGATGGTAAAAGGCCGACCTGGTCACAGCTGCCAGCTGGAAGTCCAGGGACAGATCCGGATCCAGGACGACGCCCAGACTCCTCACTCTTTGCACCAGCTTGAGGGCGGACCCACCTAGACTGGGAAGAGCGCCACTGTACCCATCTGGGCCACCCCCAAAGAACAAAACCTCGGTCTTTCCAGGGTTGAGCTTGAGTCTGTGAGCCCTGGTCCAGTCCAAAACTGCGGCCAGGCAGCGATCAAGGATCTGGACGGCCTCCACTGCACAGGTGGAAAAGGAGAGATAGAGCTGCGTGTCATAAGCGTACTGATGACAGCAAGCTCCCAAACTCTGGATGATCTCAGCCAACGGCTTCATGTAGATGTTAAAGAGCATTGGGGAGAGAGCCAACCCCTGTGGCACTCCACAAGAGAGTGTCCAGGGGGACGACAAATCACCCCCCAAGCTCACACGCTGGGTGCAACCCTCAAGGAAGGAGCAGAGCCAGCCAAAGGCCAGACCCCCGATCCCCACCTCAGAAAGCCGCCCCAGGAGGATACTGTGGTCGACGGTATCAAAAGCCGCTGACAGGTCGAGAAGGACCAGCAGGGTAGAGCAACCCCTGTCAGCCCTCCTCAACAGATCATCATGCAGAGTCACCAGGGCCGTCTCTGTCCCATGACGTGGCCTAAACCCAGATTGGAAAGGGTCCAAGACATGGTTCTCCTCCAGGAACGACTGGAGATGCAGGGCGGCGACCCGCTTGATCACCTTGCCCATAAAGGGAACATTGGCTATACGATGATAGTTAGACATATTGTCTACAACCAAGCCAGATCTTTTGATAATGGGCTTCACCACCGTCTCCTTCAGTCGACTGGGAAAAATCCTGTCTCTGAAGGATGCAGAGGCAATTAGTGAAGCCCATTCCGGCATGCTCCCTCCGGCGGTCTTGATCAGCCAGGAAGGGCAAGGGTTGAACGGAGAGGCCTGCAATGTCCCAGGGCCCTGGAGGCATCCGCTGGTGTAACAGGCCCAAACTCAACAAACCGGGGAGACCCAGGCGGTGAGGCACTGGCCACAACAGAGGGTGGATCCATGCAACCGGCGTCCAGCTCAGAACAGATGGCCTCTATCTTAGATTTTTAAAAGGCTGCGAATGACTCACTAGTGAAATCACTAGGAGGAGGCCCCGGCGGACTGGGATTGGTGAGGTCTCAAACCACCCGGAACAATTCAGCCTGACGGTGCGAGGCCTCCCCAATTCTCAGGGAGACAAAAGATCTCCTTGCATCCTTGATCGCTCAAGAATAGCAACCGGTCAACGCCTTAACTGCAGCCCAATTCAACGCCGTCTGAGCCTTCCGCCATCTGCTCTCTAGCCTCCTCCACTCTTACTTCATCGCCCGCAACTCCATGGTAAACCACGGAGAAGAGCGGGCTCGGCATCGGATAAGGCGCTTGGGTGCGATCCGGTCAAGTACCCCGGCAACATCCTCATACCACCTATCAACCAGGGAATTGACCGGATCGTCAACCAGACCATCCGGTAAGCCCCCCAAGGACTCCAAAAACCGTGCTCGGTCCAGGAGCCTTCAGGGGCGGGCCCAGATGGAAGGGCCCAGCTCTCCGCAGGGCAGGGCGGCAATTGAAAGGGAAAAGGTCAGCAGATAGTGATCTGACCATGACACAGGTCGGGCACACAACCTCCCGACCCCCAGATCAAAGCCTGCAGATGTGGAGGAAAAAAACAGGTCCAAGGTATGTCCTCCCTTGTGAGTGGGACCGATGACAAACTGAGACAGGTTCATGGAGGCCATGGACTCCATGGACTCCAGAGCTACTCCCGACAGCTCAGACTTGACATGCACATTGAAGTCCCCAGCCACCAACAGGCGGGGTGACCTGAAACGCGTCGCCGAGATGAACCCGGAGAGCTCTGGGAGGGAGAGTGCAGAGTCGCGGGGAGCACGGTACACAAGCACGATCCCAAACCTGTCCCTCTGGCCCACCACAAGGTGGAGACATTCTAACCCCAGACTCACCAACATCGCGGATCTGCTGACATAAAGGGATTCCCTATACACAATGCCCCCCTCCCCTCCGACCTGCCTGATATCTAGATATCTACCAGTCACGGATATAGCTCATCATTTTCATCCCTTGTGGTGCTGTTTGGTTTGAATCCCATTGTGACATTCACATTATTTTACTCAGAGCAATCCATCTTGCCTCCATTTAGAGCTGACCTGCATCTTTTTGGCACAGTGCTAGGGCTACAGGTTTGTTGACACGATTCCTGTCCTGTAGTCCATATGGATGGTTAATTCATACCAAAATAGAGCTGTGGGGGTGTTATTGGAGGTGGCAAACCTGTGTTGTATTTATAGTCACATTTTTATGCGTGCCCTGCTAAGTAGGTGTATTGCTGTTTTGCTGTGTCATTTTATTTAGCAAGAAGAAAGGAAAGTCACTCTGACGTAGTCCAGGTCCAGACCTCGTTCTGTCTGATCATGCAGCCACAAAGCTGACACAACACCACACCAGCACCAGATCTGAGCAATTTCCATTATCCCTAGTCTTGGACAGGTTTCGATTCAATTAGCATCAGTTTAGCAGGCTCTCATCCCTTTTAGACAGTGAGGGTTGCACTGAGAAGCTGTGTAATCCTTTGCACTTCAGAAGAATCCCATCAAATACAGTGAACGTTACTTCTTTAAGCTGATACGGATATGACTACGTTGTAGGTATGATAATATATAGCAAAGAATGCAGTTTGGTGAGATTTTTTTTTTGGAAGAATTTACAGTTTGTTAATCTGAATGTATAGGTACCTGCTACTAACTTCTGATGCTTGAATCTGTAGCCTGAAATAAATGGAAATGGCATGATAGATACATATAAACAAATACAGCCTGGTTCCTGGCTACATATTTTTACTGAACCATGCTGATGGTACACAGAAATGATGGAATGTAATATCTATTGGTTTAAAGAATTCAATTCTCCACTGGACTAATTATCAGCAAAAAAAGAACAACAGGAAACAGACAAATATATTTCAAACATGGTATTGGAGGAAAGCTTTGCAGATAGCACAGACTACAAAGACAAACAATTGCTTCTTGGATTAAATCAAGCCTGAACTCCCTCTAGAAGTAAAAATGATGAAACCAAAGCTGTCATACTTTGGTCACATCATAAAAGACATCAGGAAATCAAATAATCTTAGGTAAAGATGAAAACAGGAGGAAAGAAGACAAAATATCTGATGGATTGATCCAATAAAGGAACCATAGCCTTGAATTAGCAAGAGTTGAACAGGGCTGTAGATGATAGAACATTTGGGCTATCACTCATTCAAAGGCTTTCCATAAGTCGGAGACAATGTGATGGCACACAACAACACCATAATCAAGAAACTATTTTAAGAAACAACAGTCTGGTCAGTTTATTTATTTATTTATTTATATTTATATACCACCCAACTTTCTGAAGGAACTCTGGGCAGTTCACAACAAGAAAATCCATATAACTCAGCTATACAAACAAATGTAAAACAAACCCAATTGATCAAAACATTAAAATCAATAAAAAACATGGGATATATGATGGTGGCAAAAAAGAGGGATGTAACATTAGCAACAGAACTATGGTGCATCTTAGCTTTCCTACAGGTTGTAATAAGAGGGTTTATGACACCCACCAACAAAAGTGTATATACTTTTAAAAATAATAATAAATTATGCAGATACTGTAGTTTGTTGGGATTATTTCTGTTCCCCACCCACCATGTTTAGTAATCATATAGGCCAGTGGTAATTCCCAGAATTCCAAGCCTGTGTGGCCAATGACAAAGGACTGTAGGAGTTGTGGTCCCAAACACCTGGAATGCCAAAGTTTCGCTACCACTGATAGAGGCCATTTCCCTAGGTGTTTATAGCTTCTTTCTCTGCTTGGAAGCAAATATGAATTAATTTACTCATGTGCCATTCTGACTGATGGCAACCCTTGTAAAGGGAGAAAAGATGCAGCTGGCTAAGTCCAGTTGTTAGTCCCACTTGAATTAGTACTGCTGGATGAATGGGATTTGTTGAGGCAACACTTACATATGTCTTGTTGATTAAACAGGTGTAGTCTAGACAGCACTAACAGTTACATTTACGCTAATAAAATAATTGTAGTCATTAACAATTTGCTACTCTTCCATGGCATCCAAAATCAGTTCCCTCAGGTAGCCTAAAGGGTTGAACTGGCCCTAATTAGTAAAATATTTACTTATAGTGACTCTTTGTTATAGGTAAGGCTGTTGTTTGGGGAGAGATTAGCAATCTTTTTAGCATTTAGATAACACTAATGCACCTTTTACCATTTGTGTCAACATCCTGCCCTCATATAATGGGAGGAAGACTCAGGTTGATGTAGTCAGGAGGGATTTGGGAAGCTACAGAGAGGTTTTTTTGTGACAGATTTGTTTCTGGTGGGTATTTAGCTGAAGGAAGAAAACATGAAGAAGTGCAAAATGCCAAGATCAGAAATGTGCCATATCAGTTTCCATTTGAGGGAATAGTGTAACAGAGAAAAATAAATCCCTTTTATCACTTTTGTTGGCAAGTGGTTGCTGTCAATCCATGTCTACACAATCATTTAAAACCAACACAGTGTAGTTTTGAAGATGTTGCTCAAACATTAAGCAAACCTCCAAGGGTTACTGCCTCTTGTACCCAATCAACTTGGCGATTGCTCATTTGCAGATGTTGATTCATTTACATGTATGCACAGATAAATTGCCTGGCACAATGGGAAATTACTAATTAGAAAAGAGAGAGACAGAGAAAGAACGACTCAGCTCAAGCCCTGTTTGAGATTGTAGCTGTAACAGAAACAACAATTTTACTGCTGTACAAAATTGAAACACTTGAAAGTGCACAGCAGTAGAATGAATCAACACTTATTTCCTAGTTTTATTGCTGTTACACTGCTTGACAAATAAAACACAGATGGAGCTTGTTAATGCAGAGCGTCATCATACAGGGCCCAAGAAAGAATTCATTTCACATTGAGTTGAATCTAGACTTTCTTCTGCTGAGAGCAGTCCCACTGAAATCACCAATCTTAGCTTAGGCACTAGGGATGTCTCTCCTTGCATGCGGCAGTCTCATGGGTACAGATCAAGAACTGTGTTTTTCATTTTTCTTTTTCTCACATTGTAAGCCAGTGAGTTATTTTCTATGGGTCTGAAGAACAGGATTTGAAAGAATGTTTTTTTTTGCATGAATAAAATGCAAATGGTGTCAAACCAGGATAGCGGTCACCTTACTTTCAAATTTCAAAGTTACCTGATGGGTTATTTGCATCTGTTTGACACGCCTGCTTGAGAAACATGACCACTTTGGAGTGCAGGGAGAGAGGGGTATAGCCTCTTGTTCCATTATCATGTGCCATCAAGTCAATTCTTAATTATGGTGATCCTTTTCAGGGTTTTCCAAATAGAGGGAAGTGGTATACTACTCCCTTACTCAACAACAGCAAAATAACCACACACACACACACACACACACACACACACACACACACACACCAAGATCTACAGCTGTCTTGCCTCGAGTGTTCTGAATGCTGTAGTAAAAAAGAATAACAGTAACTTTCCCAGACTCAAACACAGCATTAGTGAGCAGTAGAAAAAGAAGAGGCTCTCTTACTTCTAGTGCCAGGTAGGAAAAGAAGCACCCAAATTATTATGCTGTAACAAGCATGTGTTGTGTTTTCTATTCTTAATCAAAGCACACATTAATTATCATGACAGATGCTCAACTTCATGAAACACAACACGGATGGTGCTTCCCATTGTCTCTTACAAGAACCTCATTAAAAGGTACAGTATAATCGTAAAGTGTTGCCTGTTATATCTCCCCCTAATGGCATTTGTACAAAAATATAATAAAGGTGATTTGTTTCTCCTCCTCTGCTTCTGTAACAACCCAGTCTGTGACAGAGGCGATCTTTGGAAAGTGGGTGATCCGTTCTGCCTGCTGTCATAACCCTGCAAAGAAGCTGGATGATAATGGAGCTGGTCAAGGCACTGAACTTCAATTCCCACCTGACAGGCTACAAAGGCCTATGGCAGGGGTGGCGGGAACCCTATGAAATATTTCTCTTGAAAATAGATCCATGATTCAAGCACTGGAAACAAACATGTTTGGAGACTCATAAAGCATACACTTGCCTGGATTATCTCACCAGTTATTGGCATGGTGGTCTTAATTTTAGTGCCTTCAAGATAGCTTGGCATTTAATGATGATGGGTTGGTGGTAAGAAAACCTGAACCCTCCAAATGGCAGTGTCGTGTGATGCCCTTAATCCTTTGCTCTCGTCCATGTAGGCTGAAGGTTCCAGCAGTCGGAACTGTTGGACAGGGAGACTTCCCATTCTGACATACCTGATGCAACCTGTTTGGCTGTTGGTGTGGCTGACAGGCATCTGTTCATTTGTGTGTCAGCATTTAGATGTTCTTAAAATGCCTACTTGTTTTAAAGTGTGCCGTGCACAAAGCAAAGAACATTAAATGCCCCAGATAGGCAGTCTGCCTCAGGGTGCAGAGAATGTGGCATAGATTTCGAAAGAAATTAAAACTGAAATGTCACACAAGATGAAGCAATAGCTGGGGTGACCCCTAGAGCAGGATAATCTCTGAAGGACAGGCTCATCTCTGTGGTGATCAGCCATAATGTCTTTCAGAGAGGGCCTTGTGAGCAGCAGCTTGCTATCTGGTGATAAAGCTATCACAGTCTCCGATCTTCTGAAGGGACAAAAGCGGCATTACATTTTCCTCAGGCTGAAACTTGGGAAGGAAATTAGGAAACTGGTCGTGTCTCATATTTCCTAAGTATTTCCCTAAACTCTATAGTTTAGAGCCAATAATTATTTTCCTTTCCCTGGTACAGGAAAAGCCCACAAGTGTGTTGTCTACAAAGTTATCTGAGAGGAACAGCTCCGATGGTTAGACCGACAGTACCTGTGTTGGTCCAACAGGCATTCTTCTGAAGTTGATTCGACAAAGCAACTCAAACATCAAGAGCAAAGCCAGTGTTTTGCAGTGGCATACAGGTTGATGCCTTAGAACCACAAATAAAGGCTCTGCATTTAAATGAAAGTCCCTTTTCAGGCTGTGCATAAAACCAAAAGATAAGCGCAATGCCAGTGGGAGAAAGAAAAGGCAAAATGCCTTTTCATCTTACGCACCAAGCAAACACTTTTGGAAGAGCAGGCATTATTCCAAAATGTTATTCAATCTTGTCCTTTAGGACTGAGAATCTGTAAAATCAGCAATTACTCTTATCTGACTGAGGAAGCACAGGACTACACTTTGGGTCATGTGTATATTACAGCCAAATGGCAGATACTTTTCTAGGAAATTTGTAACAAAGATAGCTGTCACTGCATATACCAAGGTGAACATTTTCCTACGGTAATTGAGAGAGAGAGAGATACTATTGTTCTTCTTTTTATTTAATGTATTTGTCTGTAATATTTGGACATCAGGGGGGGAAAGACATTACCAGCAGCAGAGCTTCTTCTATCTTTCCTAGAAGGTAACGATAAGTAGAACTAGCACTTATGGGTCAAGCTTTGCAGTGGACTCACTCTGAGGTAGGAAAACATAACCAGAAAAGACTGAAGAAGAAAATAGGTTTACCTAAAAATGCTATTGTTATTTATATGCATATATCTAGAACTGATTAGTACGGTTTTGACAGAAATGGAATACATTTATTTATTTATTTATTTATTTATTTATTTATTTATTTAAAATATTTTTACCCCACCTTTCTCCTTAGAGAAACCTTCCAAGGTGGCTTACAATAATGAGGGACAATATACAGCCCAGAACACTTAAACATATTCAAGATAAGAACAGGGAATTAGAAGAGGCATCTTAGAACATTACAAGGTAACATTAAACCTACAAGGAGCATGCAAAAAGGGAAAAAATCCATTATGAGGGATGGAGACTAGCATGGAAACACTGGTGTTCTTATGAAATCAGTCCATGCAATAATGCATGGTAGTCCATATAAAAGTCACATAGTAGAGATAGTCATTCAGGGAAAGCTTGCCTGAAGAGGAAGGTCTTTGCCTTCTTCCGGAAAGACAGCAAAGCTGGGGCAGTCCTGGCCTCCAGTTGGAGGGAGTTCCAAAGTCTGGGAGCAGCAACACAGAAGCCCCTTTCATGTGTTTATCTGAAACGCACCTGGGAAGGTGGTGGGATAGAGAGAAAGGCCTCTCCTGATGGCCTTAGCACCCAAGCCAGTAGGAAAACTGTGGTGAAGTCACCAATTTACCTGCCTGCTCAATTTGTTGTCCTGATGCTAAGCACTGATGTGTAACTTCATGGCTGCTGCTGCCCCCTCTGAATGGGTTGGGCATAGACATGGGCACGGAGCGGTGACATTCTCGTTTCCGTTTTCGGTTCTCGTTATCATTACGTAACCGGTAACAGTAACGAGAATTACTCCGCTCCAGCTTGAACCCGACCCCAAAAAAAGAAAATTGGCTCTGGTTTATCGTTGTCGTTCCTGGCATTGCGGGCTCGAGCGATGCCATTGCCAACAAGCAGCACAGAAAAAAAGTTTTAAAAAGTAACCCCCCCCCCCCGATTCCCGGCCAAAAAGGCAGGTGAAAATATGCCTGCCTGAGTGGGGGCACCTACCAGAGGGGTGTTTTCTGGGGGGGGGGTGTCCCTGGCCTTCCCCCCTCCTTTCCTGGGCTGTCTCTATGCCATGCGGTGGTGGTGGGGATCCAAAATGGCGACCACAATATTTATTTTTAAATCGTGGTTAAAAAAACCCACCAAAGCACAACAGAAACATGTGAAAATTAGGTATTTTAACTGCCTGAATTTTTATAGTAGCAGCAGTTGGTTTTTCTTGCAATAAAACGTCTCCATTGATTTTATTTTATTTTATTTTTATTTTTATTTTTTTACACCTGCGCATGTGCAATGATGGGCTGGCCATGGGAGGGGACCATGCAAATTATTTGACTGATTCCACCAATCGCATGGCCAGGTTTTGACTGAGACTTCTGGATGTGCCAGAGGGCATAAAAAGACCACTAACCCTAACCCTAACCCTAACCCTAACCCTAACCCATACAACAGTACACTGTCCTTCTTAGTAGGTCAGAGGCACCCAGAGGTGCAGCCTACTAACCCACCCTAACCCTAACCGTAACCCTAAGCCTAGCCCTTACCCTAACCCCAACCCTAAGCATAACCTGTACGGCCAGTACACTTCCCTTCTTAGTGAGTCAGAGGCACCCATAGAGGTGCCTCTGCCACTTACACCAACCCTAATAATATATTGTATGGTACACGCTAATCGCTAAACGCTTCCCTTCTTAGTGGGTCAGACTAAAGGCAACCAGAGAGGTGCCTCCCATAGCCCACTTACCCCAACCCCAACCCCACCCAACCCTAAACGACAAATGACAAACGACAAACGGAAACGACAAATTTTTGAAAATTTCTGCGACAAACGGAAATGACCCAAAATGGACCGGTTCCAACAAACGACAACTCAAAACATCATTTTTTCTGGTTGTGCCCATCTCTAGTTGGGCACCTTTCTTAGGGTGTGACTAATGTGAGAAATGATCCAGGATTGGGACAGTTTGGATCCCATTATTTTCCATTGACTACCTGATGTCAAAGTCAAGGCAAATCAGCCTGGATTCCCCCCCTCCATAGTTTTTCTTCTCCACCTCTGGTGCTTCTCTCTCTCTCTCTCTCTCTCTCTCTCTCTCTCTCTCTCTCTCTCTCTCTCTCTCTATCTCTCTCTCTCTCTCTCTCTCTCTCTCTCTCTCCCTCTCTTTTGGAATTGAGTGTTTTTGCAAAGGTTCAGCTGGCAGGATCACTTGAGATGACCTGAAGGGCTCTGGAATGGTTGCATTTAAAGCCATTTCCAGCCAGCTGCATCAGGTATAAGTGAGGCAAAGCAGTAGGGAAACTGGCTGTCATTTCAGTCCTCTCCTCCTTACATGGTGCCTGGAAGCATAGTTAGAGCAGAGCTACCTTAAATTTTCCTCATTCTGTCCTCCCCCCTCCCCCCTGCCACTTTGTTTGATTGGTCAGCTGCAATGCTGCTAGGATGTGTGTCTGACTGACTCTTCATGACCCCATGTCCATGGAGTTTTTCTTGGCAGGAATGCTGGAGTGGTTTGCCAGTTCCTACTCCAGGTGCCTACAGCACCTGGTATTCCCTGGTGGTCTCCCATCCAAGAACTAACCAGGGCTGACCCTGCTTAGCTTCCAAAATCAGGCGAGATCGGATGTGCTTTGGGCGTCTAGGATAGCAGGCCTTTAAATGAAAAAAGTTATATATTTATTGGCCTTCTCTACTGCTCCATTTAGCCTGTAGACTACTCTGGGCAGCAAATGAAAGGAAGAAATAAAAGCTGAAAAGAATACTAAAGGAGAGCGAGGTATCAGGTATCATTAATAAGGTCCAAACAAAGCGGATTTCCTACCCTGCCTCTACTGATTCCTATGGGCTTGTCTGAAGGGAATGAACCCGGAGAAACCCAGGTACAACTTCCTAGTGGATCCATTTGCATTTTTTCCTGCTATGTAGTCAGACCTCACACAGATCTCGATCTGAGGTCTTCAAATAGAGCTGTTGAAACAGAGGGCTTTGCTATTGGGAAACCTCTATCTAGTCTCTAACCCTACAGTGGTTAGCAGGTAATCATGATGCTCTAATTCTGCCTCCAAAAATACCGTTGTTGTATATGACAGTTGCAGCGCTGGGAAATGTGAAGGTACAAATAGCAATTCTTCTTCTTTAGTCAGGCAGAAACAAGTATCCCAGTTCCTCTTCAGTTGCAAAATGACAAAACCTGTTCGCCCTTGTATCATCAACTGTGCACATCTGATCCAGTCAGGTTCTCTTGAGAGAACAGTAAAACATTCACCCACCTCCCGCAGGCTGAGAAAGAAAGAACAGAGAAACCCAAGCCGTGAACTGACAGCAGTTAAATAATGGGACATGCTCACAGCCTAAGGGTGCACCTCTAAACAAAATCACCACATTTCCACAGAGCCGTGAGTGCCTAACTACATCTTAAATAATAAAGGCTTGGTGTGTGGCAGGAGCTGAAATCAAGATGTCACTCTGCAGTAATGCGACTTGATGAGTGATGTTCAAGGGTGGATACTTGGTCCATAATATATTTATCCTCTGTCCTCATGTGCTGCGGATGAGAATTAAGCACCACAGGTTGTAAACTGAGGACTACTATCAGAGCTCGAAATCTCATGCAGCATTTTAGCTGTAGCTCTTAATAACACAAACCTTTTGTTTTATTTTATTTTATTTACAGTGGTACCTTGTATAAAGGAATTAATTCATTCCAAATGAAATTCCGTTAAGCAAATTTTCCTTTATGCAACTTTCCCATAGGAATGCATTGAAAACAGAGTAATCCGTAATCGCAACCATTTTTCTGTTGTACAGATTCGCCCCATTGGTGATTTTGCTAAGCAAATTTCCCCTATCTCTGGAATTTTTTATGTTGCACACATTTTATGTTATACAAACCGTTTGTTATATGAGGGTCCACTGTATTTTTAGAGCAGAAAGAGTGGAGAAAAAAAGAAACCAGTAGGGTAATTTATCAGGCTGTTCTGCTAGCACTCAGCGAAAGAAGAAATGGAGATTTCTTTTTGTGAATTTCTGAGATTGCAAACTCAAAAGTAAAGGGAATATAATATTCCCTTCCGCTTGTATTTTTGTTCTTTATGTTTTTGCCAAGCTGCACCTAATTATCTTTGTAGGAAAGACAATGCAATCTTCCATGGAGTGGCCTTGAATACACATGGATACAGGGCCACATCTACAGAGGTGTACACAAGGAGAGTGTGGGATGGTGGCATTTACAGACATGTGGAACACATAAAGTGTGCAGTGCATCACCCTTCAGGAGGGAAATTTGCCCACAGATACTGACGTTCATTTTTACTATCTTTTCATAAAAAGGATTGTACCTAGCATTTGACACATTGAAACTTTAACAAAGAAAGTTGTTGTTTTGTGTAATTTACTTTGCTACTAACTTAAGGTCCAACAAATTTCCTCCCTCACTTTGTTGATGAATTTCTTTTCCAGAAGATGGCGGAAACAGTCCTGACCAACAGAGAAGAATTAGTTAATGAGGGGAAAACACTGAGCCTTTGGTGGGGTGGGATTGCTCTCAGGAGTTTGGTTAGACTGAAGAAAGGGAGAGCCAATAATAGTATAACACACCCTCTTTAGGAAAGCAGATTTCAGAATGCTGGCAGAAATACCCGGTAAGAGCCCATGAACAGAAATATCCAAACAAAAAGGAGTCCATCACTGATGGGAGTTTCTTAAATGTGTGACACTCAAAGCACAATCACAGTCAATTCCTTTGAGGAAGAGATGTGGGAGATGAAAAGAAACCAGGGGTAGATGCATGAAGAACTAGCAGATGAAATGCAGTTTTGAAAGGACAGGCATGGGAAGTGATGGGAGATCCAAGAAGGAGTATAAAGAGAAAGCCAGTACAGTATTTGTAGAGGAGGTTAGGAGGGCTAAAGTTCAAACAATCAAGCTCGCAAGAGAGGAGAAAAATAGTAAAAAGGGATTTTTCAGTTATGCTCAAAGCAAAAGGAAGAAAAGGGGTGACAAAGGGTCCTATCACACGGCCGAAATAATAATAAAAGCCATGTTTCTTTCTGAAGTCATCACATCATTGAAAATGCATTTCCCCCATTTCCATGGACATGGTTTAAGTAGCCACATTTCATATGTCCCCACACCCTTAATCCGCATCTAGAAGTTTCAAGGGGGAGTGGCGGCAGCATGGCATGGGCTTAGAGGAGTACCCGAGGAGGGGAAGGAGGTGGCATGATGTGGAGGTGGCGGCAGGTTCTAATTGCCATTGGAGAGAATGGCGGAGAGGCTGCACGCTTTCCTAGAGAGAGAACGGGGAAGGTGCGGAGGTGGAGGAGAAATATGAGGGGGGGGAGCAAGGCTGCTGCCATTGATATACAAGGCGGGTGGGTGGGTGAGAATGTGTGTGCTTGTGCGCCCATGCGCGTGCAATGGTGTGTGTGTGAGTGAGAGAGAGAGAGAGAGAAGAGAGAGCCACTGCCAGTTGCCATGCCTTTTGGTTCTGTGTCGGCTCTCAACCTGATGCCGCCGCTGCTGAGCCCTCCTCAGCCTCGCCTGAGGCAGCCACCAATGAGGGGCTTCCTCATTGATGGCCCTTGACAACGCCTGGCTTTTGTTGCTCCAGGCTGCCTGTCAGTCGCTCACGTGCTCACCAGCCTCAGGATTCCCTTTTGCTCCTTCGCTGAGAAGGGAGTTCCCTTTCCTTTCGTCATGGCCAGATTTCGCCCCCCATGTGCTTGGCTGGCAAGGATTTCGCCCGGGCACCTTCATACAGGGAGACCCACTGCAGGAGCCGACCCACACCCTTACTGGGAGCCCTTGGCTGCTGCTGGTTGGCCTCAGAAGAGGCAACTTGTCCTTTTCATCCTTGTCCTGCAAGTGAGCCTCCTCGCCCCGACTTGGCAGGCTATCTCCCAAGCAAAATATTGGAGAGAAGCAGTCAGGGGGGAAAGCAAGATAGAATGTTGCTGACCCACATAACTACTAAACTAACAACAATAAGGGAGAAAACTGGGTTTTCTGTGCCCCCACTAACGTTTGCCTCTTGTAAAAACATGCATTTTGAACTAGATCAAAAAAACACCCACCCTCTACCTTGAGTCCTGGAAAAGTCGTGGAACCAGTTAAATGGGTGTTACTGCTTTTTTTTAAAAAAACCAGCTGACCGTGGGGGCATGTTTTTGGGAGCCGGTTTATCAGTAAATTAGATCCAGATTTTAAATACTGTGGGATAGAGCCACTGAACCTTACTTTGCCTCTGTTTTCTCACAGGAGAAGAGTACCCAAGCTGGTGCCAGCATAATAAAAGTGGACATAAGAGGACTGTTGCCCAAGGTAGAGGGAGATGGTACAGTAGCACCTAGCTACTTTAAATGAATTTAAGTCTCTAGCACAACATGAACTCCATTGAGAGTGCCGAAGGAGCGTGCAGATATATTCTCAGAGCCTGTGTCAATAATCTTTAAGAATTCTTGGAGAACAGGTGAAATTTTTTCCATCTTCAGAAAAGAAGGGGAAAAAACATCATGGCAACTACTGACCAATCAGTTTGACATCAACACCAGCAAAGTTTTCAGAAGAGATCATTATGTGTACTGAGAAAAGGATACTGTGATTCCTAAAACAACATGGGTTTCTCGGAAACAGCTCATGCCAGGCTAATACCCCTGCTCTTGCTAGAGTTACACACTTGGTAGATAAGGGGAATGTTGCAGATATATTATGTCTTGATGTGAGCAAGGCTTTTAACAATGTTCCTCATTATATTCATGTGGCCCAGCTGGTAAAATGTGGATGAGATGCTATTACATACAATTGTGTGTGTGTGTGGGGGGGGTCTGGTTAACAGGCCAATCCAGAAAAGTATTCACTCATACAGTATCTTACCTCTGGAAAGTCGCCACTGGGTTCTGCTCTGGACCCGATATTGTTCAATACCTTTATAAATGATCAGGATAAGGGTGTGTGGGTGGAACATGGACTCTGTAGTCCATCACAAACAGCAGAGTTGCAGCCGTCTTAAGTCAGAGCACAACTTCTTTAGTGAAGACAAACAAGCAGTCTATTTACATATATACAGTATATACAGCTGGGTAACTTAATATCCAAGTATTTAGCATTCAGCAGAGTAATTATCCAACCTTTAAATAATAGCACATCCAACATAGAACTTCCAACTTGCAAAGAGCCAACACAGCAACAATATGAACAGCCAAGCTTCCAAAACCCCTTTCAAAACATTTCAAACCCCTTTTACATGTGCTTCTACATCTAGTATATATAGTATCACTAACCAATCACCTTTCCTACTTTATACCACCTGACTTGACACAAACGTCCATGTATCTGAGTCTTCACTTTTGTATATGCTAGTACGTGCCTTTGTCCGCTTCTGGGACCTTGAAACTCTCACCTCTAATCCAAGGTCACTTTAGGTGTACAACCTTCTTCCACAGGTGTCTTCAATAAAGCATCACTTTGAAACTTCCCCAGAATAAAAACGCTGACAGGGTGCTTAACAGATCTCCAAATGACACCAAACTTGTAGGGGTAGCTAATAAATACATCAGAAGGCAGAACTGGGATTCAAAATAAACTCATCAAATTAGAGAAACTGGCTGATTGAAACAAAATGAGCTTCAGCAAGGGGAAAAAATCATATGCACAAAACCAGAATGGATGAAAGTTGACTCAAAAGTAGTACATGTAAAAAGGATCAGAGGGTCTTGATGGATCATAAGCCAAACATGAACTAACAGTGTGATGTTACAGTGAAAAACAAAACAAAACAAAGCCAAAGGAAAAATAATACCAAATGCTATACTGTGCTGTTTCAACTGGCATATAGTGTCCAGATCAAGGGAAGTAATAATACCAGTCTATTCTGTTTTGAGCAGTCCTTACCCAGAGTACTGTGTCCATTTCTGGGGACCACAGCTCAAGAAGGACATTGAGAACATGGAACAGAGCAGAGCAACCAGAATGGTAAATGGTCTTGGAAATAAAAGTCGAAAGGTTGAGGGAAGTTGACATGTATTGCCTAGAGAAGAGAAGGCTGAGATGTGATATGATAGCCATCTTCAAGTACAGTGGTGCATCTTAAGACGAATTTGATTTGCTCTATAGGCCAATTCATTTTACAAAAAAAAAATTGTCCTACAAAATGCAGTTTAACATGGTTCCCATAGGAATGCATTGAATTCGTTTTGCAAAGCAACCCATAGGAAAAATTCGTCTTATGAGGTTTTCCTATTCCTGGAAATTTCATTCGTCTTACAAGTTTTTCATATTAAGGGCATTCATCTTACGAGGTGCTACTGTACTGTATTTGAAGAGCTATCATAGGCATGGTGGAGTAGGCTTTGGGGAAATTCAAAGGATAGGACCAGAAGCAATGGATCCAAATTACAAGAGAGGAGATTTTGATCAAACACCAGGAAGAACCTTCTGACAGTGAGAGCTATTTGATAGTGGAACTGACAGCCTAAAGGATGGTGGATTTCCATTCACTGGCATTTTTTTTAACAGTGGTTGGATGGCTCCTTGTTAGGAATGCTTGCCTAATGGGTTTACTAGGCTGGACTCAACTGGGGTGCAATCCGAGGTAGCAGGCTCAAGGTTCACTCAGCCTTCCATCCTTCCAAGGTGGGTAAAATGAGTACCCAGCTTGCTGGGGGGGGGGCACAAGGTGTAGCATGCATACTGTAATTAATCTGTAAACCGCCCAGAGACTACTTGGTGGTATGGGGTGGTATATAAGCCAAACACTTTGCTTTTTGCTTTGCTTTTACCCTTGCAATTCCTTCCACCTAGAATCCTATGATCCACAAACCATAGATTGATCTGGATAGACCATTTCTTGCAAAAGTGATGAAGCAGAAAAAGAAAGGATAAAAGATGGAGATTTGGAGTTGTGTATCTGATAAAGAACAAGGAGAGCCAGTGATGTGACAACATTATAAGTTTGGGTGACTAAATAAAACAGGAAAACGTCTCATTTCAGTGACATGTAATGATAGGAATGGATAGGTGTATTGTTAGACCATGAGAATGAAGAACACATTGAACCCAAGGTGATTTATTGGTTGGTCTGAAAGGAAGAGAAGTCCAAAGGACTTCACTTCTTGTTATGTCAGAGTTGCTTATGACCTCACAGTGGGCACCAGTTAGTTTGCTCTTTAGAAACATGGGCCTATCTTGTTCTGAAAGGGACTGTGGATTGTACAAGATTATGCAGGTGGGCTCTGAAAAAAAATGTAGGTCAGCAATAAATTGCAAAGAGAAACTGTACTCCAAGGACTGCTTGGGTGAAAAACACAATGGGATGATTGACTTTGGTCATGCTTGAGCTCAAGTTAAAAAGACAGAAAAAAAGTAGAGAGGGTGAAATATTGGTTTCTTAGGAGGAACAGGAGTCGTGTTTAGAGTCCATGCTTTATGATAATATTATGATGTCTTGACTAAGCATTAAAATGGACATAATGGGAACAAAAAAACCCCATGAACAATACCGTGGTAACGCATCAGCCTCCGGATTTACTTTAAGCAGTGAATTATTTCCCCATAGAACCTAGCGTTAAGCAGAGACTAGACCGATTGACTTAAAGCTGCTTATTAGACATGGGCACAACCAGAAAAAATGATGTTTTGAGTTTTCGTTTGTTGGAACAGGTCCATTTCGGGTCATTTCCGTTTGTCGCAAATTTTTTCAAAAATTTATCATTTTGTCGTTTCGTTTGTCATTTGTCGTTTCCACCGTGATTTAGCGCGATTTGACGTCCCACTGTAATATATTTTTAAAATAAATCCACACCTCCTCCCAGCTGAACCTCCCCCTTTACCCAATATCAGAAAAAAAAAATCCTCACAAACTGCCAGAGGGAAAAAAAAGAATAAACTGCTATTCCCTTCAGCAGACAAAGCTGCAGAGAATCAAAGAAATTATTTTCTAAATTCAATTCCCTCCCTGCCTGCCTAACTTAAATCTAAAGCCTCCAGCCTCCCTCCAATCAGCCAGCAGCAGCCAGCCACACAGCCCTCCATCCTCCACATCCAAGACCCGACTGCGACTTCTGGAAGGTGCCTTGGCTTTTTATGCCCTCTGGCACATCCAGAATTGTCAGTCAAAACCTGGCCATGCCATTGGTGGAATGGTTCAAAAATTTGCATGGTCCCATCCCATTCCCAGCCCAAATGGGCAGGTCTAAAATAAAATAAAATAAAATAAAATAAAATCAATGCGACATTTTATTGCTATAAAAACCCACTGCTGCTACTATTAAAAATCGGGCATTTAAAATAAATAAATTTCACATGTTTCTGTGGTGATTTGGTGTGTTTTTTGACCACGATTTCTAAAGAAAAATTGCGGTCGCCATTTTGGATCCCCCCCCCACCGCATGGCATGAGAGACAGATGACGAGGATGACACTCCCCCCCCAGCCTGGTGCAAGCAGCCCAGGACAGGAGGGGGGAGGCCGGGGACCCCCCCCCCACAAACACCTCCCCTTGGGGAGGTGTCCTCAGGCAGGCATATTTTCGCCTGCTTTTTTGGCCGGGAGTTGGTTTTTTTTTTAAAAAAAAAACTTTTCAAAACTTTTTTTCTGTGCTGCTTGGCATCGCGCGATCACCGTGATGCCATTAATGACAACGAAAAACCCGACCCGGGTCGGGTTCGAGCTGGAGCGGCGTAATTATCGTTATCATTTCCGTTACATAACCGAAAATGGAAACGACAATTTCGCCGCTCCATGCCCATGTCTACTGCTTATTATGGATATGATCAAAGAGATTACAACAGTAAGATTTTAGAAGGCCTGGGAAAGCAAATTAAGCAAAATAAAACAATGATAAAAGAAACATGAGACCAACGCCAAACAAATAGCATTTTGATTGGTCCTGGTAAGCTTCTTCAGAGAGTAACCTTTGGATAGAAGGCAACCATCCAAATGGGATATGGGTGAGGTCTGGTGTGCTCCCTCTTCCTCAGTTCAGTTTAAAAGGTTGTGTGTGGCCTTTCCTCTCTAACAACCTCTACTGTAGGAACCACATTCTTTTAACAAAAACTGCCTGGGCATAGATATGGCCATTGCCTGCTCAGTTCTTTGGTTACTAGGTGGTATTACAGACAAATAAGGCCTTGTGGAACTTCCTCCCTCATAATATCTACTCTTTTGTTTCTTTGACTGCATTTGGATTTGCAGTTCACTTGCCAGTTCAAAGCAATGCTTCTCACCTCTCGTTGCTGCCTTTGTAGTTATAATATGAATTCACTTTTGGTTATAGAACTTTACTATGAAGCTTTCATGGATCCCCAATGTTCATATTTTATTTGCTGTTATTTGTGAACATGAGCCAGTGTGGTGTAGTGGACAGAATGGTAGACTAGGACACAGGACACCTGAGTTCAAATCTCTATGTGGCTATAGAAATTCATTGGGGGGGGGGGTATGGCTCGGGTAAAACTATTCCTAAATATCTCACATAAATTGAAAACCCCGGTAGGTGTCACCATAAATCAGAAAGAACCTGCCAGTACATAACACACATTTGCAAATCAGGCTGTCAGAATCTTCAAATATATGACATAGAAAACTGAGATTATAAATAATACATTGGCTGAAATCCAGTAGTATGTCACAACTAGCGTAATCTCATTGAATCACTGGGGATTTGTTGAATCAACATCTATATAAATTTCATTGGTTCAATACACCAACTCTAGCTGGAACTTACTACTGTACAGTATTTCAGTATTTTGCAAATTTGTGGAAACTGTGGAACAGTGTGAGGAAGTATGTCATGGCCCAAAATCTCTCTTTGCTTGTTATGTCATCCAGCAGTGATGATCACAACATGAGTACTTAAAGAGGTCCTCCTTCTGTCCCATAGCTTCTACGGCTTCCACATGATGAAAGGAATTGCATGGGAATCATAAAGACTGTGGGACGAAAGTAGTAATTTTCTATTTACTCAAAATACCCCTGCTAATTATGTCATCTACCTTTCACAGGTATAATTTACACGAACAAGATTTCAGCCAAAAAAAAAAAAAAAAACAGGAAAGCAAAACTGTATTGTGGGTATCGCATTTTTATCAGTCCTTCCCCTATATAGTTGAACATACAATTTCTATAATCTCCAGACAGCATGGCTAAGAGTCAGAGATTATAGTTGCATTCACTATCTGAGGGTCTACTGTTTTTTTCTATCTATAAGATACCCCCATGTATAAGACCACCCCCACTTTTCCAACTCAGAATTATAGTTTCGCAACTGCACAGTTCGCTCCTTGGCTTACTCCTATGTATAATATGACCTTCAATTTTTAATCCAAGAATTTTAGAAAAAATATAGTCTTACATGTGGAAAAATGCTGTATATTATGTCTTTCAAATAGCAAAGAATTGTATAGCATGTGCCATGAGAAAGAAAGCAGAGCTGTTCAAATACATTCCTTCTCTGATTCCCCCAAAGCAGTGACAAAATATCTTGGAAAGGGTGGTGAGTAAAAAGAGGCAAGGGTGTGTGTGTGCATGTTTTCATTAGCCACAGTTCAAATGTCTCAGTACTACCTTGACTTCTTCAGGGTTAATTATGGTGCCCTCTAATAATTGCATAGGAAGAGAAATATTCAGCGGCAGCATCCAAACACCTTCCAAATGGCTGCAAGGCTCTTTGAAAAGCAAATTAGGCGCATTAAAGAGTTCACGGTAAACATTTATCAAGAGATGTTAAGAAAACGGTAGGTGAAGCTACTGTGCTCATGCAGTAGCAAAGGGGATGTTATATTCTGAGAGTAAATAAAAAGATGCTTTTAAAAAAAGTGAAACTGCAGCTGTACAATTTCTATGACATCCTGAGCCCAAACTACAGCATCCACCTGCTCTCTATTTCAATATCCTATTGGAGAATCCATTTTCTGGACCTACTGATCCAAGAGTCCCCTGGACAACATGGCCAGCATGTTGAAGAACATATATTTCCCCAGCTCTGCTTATTACCAGGAGGAAGTTCCAAAGAAGGGGTTGTGAAAGGAAGCATAAAATGAAGCCAGAAAGAAGGAGAGGCTCAGTAGGATGTTGTGGACAGAGTGGCAAACTAGGACTCAGGAGACTTGCGTTCAAATCCCTGCTCAGCCATAGAAACTCTCTGGCTGAGGCTGGAATTAGCAAAAGCACTCCTTAAATATCTCACATAGGGGGCTGTTAGGATGATTTTGTTTTGTTTTGTTTTGCAGTCTAATTGTCCCAGATAAATGTCTGCTCCATTTGTTTCCCTTTATGCTCTAGATCCCAACTGATCTGTCATTATGCTTCACTTTTTCCTTGAAGACCCATGCTTCATACAAATTGGTTTGAATGATGCCAGTTTGGTTCAGCTGAATCTGGTGCACAAACCTACGTTCACCCTTGAGAAAAGATGGGCATTGAAAGCCTTCTCCTTTGACAGAGGAGGCGTCCTTTCCTTTATAGGTAGAGATGGGCACGAATAAAAAAAATGGCATTTCGTTTGTCATTTGTCGTTTGGAGGGTCCGTTTCAGTTCGTTTCTGTATTTTGCGAATTTTTGCAAAAATTTGTTTTCATTTTCGTTCATTTGTTACCATTTTGTTACCATTTTTACAATTTTTTGACAATTTTTTACAATTTTTACAATTTTTGTGATTTTTTTAGGATTTTAAGCAATTCACTTGTATTGCAGTAACGGAAACGAAACGCACGACAACATTTCCGGTGTTTCTGTTCGTTTTGTTTCATTTTAGAGACAAAATTCATTTGTCATTTCGTTGTGTAATGAAATGAAAAAAGAAAACGGAAACAAAAAATTGTTCGTTTCGTGCCCATCTCTATTTATGGGTACAAAAAGGGAATAGAAACAGAGGTAGAGGGAAATGACTAATCTTTTCTTCCTTCATCGTGTGTTGATCTTGCTCCATTCCATCATGTCTGATTCTGGTTTTAGTAATGTGAAATACAAGGTATTAGAACTAGCAATTCCATCAAAGACTCATGGACAGGCCATAATAATGGTGAGGGAAATTAAGTTGTAAGCTGCCTCCCACTTCCATGCTGCCGTGACACTGTTTGGGTTTGTTGGTACTTCTGCATGTTTACTTAGAAAAACTTGGTGGGACTTATTGTTGATTATTAGACATCTCTGATACACCATTCCTGCTATCCCAATATGCCATTTAAGCTTTTTGGGGAGCAGCCATCTTTTGTATGAAGCATGTTTAAGATTACGCCAGTCATCTTAAGAACATAAGAACATAAAACGAGCCATGCTGGATCAGGCCAAAGGCCCATCTAGTATCTCACAGTGGCCCTGCCAAATGTGTCCAGGAGTGCACAAGACTAGATATCTATCTCCTGCTGCCACTCCCCTGCATCTGGCCCTTGAAGTACCCCGGTTTTAAGCCTGATTATTACACATCTCCATCATGGTTTGTAACCTGTGGTGAACTTTCCCTCCAAGAATCTGTCCAATCCCCTTTTGAAGGCATCCAGGCCAGATGCCACAGAGTTCCACAGACTAACAACACGCTGGGTAAAAAAATATTTTCTTTTTTCTGTTCTCACCCTCCCAACCCTCAATTTGAGTGTATGTCCCCTAGTTCTAGTATTTTGTGAGAGGAAGAGTGTCCCTCTATCCACTTTATTCATGCCCTGCATTGTTTTGTACATCTCAATCATATCCCCCCCCAGGCGCCTTTTTTCCAGACTAAAGAGCCCCAAATGTTTTAGCCTTTCCTCATAAGGGAGGTGCCCCAGCCCAGTAATCATTTTAGTTGCTGTCTTTTGCACCTTTTCCAGTTCCACTATGTCTTTCTTGAGATGCAGTGACCAGAATTGTACACAATACTCCAGGTGCGGCCTTAGCATGAATACAATGATTATAAAATGAATCATTTCAAGCCAGCCTTAAAAAAGAATCAGTTCCATCGCATTGAGGACAGGCAGCAAGCTTCTAAACCCTCATAGGGTTTTATTCTTAACACGGAATGTGATTTCTGGCCCTTTGCATGCCTTTGTTATGTTTGTCACTATTTTTCCTCAACAATATTTAAGGGTTATGGGATTTCTGAAGGAAATCTATGGGAATGTCACAGAAGGTTGCATATGGAGAAATGTGAAACCATTTCACACAGGACTCCACCACAGGGAGTAGACATGGGCACGACTCGGCGAAATTCTCGTTTCCATTTTCTGTTGTCGTTCTCGTTACCTAACGAGAACGGTAACGGGAATTACTCCGCTCTAGCTCGAACCCGACCTGATAAAAGACAAATTTGGTCGGGTTTGTCATTGTCGCTCATGGCATCACGGCGATCGCGCGATGCCAAGCAGCACAGAAAAAAAGTTTTAAAAATTAAAAAAAACCCTAATTCCCGGCCATAAAAGCAGGCGAAAATATGCCTGCCTCAGTGAGGGCACCTACCAGAGAGGGGTAGTTTCTGGGGGGGCCTCCCCCCCTCTCCTGTCCTGGGCTGCTGGTACCAGGCTGGGGGGGCATCCTCATCTTCTCCATTTGCCATGCGGTGGGGGGAATCCAAAATGGCGACCACAATTTTTCTTTTGATATTGTGGTCCAAAAAACCACCAAAGCACCACAGAAACATTTGAAAATTAGGTATTTTATATGCCTGATTTTTTATAGTAGCAGTAGTGGGTTTTTCTTGCAATAAAACGTCTCCATTTATTTTATTTTATTTTATTTTATTTTATTTTATTTTATTTTATTT
>JAHTLZ010003547.1:28023172-28035287 GCA_023846285.1 Phrynocephalus versicolor | reverse complement strand
TAGTTAGATAGATAGATAGATAGATAGATAGATAGATAGATAGATAGATAGATAGATAGATAGATAGATAGATAGATAGATAGATAGATAGATAGATAGAGGATCTGATCTTTTGGCTATTGGGATTCCACATGTGCCATACTAGCTTCCCAAGGAGTAAGCCCCCTTGAACACAATAGCATTTACTTTGGGGTTGACATATACAGAACTGGCTTGTTAATTGATACTATGTTGAAGATGATCCTCTTAGGAGAGGAAGAAATTAAAAGATGAAAGGTTTGGGGGAAAAACACTGGCATAGAGCAGGGCTGTTCAACTTTGAACAGGCCAAGGTCTACTTTTTCCGGCCCAAAGTGCCTGAGGGCTACTACACTAAAACCTCTACTTACGAATTTTATCCATTCCAAGCACATGCTCATAAGTAAAAACTTTTGTAAGTAGAACAGCAGTTTCCCGTAGGAATGCATAGAAAACTAATTAATCTGTTCTGGGGGGAACATATTTCAATGTGCCATAGCCCTTGAACTGTCCCGCTCAGCTGAGACAGTGGGCTGGCAGACCCAGAACTTTGCTGGGGAAGTGGTAGTCCTTGGGATGGGGGAGGGAGGGGTGGAGAACTTATCCCTTCACTTTTTTAATTGATGGCCGGCGGGCTACTTTTGAACCCTTCGTGGGTTACCAGTAGCCCGCGGTCTACCTGTTGGGCAGCCCTGGCATAGAGGAAGGCAATTTAGATGGGGGGAAGTGGGGGAGTGTGTGTGTGTGGGGACCAGTAGAGACCATTTGAATAGATACCAATGAAGAAATACCTGTAGGAAACTCAGGATACAATCCTATTTTGGTTCTCCCACCTGCCAGTGTGGTGGTGGTGGTGGGAAATCATTTAAGTTTTCAGAAAGCACAGTCTCTGAAATTTTCAGTTCTCCCATTTATTTAAATTGTTTTATACATTTCCTTTGATGGGATGCATGGGTAAAATCCATTCCCCCCACCTTGCCAGCATAGTCTTTTTTAAAAAAACGATCTGATACCCACATTGCTCCAATACTTATCATTCTGGTGTCTACGCACATTGCTGTCAATTTGTTTGCTTTGCCAATGAGTCAGGGGTGGGGGCACAGTGGTTACTGCATGGCCATGGTGCTTGCAGCCTTTTAACAAACACTTAGCAACAAATAACTTACTTTTTCTTTAATTTTTTCCCTCCACCACAGTTTATCACTTAGCTTTGATCACTCAGATGCCTTCCCTATTGTAACTGTCCTCCCTGTTTTTACAGTTAATTCCCACCCACCCCCCTCAGCTTCTCATCCACAATTCAAGCCCCCTTTTAACATTGCCCTACGTTAATCTAGTGACATATCTCACCAGGTGGCACATCAAGTAACAGCTGGAAATGACAGGGAAATGGCATGTATATGCCGCTTTACTGAGACATCACGTACAGTGTTTTAAAGAGAAAATTTGAGGACAGCAGGAACCCAGAAATGAGATGGAAAATGAATCAGTGTATACAAGATGGCACGTGTACCCTACAGAATTGGTATAAATAGCAAAAAATGTGTCAGTTGAACTGACAGCCATGTGAACAGTATATATACCACGTGAATATGCATACAAATATATTGATATTAAAAAAAGGAACAATTCAAATGGTTCCAAAGGTGGCACTCGGAACCCTTTTGGTGGGCACCCGACGTCACCCCTTCACAGCCACCTGTATTTGGGTTAAATAGCTGTATTGGCACTTTGCGAAAAATTAGTGGGTTGTGGATCGCAATTTGGGCACTTGGTCTCTAAAAAGTTTGCCATCGCTGCCCTAAAAGGACAAGCTCAGGGAAAGTTTTAATTGTTGTTCCATTCCAGCTGATTCCAGTTCTCATTAAATTGATGGGTTGCTGACCTTCAAACAAGATTGTAATACTCTAATTGTAGTTAATCATCTGACTCCCTGATCCTGAGTACCCTACTTCCCATGAAATGATGGCTTCCACTGAATACACATGTAATTAATTTCGGGAGTACTGGAGATACATGATGACCTTGATATTTCATCATCATCGCTCTATTTTCTAAGGTTCATCCAGTATATATATATATTCCTATATAATTCTTGAAACTAGGAATGTTTGGCAAACTGATTCACATCCCTTAATCCATCTGTGACACAGGCTACCTCCATGTGTCTGTTTCCGTATGAGGCTGTTCAGGAAGCAGCCCAGATTTATCACTAACAGCAGCTTTGAACCCAAATCCTCAATTAGCATAAAATTACTATAATTTAACCGCAGCCATCACAGCTGACAGCCTCTTATTTCAAGATGTCTGGCTGACTGCTAGACAGTGAGTGGGCATCAGCTGGCCTGTGTAATACCCTAAAAGAGGAGCCCTGTTATGAATATGTCTTTTAACACAAAATGCCACAATTACCACTTTAAATGACTTTCTCTGTTGCAGCATCACCGGCGGTGGGGGACAGAAAGGAGAAGCCCTCTGGAAGTGCTGTGATGATGGCAAGAACTCTTCAGCCCTTCCTGGCAGCCCCACTGCAGTCTTTGCTGTGCCCTGCAGGTGGTCTTCTTATCTCAATAGCCACCTTGTGGTGGCCAGATTACTTCACTGCAGTTCCATTTCATTCCCTGTTTAAGAGGATATGTGTGTAGACTGTTCTCTTTTATGGGGAGTGGAATTGGACTGTGAATCTGGAACCCAAACATATGACAGAACATTAGTCCCTGATTCAAATCTGATGTCGTAAAGGGAATAATGAGTCTACCCTATCCAAAGATTTTCAGGCAGCATCTTCAGATTGTGAACTCCTCTATCTACTGTTTGTTTGTTTGTTTGTTTGTTTGTTTGTTTGCATTTCTATACCGCCCAATTTCCCAAATAGGGACTCTGGGCAGTTCCTTCCTAGCCCTTCGTAGGAATGAGCACCTTAGGAAAAACAATATGCTGTTTTGTTGTTTCATTGTATTTTAATTTATTTTTATTTCTTATTTTTTATTTTTAAAGGTAAAAAGAAAAATATTAATCTAAACTCATAATACAAAAATCAATACTGTGCAACCCACCAGCCACTCAGGATTTGACCAAACTTATAACTTCAAGATATTGACCAGCCCATTTCTCTCCAGAAATACATTGAATCTTCTCCGGGTGTAAACCCTTTACCTTTTTGAAATACATATACCAACAGTTTATCCCATATTCCATTAAAATCATTAGACTTTTTCAAGCCTTTCCTAATTTTAATTTCAGACGTCAATTTATCATTAATAGCCATACTCTATAAGTCCCTATACCATTCCTCCAATAATATTTGGTTTCATTGTTTAGTAAGCTTACGAAACTTTATGAAATGAAATGAAACACCAAACAGTGTGTCATCAAGAAATGAAACAAAACACACTTTTTTGTTTCACAACTAAAACAATTAAGTTTTGAAACAGAACTGATCCAACCGTCTTGAGAACAAGAGGCTTATTTTTAAACTGATTGATTTGTTTTCCTTCCTTCCTGTGCCTCAGCTGTTCAAATAGATTATCTCCTATCTTGATCTGCCTGAAGCTAGCCAGGAGCGGAGGTGTTCCCTTCGCTGGCTGTGTCTGCGAGGTGATTTAAACTGATTGATTTCCTTTCCTGATTAATGCAAAAGAAAAAACACCCTCTTTTGCTTTCTTGATTAAGTAGGACTATGGAGGTTTTTCAAAAAATATTTTCCTTCCTTTCTTGCCACACCGCCGATCAGCTGTTGAGCTTATCTCTCCTCTCTGTGCAACAGACAGCCATTAGATTTCTAGCTTGTTTACAGAGGGTACTTTGTTTGAAGGCAAATTGATTGGAAGGTTTTAGGGTCTTTAATTTAGGGCAGTGGGCTCCCAGTTTAATAAAAAAAGGTAAGCTCCCCATTATTTATAGCCTTATGAAGTGTTTCGTTTTGTGATGAAAATTCTTCTATAAAAATCTGTTACTAACTAAACGAAAAGAAATGAAGACTGAAATGAAACGAAACACTATCATTTCATGCCCCTCTCTAGTCCTTCACCACTTATTACAATGTTCCTTCTACCACTGTTGCAATCACCACCAGATTAAGATTGCTAACAGGATGTTGATCCACCAAAACTTGGGTTTTATTTAAAAAAAATTACCATTACTATTACCTGAAACCCAAAGTTTCAGGTTCTGTGAGTCAGCATCCAAAAAAGAAATTTTTCAAAGTCCTGGACCCTAGTATTGAAGGAAGGACGCCCAATGATTGAGTCCACCATAGAGTTGGGAGCAATAGTTTCTTGTAGGAAGACAGCAGTATCTCAGAAAGGATCTTTATACGATAGATGTGGAAGAAATTTGGTACTCTAGATGCATTAGATTTCAACTCTCAGAAGTCCAGGTATGATTAAGAATTCTCGGAGATGTCATTTAAAACATCTGGAGGGTTCATGGCTGCTATAAGAACTGTATGATGCTTCCTGATATTATTATTGCATGGTGATGATGTGGTAAGCCACACAGCCCATGGGCATGGTCTTTCCCTGTGTGCTACCGTTCTGATGGTTTCAAATACAGTTTCCACCAGCGTCCTAACCACTGGCTGTGCTAGCTGGGCTGATGTCAGGTATATTCCAAAGCATCCAGAATATGTCCTTTTAGGAATGGTTGCATTAGGGCATTCTCAGAACCGTCATAAGCAGGCAAGTTGGGAATGGTGGGGCACAATATTCTATGAGATATGATGAATCAGCCTTTGACAACCTTGGGTTCATTGTCTCCAACTAGCATGACCAACAGCCAGGGATGATGGCAGTTGTAGCCCAACATCATATGATGCAAGATAGGAAAATGGAATTGCAATCACAATACCTAAGTCTGAACCCTGGCCAAAAAACCCATAGATTTTCCTCTGTCCAATCAGCATTGATGTTCATGCCCAAGAAACAAGAACATTGACTTCCAAGGTATTACTTACTATTTAATATTATCAGTAATGTATTTGGCAACATTCCTCCTTCCACTAGGCCAGTGGTTCCCAACCTGGGGGTCAGGACCCCTTTGGGGGTCAAACAACCATTTCACAGGGGTCGCCATGAGCCAGTGAAGAAAAAGGCACAAAAGGCTTGGGTCTGGAGGTGGAGGGGGGAGGAAGGAGGGAAAGAGTGAGTTACAGCTTGATAGGTTGGAGGGGATATCAGTTAATGGCACCGGAGGCTGCGATTGGCTGAGGGGTCTCTATGGCACCAGCAGCAGTGGCCTGTCAAAGGGGGCTTGTGGCCTCTTCCATTCACAAAATGAGGAACTGTACTAAAGGGTTGCAGCATTAGGAAGGTTGGGGAACCACTGCCTTAGGCTATTGTTAGGATGTTTCTTATTCAGTTATATCTGGGCAGGAAAGCAGGACATAGGACAGAGCAGTTGTAACCTTGCAATATGTATGCAGCCTTACAAAGCTAACTGCCTCTGCATTAATATTCCAAAGGAGTTGTTTTCTGATCAAAGGAGATCAATTAAAGCCATTAAAAGAGAAATGCATGCAGTGGCACTGATGAAAATTCAGCATGACTATATAAACACTCTGGCTCAGGCAGTGCGAGTACAAAGTTAATTGTGGAAATGTAGAAAGCCTCTTTTTCCTTCAGGGAAAAATGCATATGCAAGTCCAAAAACATAGAGCACTATGAATTCCAAAAATACTGGCACGCTTCCAGATGATGAGCCTTCGTCATAATTCCGTCACTGCTTGATGGGAAGAAAAGGATCCAACTTAACCATGCCATGGGCCCAGCCCTGCCCTGTCAACACTGACTGGGATTGGCTCTCCAAGGGTTCTAGGCAAGATCTTCTTTCTTAGACTTTCTTAGCCTTATTCCCAATGATCTCTCATGGACTCCCATCCAAACACGGGCCAGCTCCCAGCTTGACTAGTTTCTTAAAGATGTTGGTGTGTTCAGGCCAAGAGGAGACAGCATTGTAAACTCTCTTGCTATAAAATATTTGCAAAGCTGTCTGACTTTTCAAGGGAGTGTACTGTCGCTTGAGCATGGATTCTATTGAGTTATATCTGATCTGATATAACCATACGAAGCAAGCAGGAGAGAAACAATGACACGAAGGATGCCATTTCCCCCCAGTGGATTTATTTTTAAAATCTATTTTTTGTTCTTATTTATATTTTCCTCACAAAATGTCTTCTCGTTCCAATCATCAAGCTGTCTGTTCTGTTTAACAAAATATAACCAAAAAACACCTCAATTCTTGCTTTCAAAAGAATTTTGACAGCTGAGTCTTTGATTGCTTTTTATTGTTCAGGCAGTAAGATATTCAAGATACAGCATTAAAGATATTATTTAAACGTCTAATACATAGCCCGTCAAAACCCAAGGCACTGTCAAGAGCAAAGCACAATAACGAGATAAAACACATTCAAATTCTAATGTAATCTCATTTCAGGGATGGCAATAAGTAGGAAATAAAACTTGCCATAAAACTCTCAATAAAAAGAATTCAATAAAATTACCCTTGTTCACATTGCTTCTCCAAATGCATGGCACCAATAAATCAGATATTACATGCCAGCATGCAGTGTGATTCTCTGCATGATGCTGTAGCCATTGGCTTATGCTGTCTAGGGAGGTCCCATCTTGTTCTCTGTGCTGTTTCATTTGGTAGGAAAGATCATGGGGAGATGTAGAGTTGAGACTCATCAGTATGCTGATGAGACTCAGCTGTCTTTCTTCTGTCCATCTGATTCCTGGGGGTGGGGGGGCAGTGGATGTTCAAAACCCAGCCTCTGAAATCAGAAGGGATGAAAAGCTGGGAGTGAGCCAACCAAGAAAAAGGAAGCTGAACCCAGACAAGGGGGGGGGTAGTGTTCCTGTTCAGCCAAAATGCAAATTACGGGGAGCCACTGGAGGCTGTTTTTGGATGAGGTCAACCTGTCCTTGAAGAGCCAGGCTGGCAGATGGGGAATGCCAAGGAAAATCTACTTTTGGGGGGGATGAAACCCATCTTTCTCTCTTTGTTGTAAAGCCACACATCAAATGTGCCATTCAACAGCTATAGTTGTACACTTCAAAAATGCAGGATGTGCCGAAACCTCAGTACCTTAATCGATATAAAACGGGGATGGTTGCAAGAGGAAAAGCAAAGTATTTCAGCAATTAGAACCCCGAAGGCTGGCATAGCATCCTGTTTCTCCTTGCCATGAGCGCGGCTTGCAGATGTCGCAGCTGTGTGCTTTCTACGAAACATTTGCCAGGGTTTCCGAGATGAAGGAAAGCATGCTAAAACCCGGGATGCTGTTTCCTGGTGAGTGAGGCAAAATTGCTACTGGTGTTAGGACCAGGCTGGAATGTGACATTCAGGGGTCAGAACTCCTAAGACATAAGCAGACTTTTATCTAAGTAAGGGAGTAAGGGTGCTCATCCTCTCACCATCCCTTACAACTGTGTGGTTTTATTTCATGTGCAGCAATCTGCCTGGTTAATATGTTGCACCATTATGGCTTTGTGCTGCTTTATTTTCACTTTGATTGTTTGGTTATATATTTATTTTCTTTTAACCATTCATTATACTACTGTTTTTATGTACACCATCCAGAAGAGCGCTGCACACGGACAGGGTGAAGTATAAATGATGGAAATAAATTGAATGTGTCCAAAAGCCCTCTCTTTGCTTTTGTTTGGGGTAGCCTTTTTGGACTTTGACTAGGTTACTCTTTTGTACTAACACCAGCAAGCTTTCACTGTGTAAACCTCTACATGTTATGGAATATGACTCTAAGCAACAAAGCATGTCTCTCGTGGAATATGTGCAGGTGTATTGTAGCTATGCGCAATAAGCACTATTCGCATGAATTAGAATCACCATTGTCTCCTAAAAGACATAGGACTACTTAAAACACTGCACATTGGATTGCCTCTGAAAAGTGCCTGCTAGGTCAAAGCTATTTCAAGTCTGAGCTCCTTGGAATACCTTCTCTCAATCCCATCTCAGTTCAGACACTGGTTTTCACCTCTGAGCCTCAAATGCTCATAATACGTACTGTGTCTTGAAGACCTTTTGCTTCCATGTGAGTTGACACATTGTTTGAGGTCATCTGGTGGAGCTCATTTCATGTTCTGGCTCCCTATAGTACATCTGGGAGATACAATGGGCAGGTTTTACGCTATGGAAGCATTGAATAGCTGTCTCAAAATATCAGTTTTGCCACAACAGAGTGACATGGCCCAGGCCGGCCCAATTTTGTTTAGGTGGGTATAAAGTTAAGAGTAATCTACACAAGGTGTTTTAGAAGGGGAAGGGATACATTTATGTCAGAACTGCATATCTGAGCAATTAGACTTGCAGATTAAGTTCCTGTTTCCCTCCCTATGATGAATCATAAAACAAAGCGAGCTAATTTGCAAGGCGCGTGGAGTGAAAAAAATCAGTGTCATGACAAACAGGTTTTCCCTCAGCTCGTAAGGAAGCCCTGGTTCTAACAAAACGAGAACTGCAGTGTATGATTTGAAACGTAGTTATTGATTATTTCTCACCAAGACCATTTTCTTTGTTCTGCCATAAATGCCTCTTTCGAAGCTTGTTCAGTTTCCATGGTGTTATTGGATGACTTGTTTTTATTGACCTCAACATGGTGAACCACCTTGAGTGACACATGACACAGGAGCACAGTTCATCTTTACAAAATAAATTACTACATACAGTAGTACTGGCTTAGCCATCACAGCAACATGAAAGCCTGTATCAGGCAAGTAAGAGGGGATCAAAGAGGAGGAGGGAGGAGAGGGGGGGCTTCTTGGATATCAAAGGCTATAGATGAGATGGTAAGTATGGAAACATGACTCTTAAGTCTTCACACTGCCAATAGATTACATACATGAATATACAGTGGACCCTCATATACGAAACGGTTTGTACAACATAAAATCTGTACAACATAAAAAATTCCACAGATAGGCGAAGTTTGCTTAAGAGAATCGTCTATGGGGCGAATCTGTACAACATAAAAAATGGTCGCAATTAGGGATTACTCTGTTTTCAATGCATTCCTATAGGAAATTTGTATAAAGGAAAATTTGCTTAACAGAATTTCATTTGGAACGAATTAATTCCTTTATACAAGGTACCACTGTATCTTCTACCTAGATAACAAGCATGTTAGAAAGGAGGATCATTTTCCCTTATCTGTGGTTCTTATGTGCAGAGAGAGAGAGAGGAATTATATGGAAGAACATTTGAGGAAAGCCTAGAGGAAGGAAGAAAAGGAAGAAAAGAAATCCAGTGGGAGATGGCTGCCCTGTCATCATCATGCTTTCAGAGTTCTGCTGGCTCGGCATTGATGAGTCAGTCCATTTCCGGTCCGTGTTAACTATCCAGGTGTTGATTCATAGTTCTCTTTTTCCTTGATTCCCCATTAATCCACATTTTAAGAGGAACTGCAAATCTATGAAGAATGGCAGAAATAAACATAAACACGCTTTCCCCACACAAAATAGATATCCCTACATCGATTTATTGTAAAACACCCATTTTAAAACAGGAAATTGGGTGTGGTGTGTGGGTGTGCTTAGGAAGGAAATGCGTTTGGCTGTGAAAGAAGCATTTAAAAGTACCCGGCCAAAGAAAATCCTTTTGGTAGCATCTGGAAGAGGAGAACTAGAGATGAAGAGCATGAAAATTAAATGATACTTAAACACATTTCTCCATTTCAGCAGTGTGTCAATACCTCACAGAATTTGGAAAGTTACTTTGAGACATCTCAAAGGCAGCCCCACATAGAGTACACTACAGTAGTCTAATCTCATTACTATGAGTGCATGGACCGACATGGTGAGGGCGCTGAGGTCGAGGAAGGTGTGCAGCTGTGTGATCTGCTGCAGCTGGTAATGTGTGGAACGGACCACTGATGCCACCCAGGCTTCCATTTTGAGTGCTGGGTCCAAAAGAATGGCTAAGAATATATAGATATATCGTTATAGCTCCACCTTGCCATTGCTTTGGGTGGTTACCAGCAATACATGAAAAGTTCACCTACTCCAAAAAATATAAATGAAGAAATATAATACACAAAGACAACAAATCTAAGAATCAAGATGGCAGCAGTTACTGTAGTTGCAAGTCACTCTTTACTTTTGCATTATTCAAAAGAGGAGATGGAGTCCTCCTAATCCTTCTGAAACTGAGCCAGAGCAGGCTGGAAGTCTCTTCAGAAGCAGCCGCACCCCTCAGCCAGGCACTAGCTACAAGTGGTAAGAGGGAGAGGGTCCTCTTGGAAGAGTCCAACAGATATAATATAGGCCCCTCTACAAGGGAACAGGAACTGGAAACTCATCCACACCGCTACACCCCTCAGCCAGGCACAAGCCTCAGGTGGTAAGTTTGTGCTGTTGACTGCTGTCAAACTAGGATTTTTTTAAAAAAACAAATGGGCCTAAAGGGCCTCATTGATGGCCAAGGGACCATTTCCTCTTGGAAAGACCCATTACCATATTTTTCACTCTATAAGATGCACCCCCCCTCAGAAGTAAGGGGAAATGTCTATGCATCTTATAGAGCAAATACAGTAGTCCCTGCTACATATATATCACAGATTTTCATGTAAAGAGAAGTTACCTGCATGGAGCCTCTCGTGTCCCCTGCTGCAGCCGGAATTCTGCAGTTCCAATTGCCTCGTTTGCAAAAAGGCTTCTCCCCACCCCTCCCCTTCTGCATCCAAGATTCCCCAGTCAAAAATCACTTCATTTGTAAAGAGGTCTTCTCCACGGAGCCTCTGTCCTCCCCTTTTGTAGCTTTCAACTTGAAGGCTTGCCTTATCATGTGCCTTGTGCTTGGAGGGAGTGTTGGGAAGGGCATAAGAGGTGCCGCTATTCAAAGAGCGACAAACCAAGGAAGATATGGCAATAAGGGTCTGACATGCCTTTACAGGAGGAGAAGGGTCCATCAAAGACAGATTGTCTCTCCTCCTGGTCTGGCACCTAATGTCCGGATCCCTGGTGCTCTTGGCAGCTGTGATTCTCTGGATCTGAGGCTGCTGCTGCTGAATGTCAGGTCAATCAGTAACAAAACTCAGATCATCCAGGATGTAATCCTGGATGAAAAAAGCCGACCTGGCATGTATTATGGGAACCTGGCTGGACGAGGCATGGTTGGTCTCTCCCAGTTCTGTCCTCCAGGTTTCCAGGTTCTTCAGTAGCCTTGATCACAGAAGGGGGGGAGTCGCACTGGTCTTCTGTGAATCCATCCCCCTTACCAGGTGCCCCGTTCAACAGTTCACTGGGTTCAAGTGTCTGCATGTGGTGTTGAGTGGACCAGACAGAATAGGGAATCTGTTGGTGTACCGCTGACCCTGCAACCCAACAGTCTCCCTTCCTGAGCTGACCTTGGAGATCTCAGCAGTAGAATTGAATTCCCCCTGTCTTTTAGCAGTGAGAGACTTCAATGTTCATGCCAATGCCCCTGAGACTGGTTCAGCTCAGGATTTCATGGCTGCCATGACAACCATGGGCTTGTCCCAGATCTTGGCCCCAAATCACACAGCAAGACATGTATTGGACCTGGTATTTACAACTGAACTAGAGGGCAATGATTTGGATGTGGTGGGGATTAACATCACCCCATTGTCATGGTCAGATCACTTCCTGGTAGTGTTTAGGCTGGTTGCAGCCTCATCCCTCCGCAGAGGCAGGGGACCATATTCTATGTCTGTCCCTAGAGGCGAATGGATCCGGATGTTTTTCTGAGGGCTCTGGGGGATTCTCTAGCTGCCAAGACAGCCAACTCATCCACAGCCCTTGTTGACCTCTGGAACTGTGAAATGACCAGGGCAGTGGATGAGTTGTATAGCCAAGAGAAGTAAATATTAAGTGAGTATTAGAATGTCTTCCCAACATGAAATAATGCTTTTCCAAATGAATAGCCACAGTCTTCTTCCTCACCAAACTAAGGTCCTTTCTTTTTTCTTCAAACCTGTTTGCATGACTGCCACCTAGTGCTTCGGGAGTAGGCCAGTTACAGTACAGTATTCTAATCTTGGTTGCTGGTTTCAGTTTAAACTTTAACAATTGGGGGAATGATGCTCAGAAGGATTACTTCCAGGAAACGTCACTCCCCCCCC
>JAHTLZ010003547.1:27987512-28023162 GCA_023846285.1 Phrynocephalus versicolor | reverse complement strand
CAGCGGTCAAGGAGCCCAGGCGAAGAACAGGGAAGGGGATCCCATGCCTAACAGAAGTGGCCACAATGGCAAGGGTTGCTGTGACCCCACTTCAACCACCAGGTTGTTGGGCGAAGCAAGGATGCAGCAATCCTCCTTGGACCACTCGTGATGAAACCAGCCAGCGGGAGTGAAGGCAATCATTAGCCACCCACCCGCCACTGGGGAGCAGAAGGCCGTTTCATCCCAGCAAGTTTGACTCCTGCTTGGTGGATTCGCTCCCAAGTGCCAGGCAGGTGCCAGGGGAGAGTGAGCCCCTTTCCTCTCACTGGATCTTATTCCTGGTCCCACTGGGTGCCCAGGGGGAGAAGGAGGCATTGGATCAAGCACCCAAACATCAGCTTTTCCTCTGTGGTACAGTGCACCCTCTGGGAACTGGACTTGGAAGCCTTGTGTTGCAGTGGGCACGGAAACCCCACTCTGTTTCACGTGCCCGCTGCAACAGAAGACTTTTTTTGGGTTCCTCCACTTTCTGTTGCAGAGGGGGGAAGAAAAGGGCAAAATTGCAGCTAGTGCAGAATACAGCGGCCAGATTGTTAACAGGGTTTACAAAGTGTCGGCATATTACCCCTGTCTTGGCCGCTCTGCACTGGCTGCCTATTCGCTACCGCATTGACTTCAAGGTTTTGGTATTAACACACAAAGCCCTAAACGGTTTGGGACCTCAGTATCTGACAGAACAGCTCCTCCCAAAAAGAACTGCCAGAATCACTCGGTGAAGCCAGGCAGGCCATTTGCAGGTACCAACCCCAAGGGACACTCAGAAAACATCAACAAGGAAATGAGCCTTCCCGATGGTCGCACCTCACCTGTGGAACCAGATTCCTCAAGAGATTCGCCTGGCACCCTCACTACAAGCCTTCAAGAAACTGCTGAAAACCTGGATTTATAGGTTGGCCTTCCCTGATTATTCTGATTCAACCAACTTATATAAATAGGACGCTGTCATTTTCCCCGCCTTATGAAAATTTTCTATTAGTTATTTTTTTCCATTCTTTCTTATTTTGAATTGTTAAAACATTTTGATTTTTGTATTTGTGCTTATTTGTTTATTTGTTCCTTTTATTGTTATGATTTGATTATTTGGTTTGATTGATTAGTTTTTATTTTTTATTTTAAGTTGTTTAATCTGTTTTTATATTTTGTATATGTTTGTAAACTGCCCAGAGTAGGTTTTTTGCTAGATGGTTGCAGTATATAAATCAAATAAATAAATAAATAAAATGCAGTGGGGCTTGCATGCCATCCGCAACACAAGGTTCCCAAGTCCAGCTCCTGCAAGGTGCCCAGCACAGGATGTACCCTGCTGGAACTGGACTTGGGAGCCTTGTGTTGCAGCAGGCACAGAAGCCCCGCTGCATTTTGTGCGCACACAGCAACAGAAGGCTTTTGTGCACAGAAAGCGAAAAGGCAGCGGAGCTCCTTGCAATCAGGGGTGAAAAAATCCAATGCCACCAAAGAGGGGGAAAGGATGTACTTGTTTTTCCTGCCATTGGGACAGCTTCCCCATAGGGATACATTGAAAACTAATGTAATCCATTCTCTTTTTTTGACTTTTCTGACCTCTGGAACAGAGTGATTGGTTTTCAGTGCATTCCTATGGGAAATCATGTTTCGAGATATGAAAATGTCGAGATCCAAAAAATCCCATAGAACAGATTAATTTCGTATCTTGTGGCACCACTGTATCTTTTTTCTTAAAGCTCCTTCTAAACCTTTGTTTAGGATTAGAGATGGGCACGAAATGAAAAAAAATTGTTCCGTTATATGTTATTCGTTTCATTATGTAACAAAACAAATAACAAAAATTGTGATGAAATTGGAATGAACAGAACAGAACCACGAAAATTAGGTTCGTTGTGTTTCATTTTCGTTAATGGCGGAGTGCAATGAAATGAGCTGTTTTTAAATGTTAAAAAATGTCCCGAATATCCATAAAAACTCAGCGATAATTATTTATTCTGCCTGATAATACCTACCAGAGGGGTTGGGGTCCTTAAAACGTGCATTTATGTCTTTTCTCAGATCGCTGTATTTTTTTCCTTTAAGGGAAGTTAGGGGACATCGACACAAAATGGCTCCCAGTTGCCTAATATTGATTTCTCACGTATTAAAACGTCCTGGACATCTGTAAAAACACAGCGATAATTATTTGAAATTATTACCTACCAGGGGGTTGGGGTCCTTAAAACATTTGTTTTTGTCTTTATCCCATCGCGATGTATTTTTTCTTTTCCCTTTAAGGATGGCACAAAATGGATTCCAGTCACAAGATGGATGCAAGCCATGTGATGGGATCATGTAAATTCTTGGAAAAGTTCAACCAATAGCATGCCCAGGTTGCAGACTGGGTAGGTGTGGCAGCCACAGAGGGCATAAAAAGCTTTGGCAGCCCTTGTCCTCCTTGCAGTCTGCGGTGGGAGTTAGGGTGGGATTGCTGTCTCTGTGACTTGTTACTTTAGGCCAGCCAGGCAGATGCATGTCTCTGTGTTCCTGCTAGCTGCAGCCTGGCTCTTAGGGGAGAGAAAAAAGAGATTCCTCTTGCAGCCTCCCTGTGTGCGTGCATACCTCTCGGTCAGTACCCTCCCCTGCCCCGCAGTGCAGTCACTCTGCGGCTGCCTTACGCCCTGGGCAACGCCCGCCGCTGCCTTTGCAACCTCCCTGCATACCGAGTCTATACTGTGTCTCTGCCAGCATCATTTTTTTTAGTGTTTTCCCTCTGGTCTGGGCCATTGGGGGACGTCCGCGCGCGGAAATGCTTTAAGTCGCGCAAAAGCGGGTAAAAGCGAGAAACGAAAAAATGAAATGAATTTTTTTCAAAAAAAAATCACGAAAAACAAAAACGAAACAAAACAGACCCGCAATGAAAAATGAAAAACCGAAACGTCATTTTTTCGACTCGTGCCCATCTCTACTTAGGATAACAAGATTTGCTTTTACAAGAATACAAAGGTGTCTTCCTCCTTCAAGTTCCTCAGTGACTTTTCCCAATGGGGCTGCTGTTGTTCCAAATTATCATTGGAAGCTTCTTCTACCTGCCATTTTTTTCCTGAATCTCTGTGCCCCGCTCATTTGTTCTCCGTAAACACTGAACGATATAGGAGATGGGTGATCACGTGGTGTCTGTGTGTGGGGGAAGAGAATTAAGGTTGTGGGGAAGCCAAGCTATATACTTCGTATCTCTTCTCCTTTGAAGAATGTCTGCTTGACCCCCACCAACAGTATTACAATGGAAGGAAAGGGGTCAAGGATTCCATGTTTCATACATTGTACTCCAGCTATGGCCTGGCCATTGTGCAGAACATTTTGGACAGTATTTTCAAGAGTATTCAGGGTAAACAATCTACTTTAGGAAAATCTGCTTGCATGATCAGAGTGGTTACTGTATACGTTTCTCACATGTTCCCCATACTTTCATTGTCACACTCACACAATTCTAGAAAAGCTGGAACTGTTTTACAAACCAAATGAGGGGCCATTTTTTTAAAAAAATTGACTAAATCAATGACTTTATTCTTCATATTTTCTTTGGAGGACTAAGGAAGGGGCGAATCCAACATCTTCTCTTGCATTGCTTTATCTTTTCCTGCCCTTTAACCATCCCTATTAGATGAAAATTTAAAAAGATGGTGACCGTGTTTGAAGAAATAGCTAATCCGCAGCATGACTTTATGAATGACCTTTAGAGCTGAGCCCTTTCGAAAACTACTTTGATGGATTAGGGTCTAAAATCGCAAGTGGCTACAGTTGATATTTCAGAAACAACATTTGCTATTCAGATTAATTTATGAAATAGGGACCCAGACTGCAAAACACTGAGAAATGATGGGCAGGGGTTAAGAAAGATCAGGAGAACAGAACATGAAAAGTAGAAGCGTTTGGTAGAACTCGTGTGCACAGAACTGGAGATCAGGTTAGTCTGGACTCTGTACCATGATCTCAAGTAAAACTGTCATTATCACAGATGTGGGAGGAAGGATGATGTCTCTGGCCTTGCATTTACAAGAGTACCTGTTTCTTGTCTCCAGTAATGGCTCATATGGCTACTATCTGCACTTCCTGGGCCGCCAAGTTGTTGAGTTCCATGAACATCTCTGACAAAGAAGTGCAACAAGTACAGAGGGGGGGAGGGAGAGGGAGAGGGAGAGGGAGTGAGAGAGAGAGAATTACTGCATTAATAAAATAGTAAAGTCACTCTGACTTAAGTAGCTACACATCAACTTACCTGGATGAAAGCTTAGCAAAGTATGGGCAGTGATCATGGAAGAAAAGAAGACCTGAGAAACCGCATCTTGCCATCTCATTTATATGTTACTAGAAAACCTGTCTGAAATCAAACTCCCAGTCACATGAAGTTGGTGTCAAGAGCTGAAATCCTGTTGTCCAAATGGTATAACTGTTCAATGCAAATAGCCATCAAGTAATAAATCTCCCTAGGCATTCTCTGTCCTCTCCTGAGTTGCATGACTCAGCATGCAACTGATAGTGTCTTTGGAGACTTCCTGAGCTATGGCATTCATATCTAAAAGTTAGGCTGTTTGCAGAACAGCACAACAGGATTTCAGCCAGTAAAAGCCAACCGCTGTGAAAACTGCTGTTTTGTTCCTCAAATGACAAGGCACACTGTTTATGTCAGTGGTTTAGAAATCACAATGGGACCCACCTTCATGATATAACTCCAGGGTAATGTCTCAAAAGTGCTAGACACTTTGCCTTGGGCAAACTGTTTGGTTGTTGATATGTTTTCTAGTATGAGAGAGCTTCAATTCTGAGCATATGATGGGAAATAAAAAGTAAGCTTGGTCTGTTCCTGTCCCCTGACTGAGAGTTCAAGTATAGATGTGCAGTCTAAACTACATTGCTACATCCCTCTAGCACAATATTCAAACCTCAGCCAAACACTGACCCCAGGATTATGCAGGATTGGAAGCATGACTACAATAGGTCAGACCTGTCAACTATCACATATTTGGCAGGACATTCATGGATCAATCACTCTTTCCCGCCATCTTCCCGAAAAATTATTTTTCCCTGAAATGTCCCGCATTTCCAGCAATGGGAAACTGAGCTCTGGATGCTGCTGGGTAGCCGTGCGGCCGGCCAACAGGTGGCTCAACAGAGAACATTTCTCCCTGTGCAACCCCTAATCCACATGCCACCAGCTGTCCGGATTGGTTTAGATATTCCCTAGATAAAGTGGAGACACCTAGCTCACAGTGAGCATTTTGAAACCACCACAAGGGATTCTGGGAACCCTGTATGCAAATGAGGCTCCACCCTCTGGTTGAAGGGCCCATCTGCTAGCACCCTGCCTCCCTGGAGCTCCCAGTCCCGGGCAGCTGTGGGGAATACTTGACACCTATGCAATAGCCTCAGACAGTTAAAACTGTACATCTGGTACAGTTTCAAAGACTCATTGGCATGCATTCACATTCACATTCACATTACATGGACTGCATCCAGGGCAATGGCTGATACAAGCAGACAATTGCCTAAAGTGGGGCTACTAAACAAAGAACCACCATGCTGCCATTGTCATCTCTGAATACTAAGTTCAGTTTACATCCATCCAGATGAGCATCTGACTGAAGAAGTCCAGAAGTGCTTGTATGAAAAGCAACCGGCCTCATTTCTTCTGATTCATTCCAAGGATGATGGCGTGTCTTTGGGTCTGAGTCCCAAGTTCACATCTGAGTCTTCAGGGCCAAGTCCCAAGTCCAACTCTTTAGTACCAAGTACCAAGCCTTGAGTCTGAGTCTTGAGTCATTTGACTTGCTCCCAGAGGCTTTGGACTCAGGACTTGGCCCCAAAGTGTCTGGCTGTGCTTGCGCCCCTCAGATGGGTTTCGAGATTGGACACACAACTCAATTCGTGAATCAGACCTATTTATGGCAGTCGCACTGCCGCATCCCTATGAGCCTTTTGACCTGCTGCTACTGCCACTGCCACCATCATCTTCACAGGTAAGCAGACCCAGCTTCCCTTCCAGGAACCGGAAAAATCAGCCCACTGTCTTCCCTCATGCATCGGCCTATCAGTTGGGTGGCAAATATATGGGCAGAGGCAACAAGCCCAGCTCCTGGAAGGCGGGGCCAGCAAGTAGGTTCAGAGGGACTTGACAACATGCCTTGGACAAATGGATAAGGGTCAGGACTGACGTCCTGAGTCCCCCAAGTCAAGTCACCAGAGCCACTTAAGTTGGACTCAACAGCAACACACAACTCGTGGGTCCCCATTCATGATTATTTCTTTCTCAAAATGTTATCCAAGTTTGACTTGGAGGGGGTATTATGGCTTTGCAAAGGAGAGGCTACAAAGGCAAGCAGATAAAAACGCCCTTCTGTGACAGGAAACAATCAGGTATAGCTACGCAAGGAAAAATAATGGGTTTGCTCAAGAAATTTTGCTGTGAGAGCCAGAAGAGTAAATGATGCTATTCCTTGACCAAACACAAGGCCTTTGCACTCAAAACCAACCAAGGCAGCTGTGGCCGGTGAGACAGGAAAGTCCTATCAGCACCTCTCCCTCTCCCTGCCAAGTCAAAATATAGGCACAGCACACAGCAGCTTCGCAGTACGTTCAAGATGACATTCCAGACCTGATGCTGCTGGAGGGAGTTTCCACACTCTGCCTCAAGGCAGAGCCAAGGATAAAGATTACTCGAGGAACTCGGGACTCTGGCAGCACCGTGTCTTCTTAATGTTGGAACGTCTGCCGAACATTCTCCGAGAACTGTTTTTAACAGTGCACCCAGCAAGGTGAACCCATTTGTAATTCTTCTCTCTGAGTCTAAAGATAAAGCATAGATACAGCATGTTGCAGAAAGCCATAACTTCTGGGAATGTGTAAAAGAAAAGCCGTTACATCAGAGGGAAGCTGCATATTATGGGCCTTGGGGAGTTTTTACTCCTAAATTTATACATCAGCCCACTTGACACCCCATCTCAAGAAGTGAAATCCAATCCCCAGAATCCAATAAAACGCCTATAAAATTGTTCCATGTGTCTCTTTCTCTGAAAAAATTGGATACTTCTAAATATAATGATGATGTTAACAATCCAAATCTTTATTTTCAGACACTCAGGCTTTTTGAAGGCGGGGGGAGTGTTCTTCCCTGCTGAGCCAGCATTGTCTTACCGGAACCAGGTTATACAACTGTAACATAAACCAATGTTTGTTTAGGATCAGCGTTGAACCAAGAGGTCTAATATTAAACAAGAGTGCTTCTATTTATTTGTTTGTTTTCTCTATATATATTTATTTATTTAGAATATTTTTACCCCACCTTTCTCCTTGGAAAACGATCCAAGTTGGCTTACAATAATGAGAGACAATACACAATCCAGAACATTTAAGACACATTCAAGTTAAGAACAGGGAGTTAGAAGAGGCATCATAGAACATTAAAAGGTAACAGCAGAGCTACAAAGAGCACACAAAAATAAAAGAAAAATCCATTGTGAGGGGTGAAAAACATGGAAAACACTGGTGATCTTATGAAATCAGTTAATGCAATCATGTATGGTAATTCACATAAAGTTACATAGTAGGAAGTCCCTCATTCAAAGAATCCTTGCCCAAAGAGGAAGGTCTTTGCCTGCTTCCGGAAAGACATCAGAGACGGGTCAGTCCTGCCCTCCAGCTGGAGGGAGCTCCAAAGTCTGGGAGCAGCAACAGAGAAGGCCCTTTCATGTGTTCATGTGTTACAGCTAAGATGCTCTGATCTACCCGAAAAGAATTATGCAGATGGCCCCCTGGCGGTTTCCAGCTGCTAATTACATGCCTATGACTAAAGTCAAACTTCCTGTTGGGAAGCAAAAGTGAAAATATTTTCACTTTCTATTTAGCAGACTTCAGTTAATTGGTTTTATAGCAACCACAGCTTCAACAAGCATGACTGTCTCTTACTCCCCCCCTTTCTTTTATTATGACCTTTTGTCAAACAAACCTACCTACTAGGGGTATGTTAATACCATCTGCTGCCATTCAGTCTAAAGAAAGCTTTGAAGACCTGGCTATTTAGGGACACCTTTGGTAACTGCTGGGGGTACACTGGTTTTTTCCCCTTCTCTCTTTTCCCCCCTGCCTCCTGCCAATACTGGTTCGCCGTCTTGGATGTTGCTGTTATTATTTTTAATTTTTTTTAATTCCTGTGTAAACCACCCTGAGTTCCCGTTCGGGAAATAGGTGCGGTATAAAAATTTGAAAATAAATAAATAAATAAATAAATAAATAAATAAATTATTTTCTTACAGATTGCAACCAATTCACTTCAAGCCAATTTGCAGCCCATCTGGTTCTGTTTCTATCTGGATATTTTTTTTAAAGTATCTGTATATTTTTCTATTTTCCCAAAATGCAAGGGGAAACAAGGAAACAGGGAAAAGAAGGGGTTCTGATCTGGCTATTGGAGATGGGAAGTGGGCATGAAATTCAGAGTCATCAAATATTGCTTGATCTCCAACATGCAGGCATACTCCCACCATCTCCTTAGTTCCTTCTTTCTTTCCTTTCTCCCTTTCCGCTGGAAGCCATGCAAATTAGATAGCTGAGCGTCCCTAAAGTCACTACTACCTTTCCCACTCAACACCCACAGGGCGATGCAAATTTCATATAGACCACACACACTCATTCAGTTGGGATGAGATGTGCAGCTGTCTGAAAGAAAAGAAAAGAAAACATTCTCCAGTCCACACCGGTTCCTCCCAACAAACAAAGTGATGCAAATGGCAACCTGTATTCCCTCTTAAAGGTTTCCATTGCAAAAATGTCCCCCAATCACAAGGAGAGGTAATTCCCTTCCAGGAGTACTTCACTATTCATCGGTTCCTGTGCTGGCAATCTCTTCCCACTTGAAGCTTCTTGATTTCCAAAAGATCCATGGGTGAGGTCTGGCTTTTCATTGATGCTTGAGTTGCCAGTCTCCTGCTTTGGGTTTTCTAGTTCCCAGGGGATCCGAGGTTAGTTTACAAGAGACATTGATCTTTTCACTGCCACTTATGTTACCAGTCTGCTGCTGCTTTAGACTTCCTGAATCCAGAAAGTTAGTTTCACATACTGGGTGTGTTTTTTAAAATCAGCTTTCAAACCTTCACAAAGGCAAATCAATATTTGGTACTTGGGGGAGCCCTGATCTGACTTGAGCACCACTTCTGTCTTCCTCGTGTTGCTTCAGATTCATCCAGAAACCAACTAAAAACACCCAATTTGCTTTGGATTCCAAATAATTTCCAAGCCAATGCCCCTACTACCTACCACTAACACTGTATGGTGGTTACTTCACGTCCTTCCTCGTTCCGAGATTACGTTCATTTCATGATAACGCCATTCATGGTCACGTGGTCTTGTCCCGGTTCTGTCCCTGTTTCTGTTTACCCACGGGCGTGATTGGTGGTATAGTGATGACTGTTACTTCACGTCCTTGTTTCGTGACAATATCTGTACTTCCCCACCTTCATTTTCCTCCCCCCCTTTTTCTTGGTCCGACCTTCCGTTTTTCGATATTTCGATTCTCCGTAACTTTGCCTTTCATGCATTAAGCAGCAAAGTTTGAGGGTTTTTTGTGCCTTCTTATCTCTCTGCGATGCATTGTTTACGCCATTAGGATTGTACTGGAGAATACAACTTCACACTCCTGCCACTAGATGGAGAATGCGTACATTGCATGACGAGCCTTACTTCATGGGCACTTTTATCAAAACAGGAACTGAGATGAGAGAATTCCCGAGGTCAGAGAGAGGTATGGCTCATCATGCTTAAATCCCAGTTCAGGGGGTGTGGTCAGAATGAGATTCTGCCATCATCCAATGGACATGGAGTAACATTTTCTCATACTGGTCCCATACCATGAACCATGATGAGAGGGACGTGAAATAACCGTCTATGTTTATATGTGCTTCTTTTAAAAGTGATCTCACTAATACTGGTGGCAGAGGCAAGACCTGAACATGAGTCTGCTTGACTCACATGTTGTATTTCACTAATACAACACAATGTTAGCATCTACGCTGATTCTTCCCCTCAACAATAGAACATACACAACAAATAATGTACTGGATTCAGCTGCATCAGAGTCTTGAACCTTGGCAGGAGGTTTCTTATTCCAGTGAACCAAGGCAACAAGAAGGAAAGAAGGAAGGAAGATGACCAAGGGGGGATTAAGGGCAAAAGTAGAACCCGGTGCAATCTGGTGCTGCAAAGGTGATTAGAGGGAAGTATCTAGCCCCATCACCTACATCTTCAAGGGTTGATCACTGGCTCTCAAGAGGATTGGTTTGCATGACCTAGATTCATCTCCTTACCAGCCCTTGCAGCGAAATGGTGAAGAATGAGACAATGGAGGGAGATGAGACTAAGCACTTCCCTCTAAGCATGTTCAGCGGGCTGGGCTGTATAATTCCCGAATAGGGGTTATCATCTTGTAAATAACACAAAATTAAAGTCCTACCACATTAGCATTCAACAGATGAGGCATTCTTCCCTTGTCTGAGAAATTAGACACACAAAGGCAGAATGTGCTGACACCTTTAAAGACCAGAGGAAGTGAGCAACGTCCCTGCTGCAACAGAGACACATAGGCTGATACTTCACATCCATCTCATTGCTGTTCGCGGTCCCGCTTGGGACCGGTATGAAGTAATCTAACTGCACGTCCATTGCAGGACGAGGGGAGTTCGTCCCGACCATGCCCCCTGAACTGCGATTTAAGCAGCATGAGATATTCCCCTCCCTGGCCTCGGGAATCTCCTCATCCCGCTTCTCGGTCCGAGATGAGTGGCCGTGAGGTAAGGCTCGTTACGCAACGTGCCATTCTCCATCTAGTGGCAGGAGTGCGAAGTGCCATTTGCCAGTACATTCCCTATGGAAACAGCAACACAGTGCAGAGAGATTAGGCAGGATGTGAAGAATTCCCCCTATTATCTATAAGTGACCTGTACCATACCATTCAGCCGCAAGGAGGAAGAGCTACCACAAACTGTTTCACTGTTTCCATTCACAGGCGGCAAAGCTAAGGGGGAGTGAATTATCTCCTGGGAGCTTAATTGCAGGTGAATCTCTGTGAAATGTTACCAGTCCTAAAAGAAAGAGGAGGAAAGTGAACAGCTCAAAGGAGAAGAAGGAGAGAAGGGAGTAAGGGAAGCACTGAAATAATGTTGGATGCCTTCAGATCTAGAGGAGCTGCAGACAGAGAAGCAAGCTTCCATGGATACATTTAATGTGGATGCTGGTTCACAGATACATGTCCGTGGTTGCATTGTAATGCACATTTGGGGTGCCTTGGACTGGCGACGTAAACCAGGCACAGTCACAACTCAGGGAAACAATTCTATTGAGCTTACATTTATGTTCAGATTCTATTCCCGGCACCATGAAAAATCAACTCAATGTTTCATTTGGAAAATACAAGTGTACATCTTCATGGGAAGTTTATTAAGGCAGAAATGTAAGAGTATTAATGTCAGCCATGTTGTTATATGCAGTCAAGTCAGAAACAAATTATAGCAACTAGAGATGGGCACGACTCAGAAAAAAAGTTTCATTTTCATTTTCGTTTTCGGCTAGGGTCTGAGTCGTTTCGTTTCCGTTTTCGTGGGCTAATTTCAAAATTTTTCATTTTCATTTCGTTACGTAACGAAAACGAAAAAACGAAAACGAAAACGAAAAATTTTTCGTTTCTCCCCATTTAGCTCAATTGAGTGCTTTTTCAGTAACGAAAAACGAAAATTGGCTCGAAATTAGTCGTTTCGTCTCCGTTTTGGTCCAGGTTGGTGCCGATTTTCGTTTTCGTTTCGTTTCCGTAACGAAAACGAAAAATGAAAACGAAAACGAAAATACCGCTAAGTCGTGCCCATCTCTAATAGCAACCCTAACAGGGCTTTCAAGGTGAGTGAGATCTTTAATGTGTGGTTTTATCCATTCTTCCCCTTGAAATGGGATTTGAATCCCAGCCTCCAGGGACCTAGTCTGTCACTCTATGCTCGACTACACCACACCGAGTATCTACAACCTCAACTATATCATATAGCAAACTGTTGGAAGCAGGGCATGGCTAGGATACATGGCAACAGTTCTCTTTAGATATTGAAAGAGCAGGGGAGCTGTGTTCTTGTTTTTGTTGTGGTTTTTTATTTCTTGATTCACAGTACTGCAACTCTCAGCCCCACTGGCTGTGGAAACTTTAGTCCAGACCCCCCCCCCAAAAAAAGGGTTCCAGTCTGTTTGTACCCATAAGTTCACATTTTCCAGCTAAGACATCATTTTGCAGCCATCTGTAGAGGAACCTACATGCAAAAGATACAAGTCCTAGGCAGGAATGCAAAATATGGTTAAAACGACCATGTGAGGATGTGAAGTCTACGAGCTCCACCAAAACCTTTTCTCACTGTCCATGTGTGGAGAGTGCCTGCCCATACCTCCATTGTGGGGGCTCCTTAACCATGACAAATCAATTCCTAACCATGGTTCTTTGTGCGTAGCAAAGCTCTTCCATATCCTACTCTTCAGCCGAGACTGGAGTGGGAAGGTGGCAGGGCTACTGCCAGCGTTGGCTGGTGCCGATCAGGACTTGTAGAGCAAGAGTGGCCGATGGAAGGCAAGTTGTAGTCCACAGTAGGCAGGGACAACTAATTCTCACACTCTCCCCTTCCACTTCAAGGGCATTGTTGTATCAAGATTTAAGAAAACTGAACGTTCTCTTATTTTGTTTCACAAGGCTTTCACTTAATCATGATGTTCTGCTAATGTAAGAAAAATGTGCTTTATACAGTTTTTTGTAGTAGACCCGCTGGGGGGTTAACACCCCATTTGACTTCATAGATCAGTAGCATCTCTTGACCACTGACTAATATGCTCAGAGACCCTCCTTCCTCAAACATTTATTGAAACTTTTGGAAGGACTGATGTCAACTACAGAGTTACCTTCTCTAGGCTTCATTATCCGTTAACTTGAAGCTAATGAACATCCTTTCATGTTAAGGTTAACCCCACAGAAACAGAGTATGTTTCCTAAAATGCCTGGAAGGGATTTATTTATTTATTTAGATTTGTCACTGCCCATCCCCACCCCAGAGGGGACTCTGGGTGAGTTACAATATAAAACTCACCAAAACAGGAGGCCAGGAGTGAAGGATCCTGTTTCAGCTCTGGGGGAATGAGGTTCCTGAGGGCTGGGGCCACTGCAGAAAAGGCTCTTCAGATCCAGTCAGATGAAACGGGGTCTGTAGCATACCCTCCCTGCATGATCGGGTAGGACAGGTTGATGTAATGGGAATGAGGCAATCCCTCAGTTAACCTGGCCCCGTGCTGTGTAGGGCTTTAAAGGTGATGATCTTTAATTAGTAAACTTGTATAGTTCTTGATACCCATTCCATAGATTCTTCAACCTTATCTACAGCTCTTCCCATTCCCACTTTCTTTTTGGATTGTCTTTATATAGCATTTCAATATGCATTTTGCATATGGATTTCATGTCCTTCCCCTGCAATACAGTAGGACCCCGGTATCTGCTGGGGATTTGTTCCAGGCCTTTGCATGGACAATGAAAACCATGGATAAGAGAGAACGCCTGCCCACCCACCCCCAAACTGCTCTTTCCTGACAGTAGCTTGCTTTATGATGTCTGACTTAATCCTGATTTAATGCTGAAATGTTGTAGCTGTCAAACTTACATTAGCCCACCCCAGAATAAACTATAAAATCAATAATGCCTCTGCAACAGGAGAGTGAAAAAGAAAAAAAATCAAATATAAATAAATAAATAAATAAATGTTGAGGTAATGAAATTTGAAACAAATGGTAGGGGGAAAAGTTGTTTTGCAGAGAAACTATGAGGGATTTTTCCTTTTTGAAAAGCAAATTGAAAAGGGCTCAGTCTAAGAGTGATCTTTTAAAATGCTGGTTTGTAGAAGGAGCATGTGCTCTAAGGCTGTAAATTCATCAGGCTATTTTTTAAAAAGTGGTATTTCCCAACTGGTTTTTATAGATATGTAAGGCCAGGGAGAAAAAATCAATTTCTGAATCATGATAAATAGTGCTAAGCACCTGGCAGTTGGTATCTTGTTGGAACGTCCCTCCCTTTTAATAGCATTGAGAGTAAGTGAGCGAAGGTGCCTGCTGCTCACAGTTCACAAATTGATTTCTCAAATGTACATATCTGTAAAACCCAGAAGGTGCACTTAGCTTCTTCCTCGGTAACCCAGCACCGTATGCATTTCTGTAACGCAGAAGAAAACATTCCAAACAAACAGCATCGACTTTAAATAACCAGGCTTGAGAGCATGGATAATAAGCATCAAAATGAGAAGGAGCTGTTGTAATCCAGGCAGAGGATACACAGTGGTGCATAAAGAAGATGGTGGTGGAGGGTTATAAAGGCTGATACTTCACATCCATCTCATAGCTGTTCGCGGTCCTGCTGGGGACCGGTACATAGTAATCTAACCTCACGTCCATTGCAGGATGAGGGGAGTTCATCCCAACCATGCCCCCCTGAACTGTGATTTAAGCGGGATGAGAGATCCCCCTCCCTGGCCTTGCTCGTCACGCTTCTCGTTCCGAGATGAGAGCCCGTGAAGTCATGCTCATCATGGAACGAGTGACGATAGTAGCAGAACCCATCTAGTGGCAGGAGCGCAAAGTAACATTCGCCAGTAAATTTCCTATGGAGTTAGCAACGTAGTGAATAACTTTTAAAAGACAAATGCATCGAAGTTTGCTCCATAATGCAATGAAGGCAAGGCTTCAGAGAATAAAAACATTGAAAAACTGAAGGTCGGGCTGAAAATAAATGGAGAACAAAGGCATGGAATTTCACATCTCATCACGGAATGAGGATGTGCATTAACAGTAATGCCAGTATCATCCATCACGCCTGTGCATACATGGGAACAGGGACAGAACCGGAAGAAGACCATGTGACCACAACCGACATCAACATGCAACGAACTTCCTCCCGGGATGAGAATGGATGTGAAGTAACCATCAAAGAAAGTCTTTCCAGAAGGGGGAGACATTGAAATCTGATGTCCTGAAAGGCAAAGAGCTACAACAGCCCTTCAGGACGCCCTGTCGAAGGTGTTTTTTTTTTTTTTTCCTGTTTCAGCATTTCTGCCCACCAGAAGAGCTGCAGAAAAACTGGAGCTCCCAAGCTGGAGAGCAACTAAAAGAGGCTACCACATCCTGCTGAAACTAGAGTGGCAAGGGAAATGTGAGCTTTTAAAACCTCCCCTTTCATGCTTCTTAAATTAGATGGCATATAACAGGATTCCTGAAAGTCCTCAGATGTCTCTTGTTAGAATGTCGCCAGGGCTTAAATTGAGAGTGTGTACTAGGGTGACTGGCAGTCTCCTTCAGATAACGGTTCTGTTTTCTTGGATGCTTGGATGGCATCTGGTTTTAACCCATTCCTGTGAGGCTTAGGACATTATTACTATCTAGGTGGGGAGTTCTTCCTCTTTTGTTTTCCATATGGATTGTTTAGTTTTTTCAGGTGGCTTAGATGTCATATATGCTGCATGCTGACCTTAGTAGGTATGGCTGGGAGGGCTCTTCCTTGGCTGGAATGACTATCAATCTATCAGGCAGAGACCAATTATTTTCTCCTGCCTCTGAATTCAAAGAGAGCCTTGCCTCTCTACTCAGCTCTTTCCCCTCTCTTGAGTCCGTTGAAGTCTGTTGCTAAAAGCATTCATGTTTGTCAGTTTGCTGTTTGATCTGTTCACAATTGTAAGTAAAGAAAATGGGTTGTCTGTGAAGATTCTCGGTCATCCAGGTGAGTCTATCTGGAAGTTGAGTCATGGCAACTGGACTTCTTTTTCTTGAGAGATAGATGGGCTTCAATATTTCTACTACCAATGTCTCAGAGTTAGCTATTGAGACTGAGAGTAGTAGTTAGTGGGAAAGTGGTACATTAATCTGGGTAGCATGAAGCAATTCTGCTCTCTGAATCCTTGTACTGCTGCTGCACATCTGGAGGGATTTAACCAGAAACTGCAAACTCTGCAACAATATCCACTATCGAGAACTACACCTCTTGTGATCATTTCCCCATCCTATCTCACTCTGGCATACAGTCAGCTACTCACAATGGCAGTGAACGTGATGAATTCAGCTACAGCAGAAAGCCAACCTTTCCTCCAATGGAATCATTGTTTCAGGATGATCCCTTCTGAGATGGTGAGTTTTAACAGGCAAGCTTCAGAGGCCCAATGCAGGCCCACCATGTGGCCTGGAAGTCACTTCTGGTTAACGCTGGAACCACCACAAGCCCACCAGATGCCCCTGAGGCATGTTCCGGGAATCACCAGGCCTGCAGAGAGTCCTGGAGGCCACTTCTGGTCCAGAGGAGCATAGCGTGGGCCCACCAGATGCCATGGAGGCCTATTCTGGAGGCCGCTTTTGGTCCAGAGGAGGAGGAGGAGGAGAGCCACGCTATGATTGCAAAACAATCACCTCTGGTGCTCGTTTTGCAAGATATTGCTTGCAAAGCAAAGCAATTTTTTATTTAAAAAATGCCCTCATTCTGTGAAAACTCGGAAACCATGGCACTCATAAACCGAGGTACCATTCTATGCACCTATGATGCAGTGTATGAACTACTATATATGCATTAGTTAATATCAGACTAAATATGGAGAAGCCCGCTTTCAAGTCCCCAGGAAACCTAGTAGGAAACTTGACATGAATCACAAATCCTAAAGTCAATCACAAATCTGTACATATAAGGTTAGTGTTGTGCATGTATGTGAGAGAGAGGAACAAATGGAAGTCTTCACTTGCATTGTCCTCATAGGCAAGAAGAATGATGAAAATTACTGTAGCCCTCATAGGCAAGAATGATAAAATTACTGTCTACGGCCTATGAAAGAGAGAGGCACTTTGTGGCATTTGTGACAGAAGAAGACAATAAGAATGAGAAGATTCTTCCTGCTAATTAAGGAAAATTGTGCAAATTTCGAGCTGAATCCCTCTCTCTGTTAATGAGAATAATGTGATCTGCACAAAATGGCAATGTCTGCTGCGCTCTCTCTCTCTCTCTCTCTCTTTCAATTTTGCCTCTCAAAGTGAAAGGACACTAGTTTTGCACCATTGGGTCAAATAACAAGATATCTTCATTTAAGAAATGAATGTATTTTTGTTTTGCTCTTTCCTCTATATGACTAATTCTACAATGCTGTTAAATTCCAAGCCCACATCAAGATATCTTACTGAGTCATAACAGACTGAATTGATGAGAACAAATAATTTGACAAGTATTCTTCACACAAAAGGACAGCACAACTATTAAAAGCTAGCATTCAACTTGACTTCACATGTAACCAGAACATTATTTATTTCATAATGTCACAGGGACCCAGTGGGTGATGTCCCATGGTTTTCTGTCTGCCACCAGACCACTTTGGAGAAAGACTCTCCTTCTTCAGTGCAACCACATGGAGTTGGGAGACCTCTTACCGTGGACTGGAGGTAGCGGATGGCAGGAAAAGGAAATCCTTTTGTATGAGGGGAGGTCCATTCACATGTTTCTGGATGGAGTCAATGAAGAGGTATGTCCCAAAATGCCTTGCAGCAGGGGAATGTGACATGTGACAACTTCAGCTATTGTTCAACTGCAGTCCCGAACAACCCAAGTCCATGGATTTTGCTAAGCCTTCAGGAACAAGGAACAAGTCTCAGTGCATATTGAATCCCAGTTCTGAGTGCGAATCCTGGGGGGAGGGGCTTAGATCTCCATCCCCTCCTTCAGAGGCTTGGGACTTGGGACTCAGACCATGCATGTGGCACCCAGCTGATAGGCCAGCATCTGTGCAGAGACAGTGGGCTGACTGAGTCGTATCCGGTGTGACTTGAATTGGAACTGAGAGGGAGTCGCAGCTCATGTGATGCCACCACCAGCATAGCCAACAATGGGTGGATGAGAGGAGTTTCATTTCAGAAACATCTGAAGGGCTACATATCCTCTAACCCTGCCTGCTAGGGCTACAAAAGTATGGCATCAATACAACTTGAAAGGTGTGCGAGTTCACATAATGCAACCAACAGGAGGAACCTGGGACTTAGGGCCAGAATTCCACTGCTTGGGTGAAGATCCAACAGGCTTTGTCCCTGGAGGCCCAGGTGGCGGCCGTGGCCAGGACCGCATTTTACCATCTCCGCCAGATTGCCCAGATTCGTCCCTATCTAGACGTCGACTCCTTGAGAACAGTGGTACAGGCGCTGGTGATCTCGAGGCTGGACTACTGCAATGCTCTCTACATGGGGTTGCCCTTGACTCTCCAACGGCGACTGCAGCTGGTGCAAAATACAGCGGCCAGACTGGTGGTGGGTGCATCACCCCGGTCCTGGCTCGGCTGCATTGGCTACCCGTTGCAGCCCGGATCAGATTCAAGGTCCTGGTTTTAGTTTATAAAACCCTCCATGGCTTGGGACCTGGCTACCTGGCAGGTCGGATCGCCCAGCGGTCAACTTCGGCCCGACCGGTTCAGCAGTCACGGGCGCACTCGCTGCGGGTTCCCACCCCCCGAGAGGCCAGGCGTTCCCTTACACGGAGCCGGGCCTTCTCGGCCGCTGCCCCTTCTCTTTGGAACAGCCTCCCCAGCGAAGTGCGCTCTGCAGACTCCCTGCTGGCCTTTCGCAGAGCGATTAAAACCATCCTATTTCGCGAGGCCTTTGGTGACCTAGCCAAATAGTTTTTTTTTCTGTCCGCTCGCCATCGATTCCCTTATTATGAGTGTACTGACCTAGCAGCAAGGTTAGACCATAACAAGGGCGCCTAAACCTAAGTCTATGCTGCGCTTTTAATTATATGTTTGTGATTGTCCTGTTGTTTGTTTTATATTCTGATTGTTGTGTATTCACTGACTTGTCTCAGCTTTGTAAGCCGCCCAGAGTTCCCGTGGGAAGATGGGCAGGGTATAAATTTAAAAATAAATAAATAAATAAATAAATAAATAAATAAATAAATAAATAAAGAATGGTACCTTCAGGCCTGGTGAAGCCAAGCTTGGGAATCTTTGCCCCCCCCCCCCGAAGAGACTCATCATGGTGGTGGCATCCATTTTGTGTGGGGCAGTCTATATAAGCAACTGCCCCAACCTGCACCAGGTCTTTGCACTGGTGCCACAAAGACCCCTCCCTCCCTCCCAAAGGTTGATAATGAGATTAGCAGGTCGCTTTGGGGGCAGATGGGAATTTTTGACTGCTACCCTGATTGGACTTTGGGTGGCAGTGTGTTTTCATCCATCCCTTTATCAATAATAAAAAAAGGCTTAGGTTGTCTTGTAGTTCTTGGTCACAACAGCGGGTAGTGCATAGATTAATAGAGTCAGTTGAAATCCCAGATTGGCATCCAATGGGTGCTTGGTAGCCCTCTGGCCGTAAATAGGATTTTATTGGAACACAGGTGAAGGAAGGAGATAAAATTAGACTTAGTAATTGGCTGAGGGCAGCCTTGATGTATTTAGACCTTTAACGGGGATCTCACTGAGGGTCATCTGGGATTAGGATCTCTTAGTGAGTTAAAGATCCCAACCTATTGCACTACGTAGGATCCCTTATCTCCACATAATTTTAATAAGATTTTAATAAAGTTGTGGCCCTTGTTTAACCCAAAAGCAGTTGTCTCACCTCTTTATTTTGGGCTGAGGGGGGGGCAAAATTAACTTGGGAGTTCTTCCTCCCTTGCAGCCTTCTGAGGTTTTGTGTGCGTTTTCAAAAACCATATAAGTTAAGAAAACAGCAGAGAAGAAACAGCATGAATTATACATTCCCGAGAAGCAGGAAATTATACGGTCTAGGAGGTATTCAGCTACCTGCTATGGAAATGGGATGGAGCATGCATAAATTAAACAGTGTCTAGGATGGAAATAGAAAATGAAAGCATAGTTCACCTTCCATTCCAGGGGAAGCATTTTAAATAAATTTCATTTCACAAGCCATGTGCCTCTGTCATCCCATTTGTTACCGATGCCAAATTACGCAAGAAATTAAGAGAGGCAAATTTCAATTTATGTTTCAAATTGTCAGATCCCTGATTACTTTGGACGGGTTCCATGAATACAGTGTACTTCAAGTACACAGTCAAGAAGAATAAGAAATGTTGCTTTGTGGAGTGTAGAAAAAAAAACCCAACAACTGGCGCCATTTGCTTTGCAGATTCGGAGTGAGATACAGCCAAACGTTGCTTGCAGCTCTCGGATGAAAGTCAGGGACAATAGATTTTGCAATTAGGTCGTTTTCAGATCTGTGTACCGGCCTCATCACTCAATCTCTTCTCAATTAAACAAGATATAAAAGCTTTCGAGCCCTTACAAGCGATGGGGCCTAATTTCTTACCATATAAACAAAATGAGCTTTTGCAATAAAAGTTAAAGCAGCCAGAGTGGTAAATGTCTCTGGGATGTTTTGACATCTGAGCCTTTTGGCTCAGCCACAGGGCAATGTATTTGGAGCCCGGTGACACACTGACACAAGGACGCCCCAGGGCATTTTGCAGCTTGGAGCGGAGGCCAAAGGGGAGGGGTCCCCCTCAAGGTCACATAACTGATCTAATTATTGAGCCAGACCCGTCCCCACACTTCACTTGCTAGACTTCTGATTGTTGTTTTTTTCAATGATAAAATTAGAAGAGCTACTTGAGCCTGGCAAAGAGGAGTGGAAATACATGTGGAAAGGGTTGGGGGAACTTCATGTGTCAAAAACACATCTGAAGAACTGCTGAATAGCTCAGAGGCTTAGGTCTCTCCAGCTGTGGAGCCGGAAGCTAGGAGTTTGATTCCTCACTGTGTCTCCTTCCTTGGCAGGGGTGGGACTCAGTGATCCATAGCGGTCTCTTCCAGCTATGCAGTGCAAAGATGACGGTGATGATAACTAAAAGGGCTCTATCCCATGTCCTTTAAAATCCTGATTAAATTTTCAGATAAACCGTTTCCAAAAATCTTATCCCCATGGCCACTGGGCTTTTAAAAAAAAGAACCTGGTAACGCCACTTTTAGCGAGTTTTCCAAGACCTACCTGAGAAGTAGGGATTTTTTTGCTCCAGTTAAAAATCCACAGTTTTCAGGAGCCAGAAGTCGTGGGGATGTGCATATGATCTGGATTTCTGCTCCCCCCCCCAGCGCTAACCACCTGGCCCTGGGGCTGGTCGGAGCTTTTTAATTTTTTAAAATTTTTATTCCCCCCCCTCCCAGCGCTGACCAGCTGGCCTGAGGCTGGTCGGCACTTTTAAAAAATCCTTGTAGTGGGAAAGGAGAACTCACATCTTCGGTCACGTGACCAAGAAAGAAGAAAAGACGGGCTTTCACAATATCCAGATCTTCCCCCAGGTGAGATAGTGGCTTAAGAAAGTTTTGCATCTCTGTGGGCAGCTTGTGCTGGTTAGGGCTGACAAGAGTGGGTATTAGTGCATGCGTACATAACTTTCAGATTTCGACTTCAAGGTAAAACCTGGACAGATGTTCATAAAACTCTTTTTAATTTTTATTTGACTACTAATTTTAATTTTAGTACAGTATAATATAGTAATACAATATACGAATAACCACACCTAATATACTAATAATCATACTGTGCCATCAAGTTAATTCTAACATGGAAACCCTTTTCAGATAGAGTATACTCAGAAGTTGATCCCCATTCCCTTCTTCTGTGGGTGCCCTGGGACTCTGCATCTTGCCCCTGAAATGCAAATGGTTGCTGTCTTGGGCATTCATTTGGCTCCTTGGTTCAAGACCAAAGGACATAATGGGAACGTATATTCTTTGGCACGGAAGATGCAGACCTGGGGAGATGATCTCCTTATTCAATCCTAGGGACTCCCAGTTCCCTGGAGACTCCTTGGAATGAGACCACTCAGCAAATGCTTTAAGAATGGCCCACTCCCACAAAGGCACCTTTCCCCGTTCCCTTGCCCTTCCATAGCAGCCCCTGGATGTCGCTTTTGGTTTCCATCCCAGTTCTTGGTGCAGTGAGCTAATCCAGGTTCAGCGCCATTGTTCTGACGTTCTTTCCAAAAGGGCTATCTTTTAGTGCAGCCAGGGCCGGTGCTAGGTTTTTTTGCACCCTAGGCTAGGGGCGTGGGAGCGGGGCGGGGCGGGGGTAGTAGGTGGGCAGGGTGGTGGTGAGCGGGTTACAGGGGTGGGACGGTGGCGTATGGCGGGGGGCGGTGACGGGCACGAGGGGGGGCGGCGATGGGCGTGGCAGGCGGCGGGGGCGGTGACGGGCGGCTGGCAGGTGGTGGGGGGATGGATGGCGGTGGCCAGCAGCGGGGGTGGTGGTAGCAGGGGGGCGCCAGGCTGTCCATTTTGGCAACTGCCTAGTTCGCCTTAATGGAAGCGCAGGCCCTGAGTGCAGCCTTACTGCCCAACCTAGGGCTCTCCGGATGGGTTGGACCACAACTCCCAAACAGCCTATTGTCAGGGAGGAAGAGGGGTGTCGCATGAAAGATCCAGAGGACACCATCAGGTGGGGGCTCTAGAGAAAGGGCTGCACCTTATCAGTGGAGCCCAATTTTTGCATGCCACACTCACAGGTCATGCACCAACTCCTGGTACAGCTTGAACCATGGAGAGCTGCTACCAATGACAGTACAGAGAGCACTGAGGGCATGCCTTTGTATAAGTATCTCTCTACCTACAGCCATACAGATTGTGCAGTTGTTGGTTGGGGTACAGGCTCCACTTGGTTCCGCATCAAGACCCAATGATACTGAACAATTATTGTCCGGTATCAAATATCCCATTCTTAGGGAAAGTCCTAGAGCAAGTTGTGGCCTCGCAGCTCTAGAAGTTTTTTGGATGAGATAAACTACCTGGATCCATTAAAATCTGGCTTCAGGCCTGGCTATGGGACTGAGACGGCACTGGTTGCATTGGTAGATGACTTGTGCAATGAAATGGATAGGGGATCTGTGTCCCTTTTGGTTTTGCTAGACCTCTCAGCTGCTTTTGACACTATAGACCATGGCATCCTCCTGACTCGTCTCTCTGAAATGGGAATCAGGGGTACTGCATTAAAGTGTCTCCGGTCCTTCCTGCAGGATAGAACACAGAAAGTGGTGTTAGGTGATTCATGTTCGATACCATGGCCACTGACCTGTGGAGTTCCCCAGGGATCTGTTCTGTCTCCTGTGTCATTTAACATCTATATGAAACCACTGGGGGGAGGGGATTATCACGTCTTTTGGGATCAGGTGCCACCAGTATGCCGCCGATGATACCCAGCCCTAACTCTCATCACCTCCAGAATCTAAGGGAGCTATTATCTCAACTAGAGATGGGCACGAAACGGGAAAAAATTGTTCCATTATTCGTTATTCGTTTCATTACGAAAATTGTGATGAAATTGGAACGAACTGAACAGAACCACGAAAATTAGGTTCGTTATGTTTCGTTTTCGTTAATGATGATGCACAATGAAATGAACTGTTTTTAAATGTTATAAAACGTCCTGAATATCCGTAAAAATCCAGCAACAATTATTTATTCTGCCTGATAATACCTACCGGGGGTATTTATGTCTTTTCTCAGATCGCTGTATTTTTTTTTCCTTTAAGGGGAGTTAGGGGACATCGACCCAAAATGGCTCCCAGTTGCCTAATATTGATTTCTTGAGTATTAAAACGCCTTGGACATCCGTAAAAATGCAGTGATAATTATTTGAAATTATTACCTACCAAGGGGGTTGAGGTCCTTAAAACGTTTGTTTTTGTCTTTCGCCCATCGCAATGTATTTCTTCTTTTCCCTTTAAGGGTGACACAAAATGGATTCCATCCACAAGATAGATGCAAGCCATGTGATCGGATCATGTAAATTCTTGGATAATTTCAACCAATAGCATACCCAGGTTGCAGACTGGGTAGGTGTGGCAGCCACAGAGGGCATAAAAAGCTTTGGTAGCCCCCATCTTCCTTGCAGTCTGCAGTGGGAGTTAGGGTGGGACTGCAACTCGTTACTTTAGGCCAGGCAGGCAGGTGTGCATCTCTGTGTTCCTGCTGGCTGCAGCCTGGCTTTTAGGGGAGAGAAAGAAGAAATTTCTCTTGCAGCCTCCCTGCATGCATGTGTACCTCTCGGTGAATACCCTCCCCTGCCCCGCAGTGCAGTCACTCTGTGGCTGTCTTACCCCCTGGGAAATGCCCTCCACTGCCTTTGCAGCCTCCCTGCGTACCTAGTCTATACTGTGTCTCTGCCAGCATCATTTTTTTTAGTGTTTTCCCTCTGGTCTTGGGTGTTGGGGGATGTCCGCGTGCGGAAATGCTTTAAGTCGCACAAAAAGCGGGTAAAAACGAAAAACAAAAAACAAGAAAATGAAATGATTTTTTTTCAAAAAATTCACGAAAAACAAAAACAAAAATGAATCGAAACAGACCCGCAATGAAAAATGAAAAACCGAAATGTAATTTTTTCGGTCCGTGCCCATCACTAATCTCAACTTTACATGAGTGTTTAGCTGCAGTAATGAACTGGATGAGGATGAACAAAATGAAACTAAACCCAGATAAAACAGAGGTGCTCCTGATCAGTCAAAAGGAGAACAAGGGATAGGGATGCAACCTGTACTGGATGGGGTCACCCTCCAATTGAAACATCAGGTATGCAGCTTGGGTGTGCTCTTGGACTCTTCCTTGAGCTTGGATGCCCAGGTCATGGCTGTGGCCAGGACTGTATTTGCACAATTAAGGCTAGTATGCAAGTTACGCCCCTTTCTTGAGAAACGAGCTCTGGCCACAGTGACACATGTCCTAGTGATGTCCCGGCTAGACTACTGTAATGTGCTCTATGTAGGACTACGGTTGAAAACTCTCAGGAAACTTTAATGGCTCCACTGGCTGCCAATCAGCTGCTGGCACAATTCAAGGTGCTAACCTTGACCTACAAAGCACTGTATGACCTGGGTCCTAGCTACCTCAAAGATCGACTCTCAGTATGAACCGACTCGGGTGTTAAGGTCATCAGGAGAGGTCCTTCTCTCCATCCCACCACCCTCACAGGTACATCTCGTGGGAACCCATGAAAGGGCCTTCTTGACTGCTGCGCCCAGACTCTGGAACTTCCTCCCACTAGAGGCCAGGACTACGTCGTCTCTGTTGTCCTTCTGGAAACAGGCAAAGATCTTTCTCTTCAGGCAAGCTTTCCCTGAATGATGGTCTACCTATTATGTGTCTTTTATATGAATCTACACGATCACATAAACTTTGTGTTTATAATTACTTATAACCTTGTAGCTTTAATGTAATGTTGTCTATTAAATGCTGTAAGATGTCCCTCAATTCCCTGTTCTCAAATACTTGAACTAGTCTTAATTGTATTGGGCTATATATTATCCCTCGGGTCCTTTTCCAAGGAGAAAGGCAGGGTGAAAATACTCTAAAATAAAATAAATAAAAAATAAAATAAGACCCATCAGGCTTGCTCTGCTGGTTGTCCCATGAAGGTTAAAAAGCCAGGATTGCTCTTTAAACTCTGCTTGTTCTCTGTTGCTGTTGTTTTCCTCCTGAGCCTGCTGCTTATCAGCACCCTGTGATAACCATGCTCATTTTATTGAATGAAGCAGTGGGATTGGTTCCTACTGACAACACTCTAAAAAAACAACACACAAATTAGATTTAGCTAACTCGGGCAAAGTGGTTTCCTCTGCACAGCCACGCTAAAGGTTATTATATTTATGGAACGAGAGATTGCCTTTGGCCTGTTCCCCCTTGATATATTTGTGACTGTTTTCTTATAGAAAGCTCTCTTTAGAGCAGTGTCTTGGGAGTTGTGCTTTAGCTTTCTGTCTTTAATATAAACAGGCATCTGTGAGATCGGTAGTTAAAATGGACTTTAAATGAGATTAATTCAAATGAGAGTTATGACTGAGGAATCGAAATCTAACTGCATAAATAAGGATTAGAACCATAACCTGGTGCATTCATTATTAGAGGCGGTTTTGTTTATTCCTGGAATTGTTTCAACTACATTCAATTAGAAAACTCTAATTAATGATAGCAAAGAATATATTCTAGCGATTTCTGTCATATGAACATGGGGAGGAGTGCTGTACAGAAAAATACAGATAAGAAAACAGAATTTCTATTCCAGTGATGGCGAACCTTTTAGAGACTGAGTGCCCAAAGTGCAATTCAAAACCCACTAATTATTTGCAAAGTGCCAATACAGCAATTTAACCTGAATACAGGTGGCTGCGAAGGGGCAATGTTGGGTGCTCAAAGAAAGGGCTCCAAGGGCCACCCTTGGCACCCATGCCATAGGTTCACCAACACTGTTCTATTCTATTGCATGTTTTGTATTCTGTTTTATAGTCTATATATAACATATTTTAAGAATCAAGGAGTCAGTTGAAGGTCATCTAAACCAGCCTCTGCTTTGCATGATGACTCAACAGACACCCCTGACTGTTCGTTTTCTACAACCAGGCATGCTGCCTGGGGTTTGAGTAACTAACAGCAAAATTTTCAGGCTGAGCTGGCTGTCTATTTGTCCAGCACTAATCAGAGGCATAGCCAGGATTTGGATTGCGTGGGGACAAAGTTCGGTTTTGCACCCTTCCTTCTGCCCCCCTTAGTGCACCCACCCAGCAACAAGGGGCCGAACCCTGTGGGAGTGGGGTGTGTGTGTGCATGTGCGGCATGCACATGGGTGGATGGGGGCACACCTTACACCTCTCCCACCAAGGTGAGGAAGACGACGAGGAGGGCACAGCGGCCACCGCGCTCCTGCCTGCCTGCCTGCTTTGCCGCTCGCCTGGCATGCGGTGGTGGAGGCGACGGAGGGGATGCCGTCACCAAGCTTTAGGGGGAAGGAGGACTGCTGGGCGGCAGGAGGGTGCACAGCTTCCTCCTCCTGCTCCCCCTCCAGGTGCCCCCAGATTGTCTGCATCTGGGGCAGATGTACCCTTCTGCCCCCCCCCCCCAGATACGCCCCTGGCACTAATCAACATTCTGTTCAATTTTCTGACATTCAAAGAGAGTTCTGCCTCTCTGCTGAGTGTTCTATCCCTTTTGTTGGTTGGTTGTTGGCAGTTGTTTGTTGCTATTGATCTGTTTAGTTGGTTGGTAGCATGTGTGCAGTAAAGAAAACTGTACACAAAAGTCTATAATTTCAATCCACTGTAAGTATAGAAACATTTATTTATTCTTTCTCCAACAAATGTCTCATAGTGCATTATGGGGACTTTTATGTGCCAGCTAAAGAGAAAAGGATGGTCTCTAGAAACATAAAGCTATTATTAACTGTGAATCCCTGTGTAAAGCAAAAAAGAGAATTTTACCAGAAATTCAAAAATCTTCAACACTGACAAACCCATAGGTTTCAAATAAATAGTGGTTCCCTCCTATTTAATTTTCTGAGCCAGTCCTACCATTAGCCAGTGTGAGGTAGCCATCTCATTTGGTAGATATGATCAGCAGTGAATAGCCACAAAATAAACCCACTGCCACTGTCAAGCCATGCTGAGAAATATTTCATGGAACCATACATGTAAAGTTCCTTAATACTGCATAATGGTTCCTAATGGATAAGTTTTAGAGATGGACATGAAATGAATTTTTAATTAGTTTCATTATTCATTATTCATTTTGTAAGCTAACGAAACGAATAACGAACCAACCCATCAAATAAAAACAAAATAAAATAAAATGGAAATTTCCATTTCATTCATTTCATTTTTTGTTCTGGACAGTGCATCTACCTTGAATCATGCGGAGTCCTGACCTTCTCTTCTCCTGAAACTCCAGCGGCAAATGGGGTGCTGGGAAGCAAGTGCCTCTCAGGTGTGGAAAAAAAAAACAGCCCCCGGCATAGGGGACTTAAAAAAATAAAATAAAAAAATTAAGTGCTGACCTGGTCAGGGAGCTGCATGTTCGGCCTTGTAAAAAATAAATAAATAAATAATTAAAAAGCACCAACCCGGCCCCGGGGGGGGGGTGCATGTTCGGAGCTGGAATTCTTTTTTAAAAATTAAAAAATTAAAAATGGTGCCGTCCCTGGCCGGTACTTTAAAAAAAAACAAAAAACTTCGGTCTGGCCTGCGAGCCAACCTAAAGTAATTTTTAAAAAAAGTGTGTGGGAAGCCAGTGCAACTCAGCTGTGGGGGGGAAATGCCCCCAGCTCCCGAGCCCTCACACCATTGCCAACAAGAAGCCTCCACAGAGGGGGCTTCGGAGGCCTCCAAGCACCCGGTGCGGCCACTGTCGGGGCTCCGGAGACAGTGGCAGTGAGGTCTACTGCCACCCGGTGCAGCTGCTGCCACTGCTGCTGCCGCCTCCAAGATCGCCAACACCGCCGGCCAGGTAATCTGAACAGTTTGTTTTGGTTTGGTTCATACAAATTTTTGTTTTAAAACTTCATACAAAATGAAACAAAATGAACTGAGCCCCCCCCAAAAAAAAAACAGAACAAAACGAACCATCATTTTTCTGTTTCGTGCCCACCTCTACTGTAAACCAAGGTACTACTGGTTGGGGTGAACTCATACATGAAACTTAGATCTTATCATTTTAGTCAAGTGTTCTCAAAATAATCTGGTATGAGCCATGCTAATTGAATCCACCACCTATCTTTCTGCTGCAGCCAACTTTTCAAAATCCTATCACTACAGAACTACCTCCACATAATATTCTACCTATAACAACTCTTGTATCAGGCTCTTAGCTGAGACTCCTGTAACATCTATCCTTCTGGCATCTCATATATAAATCTTCTGTCATTCTTTGATTGCTTCTCTCCCTGGTTCTTCCACACCCAGTCATGACTCAGTCCAGTGTTGTCAGGTAGACTTTCCTGTCCCAGCCCTGGAGTCCATCACACCATTCCTTCGGAATATTCTGACTGTATTTGCTCTATTGCAGGACAGAACATCACTTGCTACTTGGCTGCTTTTTTGCCTCTACATCAGTGCTTCAAAACTAGCTTGGAAAATGAAGGAATATAATGACACATAGACACCATAATGAACAATGGAAGAAACAATGAAGAGGACACTCTGCGACTTTTTGAGCTGGTCCCTAAACTAGTTTTCTGCTCTAAAGAGAGGAAGAGGAGGGCTGGGCTTCTTTAGAGGCCTTGACTTTAACCCCCATTACAGTTTGTTCTGTACATGGTGGCAAATGGCACAACTCTTCCTTTGCTCCAGGCAGTTCCATATCTTAGATCAGTCATATGAAGACCATTTAGTATGGAAACAGTACAAACCAGCACTTAAACCATGGGGTGTTCCTTCTGCATCGTTTAGAGCAGTAGCTGCCAATCTTGGATCCCCAGTAGTTCTTGGACGAAAATTCCCAGAAGCCTTCACTGCCAGCGGTGCCAGCCATGATTTCTGGAAGTTGCTGTCCAAGAACATCTGAGGATCCAAGGTTGGGAAGCATGATTTAGGCCAGGGGTGGGAGCATTTGGCCCTCCAGATGTTTGGGACCACAGCTCCCACAGTCCTTTATCATTGTAAATATAGGCTTGGAATTCTGGGAGTTGTGGTCCAAAATATCTAGAGGGCTGAAGGTTCCCCACCTCTGATTTAGAGAGACCACAATCCCATAACTACATCAGAGATTTTTAAAAGTTGCAAGCACATTGTAATCATTCAGTTACAATCTAGATGAATGGGGAAAAAAATAATTAGAACTAGCAATCCAAGCTCTGGATATGCAATGTAGTCTACCACTGCACACAGATGCATTCATTGTAATGCTCCAGAGGCAGGGGAAAACCCATTCTTCCAAATGAGATGGGTGCGCAGTGATCCAGGAGCATTTCTACACGCTTCACTAGAGTCTGAGCCAGAGAACTGCCTTACACATTAAGCCCTGAGGACCTTCAGGGCCTCCAGTTTAATTCTGAGCTTTCTTAACCTGAGACCTATGGAACCTGCTTGCCCACCCCTGATCTGATCTATCTCCTCATTGAAGGCAAGCTTTTCAGTTTATTTTTTATCTGTAACTGGGGCACAACATTCCCCAGTTTGTGCAACTCAGAGGTGCAATTAATTCGGTCGGTGTATCTGTCTGCCTATGCGCTTTCCTTCCTTCCCTTTTTTTTAGTAGTCTCGGCATCTCCCGAAAAGAATCCTGAAGGCAGAAAACTGACCTCCAGATCCACTGAAATACATCCCGACCTAATCAAGCATCTTCCCTTTGCCTCTAATTTAACACAGCTACATATTCCCACATTTCAACTTTACGACCTGCATACAGTCTGCTAGAATGTCAGTGGTTCCATTTATGACATCAGTGATTATTTTCACCATATTAGATGGCTGGCTATGATCCTATCTCTCCATCATCCAGTGTAAGTGGATCTCTGAACTCAGTCTGAGCTGTCTCCTATTAAAATCCTGTGTTGCAAATGTTTCCTTCCCAACTAAACAAGGCAGGGTGCATTTGATATATATTCTTCCCAATCAGTGTACTTTCGTGGATCTGGTAAAATAAATATATTGCCTACATAAGCCATTGCCCCAATAAATTTGTTACTCTTTCTAAATAAATGGTGGGTTTTCATCTGTTTGTTTTTGTATTGTTTTGTATTGTAGCTCCGTTTTCCCCTCGGTTGCCTGCTGTCCATCCCTCCAGTGGTCCACTGCCATGGCTGTTCTGGCTCAGAAGGCTGGCTGGTGCTGCCTCCGCCTGTCCCCTTCATTCCTCACAACTACAATAACACAGGCGGCAGCCACACAAGGAAGGCAGGTGGGCAGGTTGGAGGAGGAGCAGGGGTGGGGCCTCAGGGCCATGGAGGGAGTGGGAGACCTTGCTGCAGCCCTCCTGTTTTAAATTGACCTGCTCGGCTGCACCCAGCGCCCTGACCATCTGGGCGGTGGGTGAGGGGAGAAGGGGACCTTGCCGTAGCCCTCCCACTATGAATGCCCCACTAGCCAGCATGCTGATCATCTGGGCAGCAGTTGGGGGGAGTGGGAGAAGTGACATAGCCCACTGCTTTGAACTGCCTCAGCAATAGAAGCAGCTGCGGAGGCTGGCTTGCTCGCAAAGCAGGGGGTAGGTGGCAGGTTGCAATTGGTCCCGGGGGCCGGATTCAGGTCCTGGGGGGGCGCATCCGGCCTTAGCTTGAGGACCCCTGCATTAGACCATTCCTTTGGGGAAAACCTGTTCCCCATGCCCCAACGATCAGCCATAGCGTGGGATGGGGCCTGCCCTACAGCTGATCAGGCCTTTTTTAAAGAAAGCCCTGATCAGCTGCAGTGCAAGCCCCCTGCTGGGCTTGTGGGGGGGGGAGAAGAAAAGAAAAAGAAAAGAAAAAAATTTAAAGTGCCAGAGCTGGTCACAACTTTTTTTAAAAAGCCCCAATCAGCTATCATGCCCCCCTTGCTGGGCTTTGGGGGGTGGGGGGAGAAAAAGGGAAATAAAAATAAAAATACATTTAAAAAAAGTGCTGAGCACGGGGCGCACTAGAGCTGGTCGGGGCTTTTTTTAAAAAGCCCCAATTAGCTGTAGTACGGGCCTCCTGCTGGGCTTCCAGGATCAGGTTTGGCGCCCAGATGCCCGCGGCTGCCTCATTCCAAGGCCGGCTCCGGTGCTGAGTGAGGTAAGGCTGGGCCAGACCGGGTGGTGGTGGGGAGCGAGGAAGGGATTTCGCCGCCCACCACCACCGTTGGGTCTTGCCACTGCCACCTCAGGCAGCTCCCCATGCTTCTCTCCTCTTCCTCCCATTCCGGGCAGTGCCCGTTCCTGCCGCCGCTGCTGCTGCCATTGAGCTGAGTGCGGGATGCACTAGAGCTAGTCTTGGCTTTTTTTAAAAAGCCCAGAATCAGCTGTAGTGTGGGCCCCCTGCTGGGTGCTTGCAGTAATAAAAAATAAAAATAAAAATAATAGATATAAGAAAAGAACCCATGGGGCTCTGGGAAGTCCCAAAAACAAAAAATAAAAAATGAAGTGAAACGAATTACAAAATGAATTTGTTTTAAAAAAATTCATTTTGTAATAAACAAAATGAACTGGGGCAAGGAGAAATGAAAAATGAAATGAAACACCATTTTGGTGTTTCATGCCCATCTCTACATGTGAGTAATGCTTCTGCCTGATTCTGCTTGGCAGCACAAACCTTGATTATTGCAACCTCTAAACTGGTAGATATGTAGAGGCCTGTTCAGGTGTTCAGCCTGAAAGCATGTAGTCTCAAATGATACTAGCTCCATTGTTTGTTTGTTTGTTTGTTTGTTTGTTTGTTTGTTTGTTTGTTTGATTGATTGATTGATTGATTGATTGATTGATTGATTGATTGATTCATTTGATTTGATTTATATACTTCTGCCATCTAGCCCAAAGGCTACTCTGGACAGTTTACAAAGATATTGACAGCTCTTAGATTATTTTCTGTTGGGGCCCGCCTCCATGTGCTCTCTTGCCTCCTCCATGGTTGAACAAAGCAGCTGAGCGGACCGGGCACTGGAGGAGGCGTCCAGGTGTGATCATGTCAGCTGCCCTGGAGGATGCAGTGTGCCAGTAATCCACCAGGGTGTCAACAAGAATGCCAACCAGTTTAGCAGAAACTCTGATGCATGGCTTCTTGGAAACCCTTAGGGTCCAGAAGACTGTGGGGGTGGACCATTGTAATGGTTCCCAGGCTGACTCACTGTGGAGGGAGGGTGCCACTGTGAGACTGCATTTGATCAGGTGGTGGTTCGACCATGACAAGAGAATGGACACAAGGCCAGTTACTATCGGGCCACTCTCTCTCTATGCATTGGGAAAAAACAGGTCTAGTGTATGGCCCGCCTCATATGTAGGACCGTTGACAAGTTGGGACATGTCTGAGGAAGCCATGGTTTCCAAGAACTCTAGAGCTGGGGCAGTAATACATGCCTTTGCATGTGTGTTAAGGTCACCCAAAACCAAAAGTCTGGGGGACCTAAACAACACTACCAAAAAAAAAAAAAAAAAGGCTGCCAGCTCTGGCAGGGAATGCACTGGGTCATGGGGAGCACTGTACACCAGCCCAATCCCAAATCCTTGCCTAGTCCCAAATGACACGTGGAGGGCCCCTAGACTGGGTATTGCCAATGCCAAGAGCCTTACAGTCCCTAAAGTGTCTTTATATAAATTGGCCACCCTCCCTCCCCTCCCCTCCCCTCTACCCTGGTGCTAGATGGAATAACCAGGAGAGCACATGAGGGAGAGGGTGACCGCCCTCAGTGCTCGCCCATGCCAGGTCTGCTCTTTCCTCCAAAATTACATATTGAATAAGTTGGGTTTTAGTTGAAGCAGACCTGGCATTTATCAGCACCACTGTGAGAGTGGAGGGCCTACTGAAATGACTACCATGTATCTGGCAGCTGGTCACAGTACTAGAACAGGGGACTGATTTTAAGCATTGGTCCCTCATTCTCCTATGTTTGGTCAGTACTGCCCCATTGGCATATCTCCCAAAGCCACATGGAGGACCGATTGGTCCGCAAACAGAGCAGCTCTCCTTCACTCTCTGATATTGTGACAGAAAATGGAAATAATAAAAGTGAGAGGCAACTAAAAATAAAACCAGAAAGGGCTGAGGAAGCACAGTAGAGAGTTACAACAATTTCAATCAGATTTATATATTATGAGACAAATTAAAGTCAGTCCATATTTTAATCACATGAATTTGGATTTAGCCAACATGAAGACACAGATAAGTCACACTTTCCAATCACTACGTGGTAGTCCTGCAGGCCTTTGTGAGTGTTCAATGTGAAGGTCTTTGTGTCATTTGAACATGCTTATAGGATTTTCCATGATTGGCAGCCGTCATAAAGAAAGCCATGCTGTACAGAGGATCTAGGAGAAGTAGTTTTTTTTTTTTAAAAAAAGATTCTGACCACTCTATTCTGTTAGGTAAGACTGAAGGCCTTTTAACACTCTAGGCACATGGACATAAATCTACATCTACATTTAGATTTGTGTCTCTATGTGATGCAATCTGCCCAGCCGGTCACCCATTCATCCATCTTGGTTTTGTTCCAGCAAAGTGACATGCATGGACACTTCAGTCAGAAAGTTCACATCAATTTCTCTTCCCTTTTTACGACCTATCATTTCAAAACTCAGACTGTTGTTTTAGGTGTGTGTGTGTGTGTGTGTTTAATGCAGGGAAGGAAAAGCGACAACATCCTTCATGTGCACATCTAACACGTACTTGCCCCCTGATGTATTAATCTCCATCCATCTTTTGTCTGGTGCAAGCTGCTTGCACCATGCCGACTTCAAAATAAGCCATCAGAAAGCACACTAATTTCCAATATAGGCTCAGATGCGAAGTACGCTTTCTGACCCCAGACAGTTGCTACAGTAAAGCTATGTGGTAAACAAAATGCTTTCTCGTTACTCACCCTTTAGCACTTATGGTTGGGGTAATGATTGTCATGATAAGGTTCTGCCCTGAGGGCTCCTGTTTTGACCTTGACTCTCAGGGAGTAGGATACTGCTGACCTGGCAGTTCTATTAATGAGCAAACATTTATGGCAAGCAAGGGACAACACAAAGGACAGAAGACAATCAGCCCTTGGAGAGGAAAAGAAGAAGAAGAAGGATGCAAATAGGTAGTGTGTGGCTAAGTTAAAAAGGCAGCTGTGGGAGAAGGAAGGAAGGAGAATGAAAGGCAAAAATCAGCATGGTCGTCTTAGTTCAGAATCAGCCACAGAAGCGCTCACACCAGACAAGTGTCACGTCCATTCACCCAAAGAATTAACCAACAAGCTGTTTTCCTCTTCTCTAAGGCAGTTGCTTCACATCCCGTTCGTCCCTCCCTCTTGGGACCGGTACAAAAAAAACGTACTTCACGTCCATAGCGTGATAGCAAAATGTCTCAACCACACCCCTGGAACCAGGAACAGAGCGTGACAAGCTGTACCTGCCCCTGGGCTGGGGAATTCTCTTGTCACGGTTTGTTCCCGGTTCCTGTTCCGAGACAAGGGACCGTGTGGTAACAACTGTCATGCAACAACCATTGTCCACCTAGTGGTCTAGTGGTCAGTGGCTGAAGTGGCATTCAACATTAGTTTCCCTATGGGACACACCATACAGTGCAAATGTTTATCAAAGAAAGTACTGAAAATTCTGTAGCATTGATGTGTAAATCCCGGAAGACCAGTAAATCAAAATATCAAAAAAGCTTTATTTATGATATTTACAAAAGGGTTAAGAAAGCAAGACAAATTCAGAATTTGTCACGGAACAAGACCATGAAGTAACAGGGAGTGAACAGGGACAAAACCACGTGACCGCGAACAACACTGTCATGGTACAAATGTAATTGCGGAACAAGGTAGGACATGAAGCAACCGCCTAACTCTCAAGGCTGTCCTACTTTGGGCACATCACGAGAAGGCAAGGTTCTCTAGAAAAGGTAATCATAATGGGAAAGGTGGAAGGCAGAAGAGCAACTATGAGATGGATCTACTCCCTAAGAGTCGCCACAGGCTTGAGTTTAATACAGCTGAGTTGGGCTGTTGAGGACAGAGTATTCTGGAGATCTCTCTTTCACAGGTTCCATGTAACTCAGTGGCTTAGGTCTCTGGCTGCAGTGCCAGAGGTCGGGTGTTTGATTTCCCATTGTGGCTCCTTGGAGGGGCTGGACTAAGGTTGTGATGATGATGATGATGATGATGATGATGATGATGATGATGATGATGATGATG
>JAHTLZ010003547.1:27954055-27987502 GCA_023846285.1 Phrynocephalus versicolor | reverse complement strand
TGATGATGATGATGATGATGATGATGATGATGATGATGATGATGATGGAGGAGGAGGTTGGAGGTGACTTGACAGCATATAAAACAGCAGCATCTCACAAGTACGGAAACAGAGCTATATCTGTCAAATCTCATCCCTCTGTGCCATTTGGTTGCTTTCCCACACTCTGCACTCTTTCAGTGCACTGTGTAGAATTTGTTTCACTGCTCATTGAATTATGACCAGAAAGTCAATTGGTTGTCATTTGTCTAGAAGCTGTTTTTGACATATAATGCACTGTGAGCTGTTTATATGAGCTATGTAAGAACGGCACATTTTAAAAATTAAAAAGGTAAAAAATCCATCCCGTCATTGCGAAGGAGAAAATGTAGAAATGATAGAAGGATTGCCTTATTTATATCATCAGGTCCTAACTTCTTTTGATTAATAAGCCCATTTATTACTTAATTCCTGGCAGCTTGATGGGAATCCTGTTTATTGTGCCTCCCAAAAAGGCTCCCATTTCAGACAGGTTTGCAGATCAAATATTCTCTTGGCTGCCCTCCAGCTCATTATTTGCCATACTCAGTTTAGAACCACGGACATGTTGCTAGAGAAGTGCATTAACCCCTCTTCATCTTCTCTATCTTGCTTTCGGTAGTGGTGAGAAGATATCCATGTAGCTGCTTTGAGGCAGTACTATGTCCTATTTCGAAGGTGCTTAAAGAGTCCTCCTATGCATGGATGGATCTAACTTCTCTTTACTGCTGTCACCCTGCATATATATGCCTTTGCTGTGTGGGTGCACCATTCAAAAAGACCACACAGGAAGGGCAAGGGAAGATGGGGTTGTAGCAGTGACTGCAAGGATGAAACGCGGAGCCAGGAAGATGCAAGCATTGGTCGCAGCACCTCTTGTTAGAGTTTCAGAGAGGGTAGCCGCGTTAGTCTTTTTAACAATTTCAGGCAAAAATCAAAGGAAAAACAAAACAAAACAAAAAAGACAAAAAACATGAGGCACCTTAAAGATTAACTTTCATATTTTAATGTAACATTTCATGGACTACATGTCCTAGTCTTCAGAGGTGGAAACAAACCAATTTGGGGGCAAATGAATCTATGTTGGCCATGCATTGTGGAAACCAAAAATTATGACATGATCTGAATAATAATAGGTGTGATTGGTCCCTAAAGAGGGAATCCTATCCATTCTCCTTCACTTTTGCCTCAACAACAACCAGGTAAGTGAATAAGGAGAAACATAATGAGGATTGGAGACATATAGGTACATAATAGGAGGAAAAACAACTAGACATGAATGATGAAATGATTTCAGCAGTATGGTTATCGAGTTGGTATTCTGAGCCAAGCAACATGGAAGTGCCTTCTCTAGAGAGGACAGGTTAAGTAATGATATCTTGCTCAAAATGTCCTTGTGTTAAATAATTGACCTCCTTTTGGGATAAGCTTTGCAGGCAAGGCCAACTGCTGAAAGTGCTTACCTTAGTGAGATGGGTTGATTTGGTGTTACCTGGGGCAAACATGGATTCCGCATACCCACCCCCCAGCAGAAGGGAAATGGAACAGTACAAACCAGAAATACTATTATGTCATTTTGCGTCTCCCCACCACCACCACCAGGTGCAGTACCTGGGGAATAACCCCTGCTTTCCTCACCCCAGTTACGGCCCTGCTTATATCTATCAAATAATGTTTTGTTGGAGTATGTCACCTTGGAGGTAAACTAGATGTGATTCTCATAAATTGCTCCAGGCACCAATATCACCCCTTTCTGGAGGATTTTCACCATGAGATATCTGACGAAAGCAAGGAAATTGACCAGAGAGTGCACACACATCATTTAGAAAAGAGACCGAATTAAAACAGGACACTTCTCTAAGACTGTCAGGGCATTGGTGTTAAATCCGGAATTCTGATTTGATGTTTCTCAAAAACTTTTCACTTCCCAGAATTTCATATCCTGCCATTCATCCTCAGTGTATAAACCAAAATCAGTTCTAAACAACTTGAATATTCTCTCCTGTCAAAAGTCAAGGCAATTCAAGGCCCTTCATGTGGAAATGAGAAGTGCCTTGTGGTTAATTCTTTGGCTACAATTATTCTGGGGATAGTAGTTCAATTATTGTCAGTGCCCCCTCACCTTCCCAAAGATTCCCAAACACACACAGAAGTAGTATGTGGAAACGAATCCAAGTAAAAAAATTCTTTTGTCATATTCTGGCACTTCAGCTTGGAAAGTTATTGTTTTATATTTATCTGTAAAGAATATATCGGTTTTAAAAGATTTTTTAAAATCAAGTCATAACATGTCTACCCATTAATTTACTGGTATTTAATGTGCAATTAAAGCATCCACTTTCCATTAATGGTTTTAATATTTTGCAAAAATACACCTTTAAAAAAAAGCTACAAAAATAACTGAAAATGCCCTAAATAAATCAAAAGACAGTTCAGAAATAATGGACAAATACTACTTCATATGCAGAAGGATTAACAGTTCCAGGTTCATAGGCTATTTGACAGAAAGAACACTGTTATGCCGCATGCCCTCAAAACCCAAGAGTTATAGGCAACATTAGTTAACTATAAACCATCCCTTCCGGCCTCCGTCTGGCCCACAGAGAACCTAGAAATTATGGAGACTGGAAACGATTGCTTATATTTTAAAAACGATTCTCTATCAGGAAAAAAAAGGCTAAGACCAGCTGTTCCGCCCCTGATTTTATTACTGGTTGTAAACATCATTTTAATGCCCTAGTTTTCTACTATTTTAGCATCTTGCTTCCATCCTGGCTGTTTCACGTGTTCTAACTGTAATGTTTGTGTTCAGGAATTTTATTATCTTTGTTTTTATATTTGAAGACTACCTTGAAGACTTTGCCAGTTAAGCAGTGTATAAACTTTTAAAATAAATAAGACGATAAACAAAACAAATGCGGAAAACATCTTAATAAATAAAACCCCTCACAGTACATTAGGCTGCCAAGAGCTCATGCAGGTGCAATCCAGTAATGTTGGGGTGGGGGTACTGCAGTCACGGTGTATTTACCTATACAGTGGTATCTTGTATAAAGGAATTAATGCATTCCAAAAGAAATTATGTTATAAATTCCTTTATACAAATTTCCCATAGGAATGCATTGAAAATGGAGTAATCCCTAATCGCGACCATTTTTATATTGTACGGATTCGCTTAACCCCATAGTTAAGCAAATTTCCCCTATCTCCGGAATTTTTTATGTTGTACAAATTGTATGTTATACGAACCGTTTGTTATATGAGGGTCCAATGTATTTACCTCCTATAATGCCTTATTTGGCATATTATGTCAAATATTGTGTGCACTTCTCAGATGAGAGGCTGGGAGGTGGAGATTTCCCCCAGGCACTACTGATTGGATTTGTAGTACCTAGTGTTCAGGATCCCTGTGAGACCAGCCCCTGAATCCTACTGCTGGCAGAAGTGGGAGTCCGGGTGGGACTCACAACCCACAGCTCAGTTCGGGGCTCAAGGCCACAGCCGTAGGTGTGATCGGAATGGAACCTAAGAAGGGGAATGAGGTCAAGAGAGGAGGACAGGTGCCATTTGAGGCCTAGGCGATGTTGACACTGCAGGGATGCTCGATGCCCAGCTCGGAGACCATCAGCTGCCAGGATCTGACACTGGACATTGGGAGGAGTTTCCGGTGCTGCCTGAAGAGCATGTCGAGATGAGCCCAGGCGAGCAGAAGCCTGGAGTTTCAAGGTGGGCCTGCTGCCTCTTCAGAGGATTACTGCAACTATGGGGTGGCTGCCACCCGCAGAGACTATGAAGGATGTAGCAGAGGAAAGAGCCCAGGCTATCCTCCTCTGGGGACAGTTGTCTGCTAAGTATAGCGCCCGTGTTGGGTGCTCTGTGCCTGGCTCCCCTAAGAGGTGAAATCAAACAGGTAGAGGAGGAGGAGGCTGCTCCTCCCAGTGAAATAATGTCAAGGGGTTTTCTCTTCCCCCAAAGACTTGGGATTTGAAGTTAACTCCCTAGCACCCTAAAGTTACAAAGTTTGTGCTTTGGCCCCATTGGTCCATTAAAGGAGCTCCATTCTTCCAATGAACAGCTTGTTTATGCAAATGCTTGTGCTCATTATAGAAGGGGTCACAGGGGTGCACACAAATTTCCAAGCAATAAGTCTGTGTGACCTTTTCTGTCCTATAATGCTACAAATTATATGAGAGAGATTAGGGAGGGCATCAGTTTCCTGGAAGCACAGCTTCTTACAATGAAGCAGCCTTAGTGTCTAAAAAGTCTTTTATCAAGAGTGAGGCTTGTCAACTCAGATTATATTGAGAAAAATCTCAGTTGCACAAATCCCAGTTATATCGTGATTAGAAACCTGGACTGTGTTGCATGTGCAACCACCTCTGAAGACAATCTGTAAACTCCAAATAGCACAGAATGCAGCCACTGAAATGCTAGTGAAGGCCAAGGTGTTACAGTGTATAACATTTACACAGTAACACTTGCATGCTTTGTTTATTTCCATGCCAAACCTCAGGTGCCAGCAGTGAATAATACTGTAAATTCAGGGATGAGATTACTATTTGAGGGATTTCCTTTCCAGTCAGGGTTCTGTTAGCATTAGAGTTATGGAGTCGCAAGAAGACAGGGGAATGTGTTCGGTCAGCTATATACTGTATTTTTCACTCTATAAGACAGACTTCCTCCCCCCCCCCTCTTAAAGGGGGAAATGTCTGTGCATCTTATAGAGTGAATACAGTAGTCCCCACTACATACAGTATATATCACAGATTTTCACTTAGAGAGAAGTTACCTGCACAGTCTCTCCCATCCCCTGCTGCAGCCAAGACTCCACAGTTCCAATCATCTCATTTGCAAATAGGCTTCCTCCAGGGTGCCTGGATTCCCCACTCCCAATCACCTTGTTTGCAAGCCTCCCCTTTTTCAGCCTGAATTCCCCACCCCCAATCACCTCATTTGCAACCCTCCCCAATTTGCAGCTTGGATTCCACCGTTTCAATCACCTCATTTGCAAACCTTCCCTTTTGCAGCCTGGATTCTGCAGTCTAAAATCACCTGGTTTGCAAGGAGGTCTCCTCCATGGAGCCGCTGCCCTCCTCTTTTGCAGCCAGAATTCTCCCACCATGAAACCTTAGGCCAGGCCTGCACAACAGGTCGATTGTGTGCTACTGGTAGCCCATGAATGGTTAAAAAGTAGCCCATTGGGGGATTTCCCTAATCAGGCCTGTTTTTAAATTATTTGTTTCCCTCCCCCCTTGTGGCTCCTTCGATCGTGGAGTCAAGGAGTCCCTCTCCAAAAAAAGAGAGGGAGCTTCCCAATCTACTTATCATGGGGGGCCCTACACGTAAGACCCCTGTCTTGCCTGGGTATTTAGTAATTTGGGAGTCCTGAGACAAGTTATAATCTTTCTTTATTTGTGTCAGAAGCACCAACAAATTATTTTGGCAGATAAACATACATCACTTTGACCCACTCTTTCTGCACAGCACTTTCCTGTTGGAATTTTGATGGAGGAATCCCACAAGTTATAACTTGTGTTTTGAATGTTCATACAAACAGTTGGTTAAGATTAGTGAAGAAACTAATGAAGCTAGCCAATTAAAACACCACACTATGCAACTAGTGAATACGTTTTGTTCCTGTTCTGACATGAACATTTTTATGATTTCTAGCACCAAGACTTTGAATAGTTACACTGAAAATTTATGCCAGTTCAAGTGAGGCTGGAAGGGAAGATTTTGCATCCAGGTGGTGGCGACAACTGATGGTGATGGCGGCGCAAGCACTTGCAGCGGCTTGGCACTCTAGAGATCGGTAATCTTTTAATTAATGTTTTATTTGTGTACGTTTTACTAAGGACTCTGCACATTCAAACACAAGTAATTTACAGTTGACAAGAGCTTTTAACTATCGGCAGAGAAGGCTGCAGCCAGGAGGTTTCAATTTACAACATTCCAGTTGAGATTATCAGAGGGCCTGCATATCCTTGGGCTACTCCCCCTGCTTTCCCTGCCAGAAAGAAAAGAAAACGGAGAAAACGCAAGCAGAAGAGGGGCTGCAGGGCCGGAATTCGAGTGAGGCTAAGTAAAAATCCTTACCAAGCCTGCATTGCCAAGTCTTTTTGTTTCAAATGTTAGATCTCTTCCCAATAAGATCGAGGAGTTGGAACTTACTATCTCTCTGCAGAAAAATATCCGGGATTGCTGTGCTATGGTCCTTTTAGAGACGTGGCTGGATCCTGCCTTTCCACAGGAGCTTATACAGCTACAAGAATGCTCAGCATTTAGAGCAGATAGAACTATCGAAACGAGATGGGCATGACTCAAAAAATTTTTTTTAACTTTTAAAAACTTTTTTTCTGTGCCACTTGGCATTGCAGGATCGCCGCGATGCCAGGAGCGACAACGACAAATCAGACCCAATTTTTCTTTAGTCGGTTCGAGTTCGAGTTCTGGTGGAGTAATTGTCGTTTCCTTTTCCATTCCGTAACAGAAACGAGTAACGGAAACGGAAACGAGAATTTCGTCAAGTCGTGCCCATGTCTAGCGCCTTCTGTTAAAGGCCAGAAATGCTGCTTCTCACTCTGGTGATGCACTACAGTACAGAGAGGCGAGAGCTAAATTGAAAAAGGGCATTAGGGATGCCAAAGCTATGTATTGTCGGAGGATTGAACATCATTTTGAGAGCTCTGATCCTCGTCGGGTATGGCAAGGTCTGCAACAAATCACGGGGCAGAATATTAAAAATAATCTGTCTAGCAGCAGTGAGTCTTTGGCTGATCAGCTGAATCAATTCTTCAGCCGTTTTGAGGTGGAAACTGGAACCACTACCACTCCAGCATCGACCACCAATAGCACACCATTAGAATCTACTACGGATGGACAACCACTACTACTGCAGATTTCTGATGTGCAACGCGCTTTCCAGAATATTAATCCTAGGAAGGCAGCTGGACTGGATGGAATCATGGGACGAGTTGTCAGGGACTGTGCTGCAGAATTAGCTGGAGTATTTATGGACATTTTAAATCTATCTTTGTTGCAGTGCTCTGTCCCTACTTGTCTGAAGACATCTATTATAGTGCCCGTACCTAAGCAGTCAGTAGTAGCATCTCTCAATGACTATAGACCAATAGCTTTAACATCTGTTATTATGAAATGTTTTGAGAGATTGGTGCTAGATTATATTAAGGCTAGACTTCCATCTACTCTGGTCCCATTCCAGTTTGCATACAGGAGTAACAGATTCACTGATTGTGCTATATCCATTGTTGTCCATACTGTACTGAACCATTTAGAACAACAGGGAACATATGCAATGTTCTTATTTGTGGATTATAGCTCTGCTTTTAATACAATTCTACCCAATAGGTTGTTTTTTAAAATGGCCAATTTGGGTATACATCAGAAGATTTGTTTGTGGGTAAGGAATTTTCTGACTGATAGGCCACAGTCAGTAAGGATGGGATCCCACCATTCTTCTACTCTAGTATTAAGTACATGAGCTCCTCAGGGTTGTGTGCTAAGTCCATTCCTCTACTCCTTGTACACACATGATTGCACCCCACTGTATAACACCAACACAATCATCAAATTTGCAGATGATACAACAGTGGTGGGGCTCATTAGTAAGAACGATGAGTCTGCTTATAGGAAAGAAGTACAAGGGTTGACTCAGTGGTGCAAAGAAAATAATCTTATACTTAACACCAAAAAAACTAAAAAACTTATAATTGATTAAAATCAATTAGGAAGAAAGATGTACATTTACCATTGTACATAAATGGTGAGGAGGTGGAGAGGGTTGGTAGCTTTAAATATCTGGGCACTTACATCTCAGAGGACCTCTCATGGACTGCAAACACCAATATGGTTGTGAGGAAGGCACAGAAGAGGCTGTATTTCCTGAGAATGCTCAGGAAGATGAATTTATCTCAGCATCTACTTCTGTCTTACTATCACAGCACCATTGAGAGTGTCCTAACTTATGGCATGCTATCATGGTATGGGAGCAGCTCTGTAGCGGACAAAAAAGCTCTAGAGAGAATAATTAAAATTGCCCAGAATGTTACCGGGCTCCAACTACCAACCCTGGATGACATCTTCACATCTCGCTGTTTGAGGAAGTCACACAACATTCTGAGAGACTCTACTCATCCTGCTCACAATTTCTTTGAACTGTTGCCATCTTGCAAACCAGAACAATTAAAACTCGGACCACACGTCTTCTGAACATTTTTTATTCCAGAGCTATAATTGCACTTAATAATGAACTCAAGGACCACCAGCAGTGAGCACTTGGACAGGATTACCTAGCCTATTGTGTAAATGCTTGTGTTTTTAGGGGTGGTGGTTGGTGGGTGGGGGAGTTTTCGGGGATTTTTATGTGTGTGTGTTGAAAGGTTTTTTAATGTGTGTGTGAGAGTGTCTGGGGATTTGTGTCTGTGTGTGTGTGTGCGCACGCGCACGCAAACTGGTCTCTGGGTGTCTGAATTTCGTTGTATGTGTATACTGTGTATATACACACAATGACAATAAAGTATTATTATTATTATTATTATTATTATTATTATTATTATTATTATTAAATCTGACTGAAACTAACTATATGATAAGGAGAGGTGACTTTGAGGGAGATTAGTAAATTAATACACTAATCTGCTCTATGGGTCTCTGTCTGGACTCTTCTCCACTGTATAGCTGGATACACACAGATCAACATAAAATAGAAAAAGAGCATTTCCTTTTGTTTCATTCTATTTTCTTAGCTATTTCATTTCATTATTGACAATTTTTTAAACAAAATTTTATAACAAAACAAATTGGGTCCTAGAGGCACCCAATTTTACTAGTAGCTCAAGAGTTGAGGGAAAACACAATCTTTGTGCAGAGGGATGGGATCTAGGAATTGATGATGTACCAGTAAGATATTGTGGTCCAGCTGGGAAGAGATGGGTCTCTAGGTAGATGAGTGTGGAAGATGATGTAATGGTGATTGGGAAAGATCCCATGCAAAATCATATGAAATCAAGGGGATATGGTAAGATCTGGCTTCTTTTACCCATAAACCTCTTTTATTTAAATTTAAAGAGAGAGGATTGGCTGCTGCCTATAAATTACAATTTCTAGTCTGCTCTCCTGACTCCCTGGAATGGTATTGGTATATTCTGATAAGGCAGGATGAAACATCTTGTTTCTGAAATCGTGTTTTGTTACTTGATGGAATCTTTTCTTGTGTTTTATTTCATTTTGTAATATTTCATTATACAATGTAACAATGAAATAGCATGTCATTTTTATTTTGTGTTCCTCTCTAATTATAAAGATGCATTTCTGAGCTTTTGAATCTGCGTTGGGAGTGGTCACCCCACATCCTTTTGATAGTTGGAGACAGAACAACTTTTTCTATGCTTGACAATGTAATGCTATTGCAGAAACTCTGCTTTTGTCCTGATGTGTTATACTGTTCTTTTTTCCTTTAAAAAGTTCAGATGCAAGTAATCAAGTAATGGATTTTTTTTCTTACTTTGAACCACCAAGTAGGTCACCAAACAAGGGACAAAAGTTCTTTAGCACAGTCATCTGTAATTCTTATGGATGGATGGATTGCTAGTTCAAAGGATTATACTTCTAAAATTCTATTTACAGGTCACAGATATGTTGCCATCTGCCACCATCTGCCCAGGGTGCTGTTCTGGGTCCAGAATGCCCTATCCATTCAACATGCATGCATTGATGGTAGATTTTTTCCCACCACATTGCACACGTCAGGTATTTTCTATTGCCACAGCATAATTTCCAGAAGTATCAAAGGTTACTTTTTACATGACAACGCGTAGAAGACCTCAGCCAGCATGGCCTTTCAAACCTCACCATTCAACTTTAGGTCCATTAGGTGGACGTAAAGATGGCAAGATGGAAATTTTAGGCTGCGTTTCTGTAAGCAATATTTTTATTTCATAATGTAAAAATCAGCTCAACGAAGTTGTTGGCATTCACACAGACAAGCACAAAACATGAGTTCAAGTTCAAACCCATCCAAACTTTGCTACGTGGAATTTCTGTGAAGTTATCTGTCAGATGGTCTAACAAATGAGCAATCTCCTTCTTCTTCACCAACTTAATTATACAAGTTCATGGTTTTTTTGATTACTTTCCCCAGAATCAGTCAGCCAACATGAACCACATCCTAAGCTCCAATCCTATGATTTGAGATATGTCAGACAATCCATGGTCCACCATAAAGCAGATGGGTGAAGATTTGGTTGGTTGCCAGTTCTGACAAGAACTTTTTCAAATCCACAACTCTCTTCACAGATTATAGAAAAAACTAAAGTTCAAATGCTGGGAAAAGCTAAATTAGCAAAGCCGTTTTACCCACGGAGAGGTCTTTGAGTGCTTAGTCTGCTTTTGAATCCATTTGAATTCAATAGTGTTTGTAACCATGAATTAGGGTTGGCATCTTTTTCTTCCTATACATCTTTGTTTTTAACAGCTGTGTATGGTTTTGAATTTCCTTTGGTTCTTGATAAAAACAAACCCAAGGTCACAGATTTCTTCACCAATTTGACAGAAGGGACTTGGAATTTTGAAATTTTTTTTCAATTGTGAGGAAAAGTGAATATGACAGAGCTAGCCATCCCTCTGTGTCACCAAAGAAATGAACAAAGAAACTACCTACACCAGAATCATGGAATCATAGAATCATAGAGTTGGAAGAGACCTCAAGGGCCATCCAGTCCAACCCCCTGGCATGCAAGAACCCCCATCACAGTATTCCTGACATATGGCCATCCAGCCTCTGCTTAAAAACTTCCAAAGAAGGATACTCCACCACCCTCCGTGGCAGCATATTCCACTGCCAAACAGCTCTAACTGTCATGAAGTTCTTCCTAATGTTCAAATGGAATCTCTTTTCCTGTAGTTTGAGACAATTGCCCTGAGTCCTAGTCTCTGAAGCCATGGAAAACAAACCAGTCCCCTCTTCAATATGACATCCTTTCAAATATTTAAGCATAGCTATCTTATTCCCCCCTCAGCCTTCTTTTTGAAAGGCTAAACATTCCCAGTTCCCTAAGCCATTCCTCATAAGACATAAGAGCAAAGGCTCTTGAACAGACCAGCTATTGGGTACTGCGGACTCCAGAGCTTCTGGGCCAGGCTCACTCACACTATCCCAACAGTAACAAAACCCTTTCTTTGCTACAGATTGGCCTTTGCAGCTTGGCAGAAGTTGGATTTGAGGCCTAAAGAGGCTGCATTAGATGTTTCCCCAGTGTTAAGGAAAATTAGGCAAATTCAGCCATTCAGTAATGAATCTTTCATTTCTGAATATTCAGTGGGAAGGATGGGATTCATTCACTCATTCATTGCAATTTTATCCAATCTTTCTTCTGGAGAAGGGACTCAGTGTGGCTCACACAATGTTAAAACAAATGGGACGGGGCTGTTAAAGCACGGGAATACCTCAGGTTAGGGTTGCTGGTGAAAGGTTATTTCAGAAGACAATTTCCCTAGTATGGTTTCTGGGAATTGTAGTCTGAAAAAGTAAACCATCTGAGCTTGGAACAGAAGAGCAAATGGCCACCATCATCCTTTCAATGGGACACTCATAGAACTCAACTCTGGATGATTTATTTTGACACACTGCGGCAGAAAAAATTCTGACAGCCTCTCTATATATCTCTGGCAATAAAATTAAAATAACAGGAGCCTGGCCACCCATTTTCTGGGCTTTTTATGACACACTGAATCTGCTGCTTGAGAGGACTGCCTCTCTCTATGGAATGGGGCTGCCCCTGCCTCAGGTGGCCGTACAAGTAGCTAGTAGAGATGGGCATGACTCAGCGGTATTCCTGTTTCCGTTTCCGTTACTCGTATCTGTTACTCTATGGAAACGGTAACGGGAATTACTCCGCCAGAATTCGAGCTCGAACCGACGAACGAACAATTTGGTCTGATTTGTCGTGCTCGTTACTTGCATTGCGGCGATCGCGCAATGCCAAGCGGCACAGAAAAAAAGTTTTTAAAAGTTAAAAAAAAACCCGATTCCCGGCCCTAAAAGCAGGCGAAAACTGTCTGAGGGCACCTACCAGGCCAGAAGGGTGTTTTATTTTTTGGGGGGGTTTCCCCGCCCCCCTCTCCTTGGCTATTGCTACTGCTGCGCTGCTGGTACCAGGCTGGGAGGGCGCATCCATTTGCCATGCAGTGCGGGGGATCCAAAATGGCGACCGCAATATTTTTTTTGAAATCGTTGCCCAAAACCCCACCAAAGCACCACAGAAACATGCGAAAATTAGCTATTTTAAATGCTTGAATTTTTACAGTAGCAGCAGTGGTTTTTTCTTGCAAAAAAAAGTCTCCGTTGATTTTATTTTATTTTATTTTATTTTATTTTATTTTTTTACACCTGCGCATTCGCAAAGATGGGCTCACCCATGGGAGTGGACCATGCAAAGTTTTGGAGCCATTCCACCAATCGCATGGCCAGGTTTTGCTGACTGTACCAGGCTGGGAGGGCGCATCCATTTGCCATGCAGTGCGGGGGATCCAAAATGGCGACCGCAATATTTTTTTTGAAATCGTTGCCCAAAACCCCACCAAAGCACCACAGAAACATGCGACAATTAGCTATTTTAAATGCTTGAATTTTTACAGTAGCAGCAGTGGGTTTTTCTTGCAAAAAAAGTCTCCGTTGATTTTATTTTATTTTATTTTATTTTATTTTTTTACACCTGCGCATTCGCAATGATGGGCTCGCCCATGGGAGTGGACCATGCAAAGTTTTGGAGCCATTCCACCAATCGCATGGCCAGGTTTTGCTGACTGTACCAGACTGGGAGGGCGCATCCATTTGCCATGCAGTGCGGGGGATCCAAAATGGCGACCGCAATATTTTTTTTGAAATCGTTGCCCAAAACCCCACCAAAGCACCACAGAAACATGTGAAAATTAGCTATTTTTAATGCTTGAATTTTTACAGTAGCAGCAGTGGTTTTTTCTTGCAAAAAAAAAGTCTCCGTTGATTTTATTTTATTTTATTTTATTTTATGTTTTTACACCTGCACATTTGCAATGATGGCCTCGCCCATGGGAGTGGACCATGCAAATTTTCCACCAATCGCATGGCCACTTGGCCAGGTTGACCACAGAGACTTCGGGGATGTCCAATCGGGCATAAACAGCCACTAATCGTAGCCCAAACCCGAACCCTAAGCTTAAGCCTAACCCATACGCCAGTACACTGTCCTTCTAAGTGGGTCAGAGAGGCACCCAGAGGTGCAACCCACTAGCCCACCCTAACCTTACCCGTCACTAGCCTAACCCTAGCCCTTGCGCTAACCCATCTTAATCCTAAGCCAGATCTACTTGCATTACACTACATACAAGTATGTGAAACGCAGCATGTGCAAAGAGTCTGCCAGTCCGTCACTTGTGGCTCTGGCTGACTCCTGCAGCTGCCTCCAGGAGCCCGCTACCCCCCCAAACCAGTACTAACGACAACGAAAAAATGAAAAAACAAACGGACTAATTTTTGCAAAATTTCGCGAAAAACGGAAACGAGCCGAAACGGACTGCCTCCGACACACGACAACTCGAAAACGTCATTTTCCCTAGTCGTGCCCATCTCTAGTAGCTAGTCAAGTGGTGATCTGTGATCTGTATTCATGGACCTCCAGTCATTGCAGCGGTTGCATCATTTTCCTGCTCTGAGAAGATCAATAAAGTAACAAAAACAGGGGTGGAGGGGTGTGTGTGTGTGTGGTGGTGGGGGCAGATCAAAAAACCACACGCTGAAACATTTTTGTTTGAGCCGTTCCCCCCCCCCCCATGGCCTTTTCAGAGTTTAGATGAGGGATTTGGAAATGACCAGCCAATCCAAGTGTGGAGAATTGCAAAGGGCATGACGGCACAGAACACTCCTCGCACCACGCCATACATTAAACATTTCAGAGGCCTCGTTATTGAGCAGAGACTGAGAGATGGAAAAGCAATGGGACTGTGTTAAATGGATGCCTCTGACCATTTCTAATGAGGCCGGCACTTGTAAAAGGGTTTAAATGCATGCTATTTTCGTTATGGATCTCAGTATTTCAGCTCTTCTCCAGGAACCGTACTGCACTTCACAAATTACCATGCATGACCAACGAGCAGATGAATAAAAGGGTTTCATAAACACACACACACACCGGTATTTCCATCTGTCCGTTCCTGTAAAACAGCCCTGGTTTCCAGCAGCGTAGGCCTTTTTAACACCAGAAATCATCGTTGGTTGCCCTAAGAAGCCTGGCTCCCCCCACTCCCCGATGCTAATTAATGAGGAACGGGTGGACATCCCTCCAGGCTATTCAGCACTGCAGCTCCATCCATCAATGAAAGAGCGATGCAGGCAGGCAGGCAGAGGTTCAGTCAAGTGTGGAACAGGAGAGGCTGGTTCAGAGCATCAGCCACATAACGAGCACAGCCAGACAGTGGCCAACGCCGTGCCATTCCGCTGCCCTTTTGAGTCAGACCAAAGGGCTTGAAATCCTTTCAGAAGCTGCCACTGACTGAGCTTGGCATAAGCTGTTAATACATGCTTTGGTTTTCTCTCTCTTTTGCATTGAGGGCATACTTTATTGCTTTATTTAGTTTTCTAAAAAAAATTATCCTGCCTTTCTCCTTAAAAAGGACACAAGGTGGCTCACATCATCATTCTTCTTCGAGTGGCATGTTAGCAATCAGTAGCCTGATCTGGTTTCTTTCTACAGCAGTGGTTCTCAAGCTGTGGGTCCCCAGATATCCCTGGACTGCAACTCCCAGAAATCCTGGCCAGCTCAGCTACTGATGAAGACTTCTGGGAGTTGCAGTCAGCCTGGGGACCTACAGGCTGAGAACTACTGATCTAAAGCTATTCTAAACAGAGCAGCTGGGCTCACTGTGGTCCATTGGCTTAAGAGTTCTTAAGCCAGAATGTTCTTCTACACCCCGGGCCATGCTTCCCATCTATTTTTCCTTGATGGATAAGTTGCAACAGATGGTATTTCTTATTGTGCATCATGTATCCAAAATACTGCAGTTTTCTTCTCTTTACAATATTGAGGATTTATTACTTTTTATTCATGTGCTGTGATACAGCTCACATCATCAAAAGACCAATATTTGGAGCTAAAAGCAGAAAGTATATCAGTACTGAAAAAAGGTTCAAACAAAAGCAAAAGCAAAAGCACAGCAAAAACACGTTCAAAACAACAAAAGTAATGAAGTTACATTTCTGAAGTAACACAATTGAGTGGGAATAGTTTCTAGTTACTTTGTTTAGTTACTGTTGAAGGAAGGTGCTGTCATTTTTCTTTCCTTTTTATGTCATCTTCATACCAATCCTAATGGTTTTTAAAGTAATGGAAATGTGTCACGTTATGCAAGTAATAGTCATTTGATATGGATTGAAGAAATTGGAATCCGCTCCGGAACAGTAATTGATGTCCTTAATGTAATAAGTTATTTGAAGAGAAGGAATAAGGACATAACAAAGCCACATTTCAGAGCTAACAGAATGAGTTGAAACTACATAAATTGTGGGTATTTTGGTGCAAATAAATAACAGTTTTATTAAATTCATATACTCAGTGTTCTAAGGGCATTTTCAACCATCTTCTGTGAATTTTGTCAAGATTTATGCCATCCAAATCAATACAAAGAATTTTTGTCTTTTAAAAGGTAATGGAAAATGGTAAGTAATACAGTAAGTAACACAATGAGCTACTCTGTCTTTTAAAAAATAGTTTGAGTAATGAGAACAGCCTGGCATGCCACTGCCAGTGGAGATAGGAATGCATTACATATTTTTTTAAAAAAATAAATCTTTCCAGACTTCAGTCATTTCAAGCATGTATTCCAGGGATCTAGAGCAACCAAGATCTTAATAATCATTGTTATAATTAGAGATGGGCATGAATAAAAAAATGGTGTTTCATTTGTCATTTGTCGTTTAGGGGGTCTGTTTTGGTTCATTTCCGTTTTTCAGGAATTTTTGCAAAAATTCATTTTCGTTTTCATTCGTTTCGTTACCATTTTGTTACCATTTATTTCAATTTTTGTGAATTTTTTAGCATTTGAAGCAGATCACTTGTATTGCTGTAACGAAAACGAAACGCACGACAAAATTTCTGGTGTTTCTGTTCGTTTCGTTTTATTTTAGAGACAATTTTTTTTGTCATTTTGTTGTGTAACAAAACGAAAAAACGGAAACGGAAACGAAATTTTTTTCGTTTCGTGCCCATCTCTAATTATAATAATTTTAGAACTGCAGGGCTAGAAGTCACCCTATCGATCACCAGGTCAAGCCCCTGTTAAAGAGGGCCAGCGTCTGACTCTACAGCCAGAGGACCTAAACCACTGAGTTATCAAACAGTTCTTCTCTGGAAGATCAGCAGAAGCTGCAGTGGGGAAAACATCCAAACAAACGCTCTTGTGCTTGCAATGTTTTTGACATGATGCAAAATGTTGGCTTTCTCTTTCCTGCCTGCTGCCAATGATTTATTTACTCTAGGATCAGATCTGCTCTGCTCGTTGATCTGCTTGTTGATGGCATCTTCTCTTCCCCAAAATCAATGAGAAAATCAGAATTCTAAGACGGACCCACGCCACCACATTTTGAACTCAAATGCTGTGACACCAAAACTGCTGGATTATGTATCGCAGACTTTGCTACTTACATACAAGCGATTTATCTGTCAAACCAACAAATGGGTCATTTGAGCCCGTCCTAGGCACAGCAATCAAAATCTTTCAAAACTGGGCCAAACTGTGACCTGCCTGGGGGCCTGCTGATACATCTGGAACTAGGGCGGTTGTTGAATGTCTTGTCATTTAAGAAAGAGCTAACCCATGCATTGCTTTCCCATGCCAGCCAGCAGATTACAATAGTCATAAGCATTTAAAAAAATTAAACTTCTTTTCAATCACAGGATCTGCAAGAATACAGAATTAAATAAAAATAAGAAATGGCATTTAATGTCCAAGTTTAGCTTACTGTACAGAATATGGTACATACCTTGATATGAATCTAGGAGGGACATGTTGCCATCCTGATGTGCTTGGATTGCTACTCCTATTTATGATTCACCGTTAGCTGGACTGGTTGTGGGTGATTAGCACTTGTGGTCCAACATCATCTGGAGGACCTATCCTCAACCTTGATAGAAGAGTGAGACCTGTGTCTAACAAGTTATGTTTGCAGGCAAAACATGCATCCTTTCAAGGCATGTAAGCCAGAAACAGTAATGTGGTGTTGCACATATACTATGTATGCAGCATTAGGTTCCCACCCATCTAGCCGTGGAATTTCATAGGATCTTCCTGAGTTTCAGGTTGGGCATAAAGATAAATATTGGTAACTGTGCAGGCTCTGCACTGAGCTCCTTGAAAGAAGGGAAGGACATCAATAGTGTAGTGCTCTCTACATGGGGCTGCCTATGCGGAAGCTCCAGCTAGTGCAGAATACTGCTACCAGACTTATAATGGGGATAAGAGATCATCAGCATAGCAACCCAACTCTGGCTGCACTGCACTGGCTGTCAATTTGCTTCTGTTTAATGTTGCCCCACAAAGCCCTAAATGGTTTAGGACCTCATTATCTGACATAATAGCTATTATACAAAGAACTCTCTATTAGAGATGGGCATGACTTAGCGAAATTTTCGTTTCTGTTTTCATTTTTTCGTTTTCGTTACGTAACGAAACGAAAACGAAAAATGGTTCAAAAATGGACCGAAAACGGAAACGAAACGACTAATTTTGAGCCAATTTTCGTTTTTCGTTACTGGAAAAGCACTTAATGGAGCTAAATGGGAAGAAACAAAAAAAATTCGTTTTCATTTTTCGGTTTCGTTACGTAACGAAACGAAAATGAAAAATTTTGAAAATTAGCTCACGAAAATGGAAACGAGCCGAAACGGACCCCTAGACGAAAACGAAAACGAAAAATTTTTCTGAGTCGTGCCCATCTCTACTCCCTATAATGCTTGTTCTTCCCAGGCCAACTTGGGTGTATGAGGGTGCCAATCCTGAAGGAGGCCTTTGCAGGCTTTCAAATGTCAATTAAAAACCTAGATCCCTTCCCTGATTTCTGCTGATGTTGATCAAGATCTGGACAAGCTTTATACCTCTGCCTCTGTTTTTATTTCATATAATTTGCCACTCTTTCTGATTTGGCTATTGTTTAATTTCCCCCCTACTTTTATTGTTTCTTGGAATTTGTTTTGTTCACATATTGTTATGCACATGTATTACTTTGTATATTGTGTTGTTTGCATTCTAAATTTGTGTTAACCAACCAGCATGGCCTTCGGACCACATGGTAGTGGTATATAAAGCAATTAATTAATAAAATAAGACACTGAAAGAAACTGGTGGCTCCTCAAATGCTTTCTAAAAGATGATACACTAGTTTAGGTTTCAGCTTATAGTCCATTAAATTAAACATTATCCCTTTACTGCAAAAAAAAATCCCAATAAGGCAGTTTTCAGTGCGCCATGAACCATGTGCATATGCTATGTAATCTGTGCAAAGGGTGATAAATTTCCAGCTGAGGAAGTCCTTTTATGTTGCCGTGCCAAAACTGCCATCCATCATCTTTCCATTATTTTCCTTGAATTCATTAGACTGAGACGCTCACTTTAAAAAAAAAAAGATTAATATTAACACAATCTGTCTCAGACACCCAGGGCTTGCCTTTGCATCCCAGGACTTTGTCACATTCCCTAAGACTAAGTGTTTTACTAACTTTATTGCAGACTTTCAAAATCTAATTACTAGGGGAGTGAGGTGCATGACAGAGCCGAGTACAAATAGATGATATCTGGGATATGAAATGCATTCTTTATGAGACTGTGAAGTAATGTAGCCGTGAGACTTGAACAGCGCCAAATGCACTGCAACTCTGTTCCTTGACCTCTGGAAGCCTTTTGATGTCCAAGATGCCAGCAGCCACTGGCCCTGCATGCCTCTCCGTCTTTTGCACACAACCAAGAAGACTCATAGCTTTCCAAAAAGGTAGACTAGCATGAAGACCCTTGTGCTCGTGTCTTTCATTTCTTCCCTTCACGTGTATCCGGAAGCAAGTTGAATGCAATTTGCTGGCTCTAAGGACTCCTACAGTATCTTCGCTGCCATGAAAGGGATAGTTCCTTTGGGTTCTTGATCAGGAGCTCCAAGGGTGCATACATGGAGGATTGGAATCATCAAGGAGGTTTTGTGTGTGTGTATGTTTAATCACCCCTGTCGTCATTGTCATTGTCATCAACACCATAATGTGTGGTCAATTCAATTCTGATTAATGGTGGAAAACCACCCTCCCACTGCGTTTTCTGGATATAAAATGCTCAGAATTGTTTTAACACCCCCTCTTTCTGGAAGTACCCTCAAACCGAAAGCCACGGAAGAAGCAGGGTACATCACGCCACAACAGACCCTCATACATTGTTTGATCTTAGCTGGCATTTAACTCCAGGCCACTTGGCCCTGTGACCAGGTGATCTGATCCAACCTATATCCTGGGCTGCCTATGCCAATAATGATAGGCTGTGATCTGATCCAACCTATATCCTGGGCTGCCTATGCCAATAATGATAGGCTGAGACAACTATAGGGACCCTCTTTGTTCAGATGTAGCATGCCACTCAACATCATCTGCTAGAAGTATCAGCAGGGAGGAAGTGCAGACTCCATGCTCTGCTAGTGTGCTTCTGGTAGGCATATGGATTACCAATGAAGGATGATAGACTAGAAAGGTCTCCTCTTGGATGCAACTGGGCTTGTCTTATAACCTTATTTTTCCAGATGGCCCACAGCATAGAACAGTTGCTTTATTGGGTGACAGTTCTCAGAATCCCCCAACAAACATAGTCAGGGGTAAAAAGGCAAAGCATGAGTTATGTCCCATTTTTGAACTGAAAGTTCCAAGTAAAACTGAGAAAGAACCTTTTCTGAAAAGGTGAAAAGTCAATCTTGACAACGTGCAGGCAATTCAAGCCAAACAGACCAATGGTCTGATTGCCATTGCTCTTTAGGCTCCAATTTCAGGAAAGCAAGTTAAACCACAATTACTGTGCTTTTGTTTTCGTTATCTCTACGTTTTCACTAAGTCCTTTGGAACTGAAAATGAATAACTGCAGTTGTCACCGAATGTGGTCAACACACTTGTGATCCATCCTTTTTGATGCTGATGTTTTCTGATCTCAGGAAGACAAAAATGTTGATGTCCTCTGTATCAAAGGGAAACACCATCTCCCCATTGTTGTCCTTCTCTTCCTGATTTATTACACAACATTGGGTGTCATGTAAAAATAGCCCACCCAGGCACACACGAAACAGCTGCATGCTCCATTAAGTTCAGTGTAACTGTGTTGATCATCAGACGGGCTGTGGAGGTTATACAGATAGCAAGTGCCTTGCAAAGCAATGAAAAAAATGGCCTCAGCAATAATGATGCTAAAAATAAATAAATAAAGGCCTCCCTAAACTTTGGCATTCAAGTATAGATGGCAACCACATAACTCCTTTTTATTACAGGCACACTGGATGCCTTCGCTTCAGAATGTATTGCTAAATGAATATACTTCAAAACCTATTATTGATGGCAGACTGGTCTTCAAAGTTAGTGGGTAAGGTGGTGTCTGTCTACATTTGTCACTGCTGCTTCATCAGACCAGGAGACAGAAGAGAAGTTGCTGTTTTCCACTTTGGACAGGTACTTAAGTAAGAGACAGTAATACTGATGTCCTCCTCCCATGATCCACTTCTTTTGCAACCATTTGGGGAAGAAGGAGGAATCCTGAGAAACTATCCAACATGTTATCCACTACAAGACCATACTAGGGTTGGAAATTTGCCAGAGAAGAGCACATGAGATGGACCTGAGAATGTCTGAGGTGACATGTCTGATTGCTAGTGTAAATGTATCAGCAGAACTTTGGGGAATACACAAAGCCTGCATTCTAATTCCTAGTATTGTATGCATTTCGTTTCATTTGTACAGTTCCATTGCAACCCAAATGGAGAGGCGCCTCCTAGCTTCTCCTTGACTCTGCCCTCCTGACAGGCTTGACCAAGACTTGCAAATATGAGAATTTGGGCCATATGGTGAAGATGGATGGTCAGGGAATCAGGGCAGATCAGAGGAAGGAAGTTTTCCTATGACACATGGTTAATTTACAGTATAGTATTTGTACTGTAAAATATAGTGGCCTCAAGTTCAGATCAGTTAAGACCTAGATAAGATAATCTACCAGTCCATGCCAAGTCAATGGCTAGGGTTACGGTTGATCCAACACAACCATCTTTTTACATCATTGTTATCTCACAGGCTTCTAGTAAGAATTAAGTGTTGCTAAGTACACCATCTCAAGAGGATGATAGGATAGGAAGCCAACCAATGTAAAGAGTGCTGTCTATCCATTTGTTATCACAACTCACAATCTCAGTTGGATGGATTTTCATCAAAGTTGAGGAGTAGATTGAAGGTGATTGACTTTAAAAACACATATGGGAAAATTACTTTTGGGGGCTCAGTGGTACCTCATTTAGTTTCTGTTAAACAGCTAGATGCGTTTTCTCCCATTTTGAAGCACATATTTGCAGTGATCAGGCTTGAAATATAGTGATCAGGTTTGTATGCGGTACATACAAAATAATTGGGGGAAGTAATTTGGGGGGCAGCCCTCATACCTGTCAATGCCTGGGAAACTCTGGATTTTTACCCCCCCCTTTCCCGCTCTCTTCCCCGATTATTATTTTCCTGGAAATGTCCCATATTTTTTTAAAAAAAATCTGGTACCCACCAGGCAGGCCATTCATAGTTGGCAGACTAATTCTTTAGTTGTTGTAAAGATTAGCTCCCCAAACCTGGAAAACAGCTTTAGAAATGCAGATATCTGGCTGCTTCTGCCAGAGAAGGGCTATTGTTTAGCCTGTCTATGTGACAAAAGGAACAACCTGAGAAGAGTGGGGGAGCAGAGTCTAAGGAACAGGGGAGGGATCAAGCCTTCTCTGCCTAGACAAAGGCTATCTCATTTGAACTCTGCTTATGCTCAGAGGCTAAGACATTTCATTACAGAGAAACAACAGATGAAGTGGACATATGTTTGTGACTGAAAGAATAAAATATTATAGTATCATGAATGTGGGCATAAGAACATAAGGAGAAAAGCAGAATTTAGTTACAGCTGCCTATTGAATTTATATCACATCAGGTTTCTTTATGTACTTACATACAGTATTCAGATAGTTTGTACACCTAGCTTAAAATTTGAGAGATACTGGAGCTTGGTTGTGGTGGTGGGATGGCTTGCAGCAGGTGTTGGAAAATTTCCCTTACTTTCAAATCCAAAACTTGACAGGTATGGCAGCCCTATTAGTGTTTTTGTTACTTACATAAATATGTGGCATATCATTAGAAAGCTTTTTATCAGCCAAGTACAGAAATGTATATGTGCTGAATTTTATGGAAGGGAACGGCTTTATATATTTATTAATGCTGGCTGGGGACTTCATGCGAGCTGGACTGTTCAGATGAGTTACATATATACAACGATGAAGAAAGTATAGCAAGCAGATAGAAGGGAAAAGGTTGAGGGCGAGACTCATAGGATTTGAACTTGGGATAAATCAGATCCATTAGCAAGTAACTACATAAAAGATACATCACAATAAAGGAATCCCACTGAGCTCTGGATGTCACCATGAAATGTGTTGTCAAAAAGTTTACAGGGCCAAGATGATCTCCCGTGAGCTATGGTTCAGCCTCCATGTTCGTCTCTCTGGCACTGGCCTGTGTTCTGACATTTGGTCATCTTCCTTACTTGCCTGATTTGATTCAAGATGAAATACAGACACATACAGTGTACAGACATATGCTGTCATATTGTCCCCCTCGGTGCCGAGAGCCTTATCTAGTAACATGCGTTGCTTTCAGCTTGTGCTGAGACCACCTGGGTTGTCACGTGTCAGGAATTGGGGAAAGTGATGACAAGATATCTAATTATTTGCACAGTGGGCACAGCTTGGAAGGAGAGAAGTTCACCTTCCAGAAGCCATTGGAAACTTAATATACGGGCATTACAAGTGGCAATTGTGGTGGAATGCAATACAGATAAAAATCTGTGGTCTAGCATGTCCGTGGAAGACAAAGGAGGCAGTAACTAGCAGAAAGACAGCCCAAGTGTTCACTATACCACCCCGTGCCGAAACTATCATGAAAAACCGTGGTGCCCTTCCAAGATAGATAACTCAATATATGTCTAGCATCAGCTACTTATGATGACTTGTTTTTCACTCAAAAGATAAAGGTTGAATGAGATGCCTGAAACAATGCTTTTTATTTTATTTTATTTTTGTTTTATTTGCAATCAAAATGATGCCATAAATAAAATGTCATTGTCGACTGCATTAGAGAGCACTGTGTTCCTTTTTTTGGATCTGAAGCGAAAACAAAATAGAAACAAAGAGGCTGACATTTGAAAGGACAGAAGAACACAAAAAAGTGGTTGAAATGTTCTTTCTTGTGGTTTTACTGGAATCCTGGATTTTCTGGTTAACATTTCAGTCTCCTCCTGATACCTTCCATACACAAAGCTCTCATGGTGGATGCTTCAGAAAATGGGTTTAGCAATACTACTATCTTATGATTAATTATTGTCATCTATTGAAACAGTCAAACCACAATCAATACTAAGGTAGGACTTGGCTGCTGCATTATAGTATGATGCTCCCTGCACCATCAGCAGTGCTTTAGAAAAACAAAATAAATACTGTAACATGTTTCAGAAAATATCAGACTCACACTTGCTTATCCTTGAGCGTCAATCAAACAGATTGGGATGGCTGGGTTGTCTTGTCAGTTAGTATCACCTTTCTAAATGATAGCTAGTTCTGTTTCTTCTGTTCTGTATTCTGAAAGTGTACTGCCTTAAGAAGTTATGTAGAACCCAAAGTGTAACAAGGAATCAAAGACAGACTGAAGTCTTCATAAAATACTACTGTCTCTTAAGAGATATGAAGACAATAACCTGAATATCCTTAGCCAACTCGGCCATCTGTTCTTTAGCTTCCTGTTTTTATTTGAAATGAGTACTGACTGAGATATTTAAAGAATGTTGCACACATTTGAGTTTCTGGCAAAACTCTCTTTTTGCTACACTGCAGAAGTACACAGAGGAGAACAGCTACTAGGTTTCCCTGACTGCACCCATCTCTCATCTCAGAAATTTGTAGGAGAAGTTAAAAAAACAAACTTACAATTGCTTGACATACTTGTGTATACTCTTTTATTGCATACATAATACCATCTCACCAAACAGATCAATAGCAACAAACAACTGCCACTGACTGATAAAAAGTGGGAGGGTAGAACATTCAGCAGAGAGGCAGAGATCTCTTTGAATTTCAAAAGCTGGAAGGAACAATTGGTTAATGCTACATAGACAATCACTCCAGCACTGAAAAAGTCCCTCAAGCTACAGACAGCATGCAAGATTGTAAATGAAACTTCAACAAAGAACACACAAACACCATGAATCAAACTACTTTCCCACCCAATAAAATAATTAATGTACAACTTTGTACGCTCCAACGGTATGCAACATGAAGCCTGCAACCTGTCTCTGCAACCCCTTGGCAGCTTTCCTCCTTTATTTTATTTATTTAGTTATTTATTTTGAACATACTTTGGGTTCTGAGCAAGGTGAGTGGACACACAAGGCCACAACAGTGGTGAATTGGCCAAGGAAAGAAACTGGCACCATGTTTTATGATTCAGGAATTTCACTGGTTGGTCCTTACAATAATGAGGGACAATATACAACCCAGAATATTTAAGACATACTCAAGTTAGGAACAGGGAGTTAGAAGAGGCATATTTAAAAATGCATTAGAGCATCTTTTACACAAGATAACACTAGTGCAGAAGACATTCTCCTCGTGTGATTTAAATCCATTAACAGGAGAAGGTAGAAACCCCAAGTGTGATGTAACAGACAGAGAGGTTTGGCACCCCTGCTTAGACACAGAAATTGACTGGTGGTGGGAGGAACCGGTCAAGCCACTCCTTAAATACAGTGGTATCTTGTATAAAGGAATCAATTTGTTCCAAATGAAATTATGTTAAGCAAATTTTCCTTTATACAAATTTCACATAGGAATGCATTGAAAACAGAGTAATCCCTAATCACAACCATTTTTATGTTGTACAGATTTGCCCATAGGCGATTCTATTAAGCAAATTTCGCCTGTCTCCGGCATTGTTTATGTTGCACAGATTTTATGTTATACAAACTGTTTGTTATACGAGGGTCCACTGTATCTTACTTACCTTATTAGGGTCACCATAAGTCGATTCCGGCTTGACAGCCCAAGAGAAACCCTAAATTTTGTGAGATGGGGGAAACTAGGAGGGAAATGTTATCACTATTCTGCACAACAGGAAATAAAAAGCAAACCAGGCAGCTAGGGCAGATGGATGGTACTTCTCAAACAACAATTCTTCACCAATAGGATGCAGCAAAGGGAAATTAATAAGCTCTAAGTAAAGCGTCCTCTTAAATCAAAATTGTTTCTCCTAGGAGATAACAGTTTGGTGTATGTATACATGTCATCAGATTTTCTAAGAAAAGGCGAAGCAAAGATAAAAAGCAAATCATTTGCAAAACCTTACAACTTATTTTTTTAAAAAAACCTTCCTCACACAAGGTCAAACCAGCCAACTTCAGCTTCAATCTGATTCCAGTATAACGTTGAATCCACTTGTCATTCCATTTACAGCTTTATCTCTTGTGAATTATGTCTGTGTCTACAGGCCTGAGGGAAATGGTTATTTTCTCACTTTGTTTCGGGTGGCGGGGGGGAGGGGGAGAGAAATCAAGAGTGTTTTTCTTTGAAGTGAGGCTGTTCCCATGAACATTTTTGCACCTGTTCCTGAAGTGGCTCCTAGTGGGTTTCAAGCAGTGGCTTCACTGATACGACAACAGTGATATCAAAACAGCGATATGATAAACCTGTCGCTCTATTTAATGGCTTTCCTTTGAACTAGTGCTCGTTAAATGGCGGAGGCAGCTGAAAAGAACACTGAAGGACAACAGTGGCATGTGAAACCAGCTGCTAAGTAAAACGGATTATTTAACTCGAAAAGCCATCCTAATGGTGCAAGAGGCGATCAAGGTGCAGTGGTGACACCTTGGTGAAAGAGCTACTAAGCCTGGCCTTAGTAGAGGTAAAGCACTTCCTGTTTCCCCCATGAAGGGCTGTAATGGCATCCCAGTGTGTTTGAAGCATCATGCGAGTTGTGGGTGGAGCATAGGCCACGATGGATAATATGAGAGCCAGCAGAAAAGAAAGATGACCCCCCTCCTTTCGTCCCCTTCTCTCACCCACAGATTCTGACACCAGCACCCTCTCCCTCTCAGTACTTGAGCACCTTTCTCCATGTGTGTGTCTGGCTTTCCCAAATAATAATGACTCCCAGGTCCTTGTACTAAGTTTGGGGTTGCTGTTCCAACATGTGAACAGGGACTCCATTTCTTGGATTATCCCTATCACCCAACCAGGCACCCAAAGTGAGATTAAGACACAGACCATGGTGCCTTCGGGGATGGACAGGCAAAGTCAGACATGTGCAAGGGTACTCTGTTCCCCTCAGCAAGTACTGTGGAAGATCTGATGTTATCTGCCCCAAAATGCTGTTGACATCGGCCATTATTAGATGGAAATTATCTGGTATATTTCTAGTAGCATTGTGGTGTTTCTGACAGGAAGAGAAATAGGACAATCCAGGCAAACAGCCAATGTTTCCTGCCCACCCATTCCCCATCTAACGGCTGATTTCACAAGGGCACTTGAAAAAGAAAAAACATTTTTGGTGAAATACAGATTTGCCTTTTAAAAATTATATAAACCACGTGTCACAACACTGACAAACTGAGTGTGCGGGTATAACAGGCAGATAGATGGATGGATGGGCTGACCTAAAAACAGAAGGACAAATCAAGCCAGTTTATTTACCATTCACAGACACTTCTTAAAGTGTCCTGGTGACAATTTTAGTGTTTAGTGTTTAAATGTTTTTATTGTTTTAATTGTCCATTGCCTTTTTGGCATTTTAACTGTTTTAACTGTTCGTTTTAATTGTAAGCTGCCCAGAGACCTTTGGGTAGTGGGCGGCATATAAGTTGTATAAATAAATAAATAAATAAATAAATAAATAAAGCAGACCATTCGTTTTTCACTCTCTCAGCTCATTCTCCCACCCTCTGTCTCCAACTGACCGCATTTTGACTAAATCACAGCTTTAGCTAAACTCCTAAGTAACAGGCCGTATATCCTTCACACATGTCCTTATGTACAAAACAGAATTTCTCCAGCCAGGAACCATAAAAACCAATCAGCTCACAGATCCATTATCTGCATTCTTTTACACTTCTCATCTGTCATAACTGCCACTCCTAACACATCTCTCCCATACAAATGGCATTCCCAGTTATTTACCATTACTTCAATTATTGAATTATTCAATCATTCTTGGAGGGAGAACGTGTCCTTGACCCATTCCAATCTGGGTTCAGGCTGGGTTGGGGGACTGAGACAGTCTTGGTCGCTCTGCAAGATGACCTCCTCCGGGGGGCCAACAGGGGTTGCTCTACCCTGTTGGTCCTTCTGGATTTGTCAGTGGCCTTTGTTACCGTCGACCACGGTATCCTGCTGGATCGGCTCTCTGAGATTGGGATCAGGGGCACTGTTCACAGTTGGCTCCGGTCCTTGCTCGGGAGTCATCCCCAGCGGGTTCAGCATGGGGGGAGTTGTCTGCTCCTTGGATACTCCCTTGTGGGGTCCCACAGGGGTCGTCCCTCTCTCCCATGCTGTTCAACATCTATGTAAGGCCGCTGGCAGAGGTCATAAAGAGATTTGGAGTCTGCTGTCATCAGTACGCTGATGACACACAGCTCTATCTCTCCTTTTCCACCACTGCAGATGAGGCTGTCCAGACCCTCAATCAGTGCCTGGGCGCAGTCATGGAATGGACCAGGGCCAACAGACTCAAACTCAACTCCGACAGGACCGAGGTTATGTTCTTTGGGACTACTCTATCTGGTTATGGAGGCCCTTATCCAACCTTGGAGGGCATTTCCCTCCAGCCTTCAGACACTGTCTGGAATCTGGGTGTAGTCCTGGACCCAGCGCTCACCATGGAAGCCCAGGTGGCCGCTGTGTCCAGGACTGCCTTTTTTCATCTTCATCAAATAGCCCAGATTCATCCCTACCTAGATGGGGACTCCCTCAGGACTGTGGTGCAAGCGCTGGTGATCTCGAAACTGGACTATTGCAACGCGCTCTACATGGGGTTGCCCTTGACTCTCCTTCGGCGACTGCAGCGGGTGCAAAATGCAACAGCCAGACTGGTGGTGGGTGTGCGTCGATTCGACCACATCACCCCAGTTCTGGCCTCGCCTGCATTGGTTGCCCGTTGCGTCCCGAATCAGATTCAAGGTCATGGTTTTAGTTTATAAAACCCTCCATGGCCTAGGGCCTGACTACCTGGCAGAGCGAATCGACCAGCGGTCAACATCAGCCCGACCGACTAGGTTGTCGCGGGCACACATGTTGTGGGTGGCCACGCCTAGGGAGGCTCAGAGAACATCCACCCGTAACCGAGCCTTCTCTGTGGCTGGCCCCACTATGTGGAACCATCTCCCCACTGAAGTGCACCTAGCAGAGTCCCTGCCAGCCTTCCGGAAGGCATTAAAAACTCTCCTTTTCCGGGAGGCGTTTGGTGACTAAAAGTTTTTTTTCCCCTCTCTCTCCCGCCATCTGCTATCTTTAATTGTTTAGTTTTGTTATTTGCTTTAATTGTTTTATTTAATGGTCTGTTATTGTTTATATTGGTTTTGTTGTAAACCGCCCGGAGTTCCTCCGGGAAGATGGGCGGTATATAAGCCCAATAAATAAATAAATAAATAAATACCATGCACTCAATTACAAATCTAAACACAAAGGCATTTATGGTATAAAACTGCAACAGTGAACACACACATTTCTCTCTTTTTCTTCTTGTCTTCCCTGGTCAAAAGGCTATTGAAGGCGGGGCATACTATTCTTCCCAGAGGTCTGAAAAGACTAGTTGCAGATTATATAAGAGCATTTTTAAACAATGCCTTCAAGCCTATATTAATCAGTCATCCACCCCTCTCTGTGATTCTTTGCATGTACCTGTTCTACCACTGATATATGATGCTTCCTCAGGAAAACAAGTACTGTATAGTCTATTAGTCCACACATGGCCAGTTTTGACTCAAACTTCTACCTATCTGGCAGCAATATCCCAGCAGTTCTGCAATGAAAAATGGAGTGCAAGAGAAGGCATGTTTCACAACAGAAATTATATGATGCAGCAGTGCAGCTATGCAAAACCACAGGGAAACCATGTTTCAACTACAGCAGGGCTGTCCAACTTTGAACAGCTTGCAGGCTCCCAACCACCCGCCACATGTCCCCACGGGCTCCCCACCAACTGCGGGCATGCATGTGAGCGTGCACGCTCTCCCCACCGCTGCCCCACCCCCCCACATTTGAATTTGGGGCTATATAAGCACCCTCGCTGGTGCGAAACCAAATTCAAATGGTTTGAGCCTTTCCCGTCCTCCCCTTCACCATGAACGAAGAAGGAGATTTGAGCAGCCAGTTGGAGAGATAGGCAGGATATCTCTCAATGCCATTTGCAGGGAATCGTAAGCAGGTGAAGACATCTGCTTGGGATACCCTGAAGCAAATGGTGAGCCACTCTGTGTGACAGAACGCTGGACTGGATGGGCTGTGGCCTCTTCCAGCAAGGCTATTCTTATGTTCTTTTATGTTCACTCTGACCCTTAAGCAAACTTTCACTTGGTGCTCGGGTGGCCCCTTAGAGGCCATATTTTCCTTAGCTCTCTGCTATATGTACTCCCCCTCCCTGCTTTCACTTTTGCTCTGGAGTAGGAGACTCCTCTGGGAGGCAAACCATCAAAAGATCAGCAGAGGTGGATGCAGGAAGGAAGGAAGGAAATAATGGGTGTTGGGGGAGGGCTGTGGGCTGAAATGTTATTCATATTGTAGGAATTAGCCCCTGTTTGAGCACAGATTACAATTTCGGACATAATATAGGCTATGTATCAAGTCTCTGCAAAACCAAATTGTTCTGATCCAGCTCTCCAATGGAATCATAGCTTTAACTTGAGTTAGCTTTTGCTTAAAAATACTGTATCAGGAAAAAACAGTTTAATTCTTTTGCCTTTATTCTAGCAACAGTTTCATTGAAGTGCCTACTGTTCACATTCAGGAAGACAGGAGAGCAGACTTCATTGCCAATAGACTGAGAATGTGTATCCAGAAGGCTGCCGTGTGAGACACACTATCCATGTACATTTGTAGTAAGATTAAGAGAAAAGAATAACGACAGAATGTGAGAAAGCATGCTCCATATTTGTGGTTCCAGAGGAATGCTCTGGATTTATTTCTCACTGGATTTACAATAAATAAAACAGCATTATACATAATTAGAAAGCTTCCTCAATGTTGGCACTATGGTATCTACGTATATTTTGGGGTGTGGTGGCTCAGCGGGTTAGAGTGCTGAAAACTGTCAGCTGCAAAGTCGGCAGCTCAGCAGTTCAAATCCCGGGTGTCTTGCAGCGGAGTGAGCTCCCCCTGTCAATCCCAGCTCCTGCCAGCCTAGCAGTTTGAAAGCATCTAAATGTGAGTAGATAAATAGGTACCAGCGTAAAAAGCGGGAAGGTAAACAGTGTTCCGTATGCAGAAATGCATTCAGCCATGCCAGCCACATGGCCACAGACTTACACAACACTGTCTCTTTGGCTTGGAAACTGAGACGAACAACACCCCTAGAATCAGACACAACTGGCACACTAGTCCCTCCCTCCCTCTGGTGGACACCCTCCCAGCACACTGCCGAGAAGACAAGCAATACATCATCGAAAGCCTTCAAAACAGACACACTACCCAGGGGCACCTGCACTCAACTCATGAATAATCTGCATGAAGCAACTCTGATTCATGGGCAAAACAAAGCCTTCCTTGACACAAACAATATTGGTTTTAAAAAACTTAAGCCAGCCCTGTGGTGTCTTTCATCTCTCCAAGAACACTGCCCACTAGAAATGGGCACGAAACGAACAATTTTTCATTTCTGTTTTCATTTTTTCGTTTCGTTACGCAACAAAATGACAAACAAATTTTGTCTCCAAAATGAAATGAAACGAACAGAAACACTGGAAATTTTGTTGTGTGTTTCATTTTTGTTACGGCAGTACAGTGAACTGCTTTAAAAAATCACAAAAATCACAAAAAATTGAAATAAATGGTAACGAAACGGTAACAAACAAATGAAAACAAAAACGATTTTTTTGCAAAAATTCACAAAAAATGGAAACGAACCGAAACGGACCCCCTAAACGACAAACGACAAACGAAACACCATTTTTCTGATTCGTGCCCATCTCTACTGCCCAGCTCTTCAGACAACCCAAACCAAACTGTGTCCATTCATAAAGGACAAGCATGGGCAGCAGCGACATCAACATGTGTAACTCCAAATGAACAAACTTTTCTTAAATTTGTTTTCACTTAAATTTGGCCATGTTTCTTTTTGTTTGTTTTTATAAAGGAAAGACACAAGATCTTCACACAATTGCATAGCTCCTTAAGTTTAGTCTTCATATATTTTAAGTATATATGCCTACAGGTTTTGACTAATTGTGAGACTCTTGGATGTTACAGCAATTCTGAAGTGCTTTTGTGCTTATGGGACATAAACACAAGGTAGGTAAATAAAGCTTCTAGAGGTAGACAAACTGATGATGCATGTAATTATTACAATGAAAAGACTTACACTTTGATACTCAGATGATGTGTATGAGAAAGATGTCGGGGAAGAGATATAACATATACATAGAGTGGTTGGGATTAGAAATGGGGATGAATAAAAATGATGATTCATCATGATTTCTGATTCCTCAGAGCTCATAAATTGTTGAATCAATGAATCAATGGATTTCCAATGGCAAAAAAATGAATCAATCCATCTCCACTTTAAAATGCTATAAAATGGCCCCCAAGACATATGGCGGCCACAAACTTGCAAACAGGCTTCTCCCAACTCTTCTCTACAATCCCACCATGTTTGGTGAAGATTGGGTTTCAAACATCTGACTTATAAACCCACAAACTGTCCCCTCCAGGAAACTGCCCTTAAATTACTAGGTTGGGGAAACCCAATCTTCAACAGACTTGGAGGGATTGTAGAGGAGATTGAGAGAAAGCTTCTCTGCATGTTTGGGGTCTCTGAGTGCCTGGGGAGAACTCTCCTAGGGGGCATAGTTGGGGGTGTATCACTCAGATACCAAAACTCCTATCTCCACCGAATTTGGAGGGATTATAGAGGACAGTCAGGGAATTCTTCTCTCCAGATTTGTTGTCTCTAGGTTCTTTGGGGGCCATATAATAGCCTAACCAATTAATGAATCAAAACTTGCTAAACATTGGTCAATTAGTATTTGTCAGGGGACTCCATTTATGACAAACAGCCATCCATCCATCCATCGACTGACTGACTGACCGACTGACTGCTCATTCTTCTGCCTGAAGACACCCAGAACAGCACACTCCACAATAGTATCATATTGTAGCACTTAGCTGTTTCCAGAAGAATGTTTGCGTTAATCTACTGCAGCAGAAACAACAAACAAAGCTATGGTACTATAAAGATTTAACAAAAATTAACTTGTTAATCTTTCAAGTGCTAAAGGAATTTTTGCTATTTAGTTAATCTTTTTTTTCCCGGCAGGATCATAGTACAATTGTTTGTGTAAGGTTTGCACAACTTGCCACAACTAACTGTGGCTAATTGACAAGGAGATTAGGTGTGTTCACACTGCATGCCTCAGAATATGCCAGTTTATTCAACTTACTGTATTTATCCGTCTATAAGATGCCACCATTTATTAGTCGCCCCCATTTTTTAGACCCCCAAATAAATAAAATTAATAAATTCACCTTGAGATCTCCTCCACCCCCTCCACCCCCACTGTTTGCTTTCATTTCCCTGTTCTAAACACTCCCCTCTGCTTTGGTGGGTTTGGTTTTTGCAGGATCGGGCTCCGTCGGGCTTGAGCAGCCCATTATTTATTTATTTATTTATTTGTTATATTTATACCCCGCTTATCTACTATGTACTCTAAGCGGCTTACAACAGGCTACAAAGCCAGCAAATTACAATAAATAATCAGACAAACAAAACCTATAAAACACCCTAGACACTGTTAAAACCAAATGACACCTCGACTAAGCGCAGGTTACGATGGTGGGAGAAAAAAGAAATAATAATAATAATAATAATAATAATAATAATAATA
>JAHTLZ010003547.1:27926900-27954045 GCA_023846285.1 Phrynocephalus versicolor | reverse complement strand
AGTATCGCCAAAGGCCTCATGAAAAAGATGGGTTTTCAGCGCCTTTCGGAAAGCCAGCAGGGACTCTGCAGAGCGCACTTCACTGGGGATGGAATTCCAGAGGCTGGGGGCCGCCACAGAGAAAGCCCGGGTCCGAGTACTCATCCTCCGGGCTTCCCGAGGGGTGGCGACCCGAAGCAAGTGCGCTCGCGCCTGCCGAACAGGACGGGCCGAGGTTGACCGCTGAGCGATACGCTCTGCCAGGTAGTCCAGTCCCAAGCCATGGAGGGTTTTATAAACTAAAACCAAGACCTTGAATCTAATCCGGGCTGCAACGGGCAACCAGTGCAAGCGGGCCAGGACTGGGGTGATGTGGTCGTAACGGCGCACACCAACCACCAGCCTGGCCGCCGCGTTCTGGACCCGCTGCAGGCGCCGGAGAAGATTCAAGGGCAACCCCATGTAGAGGGCGTTACAGTAGTCCAGCCTCGAGATCACCAGAGCTTGGACCACTGTTCTCAGAGAGTTCGCGTCGAGGTATGGGCGGATCTGGACGATCCGACGGAGATGGAAATAGGCGGACCTGGTCACCGACGCCACCTGGTGCTCCATGGCAAGCGCCAGGTCCAGGAACACACCCAGATTCCGCACCCTCTCCGTGAGCTGGAGGGAAACTCCCCCCAGACAGGGAAGAGGGCCACCGTACCCCGACGGCGAGCTCCCGAAGAACATAACCTCCGTCTTCTCGGGGTTGAGCTTAAGCCTGTTCGCCCCAGTCCAAGCCAGTACGGCCTCCAGGCACCCGTCGAGAACTTCCACAGCTTCCACAGCAGAGGTGTTAAAGGAGAGATAGAGCTGCGTGTCATCAGCGTACTGATGACAGCAGACTCCAAAACTCCTGATGACCCCCGCCAACGGCCTTACGTAGATGTTAAACAGCATGGGGGACAGAGACGACCCCTGTGGAACCCCACAAGGGAGAATCCAAGGGGCCGATAACTCCCCCCCATGCTGCACGTACTGTGGCCGGCCCTCCAGGAAGGAACGGAGCCAACTGCAAGCAGTGCCTCCGATTCCGACCTCAGAGAGCCGGTCCAACAGGATACCGTGGTCGAAGGTATCAAAGGCCGCTGACAGATCCAGGAGGACCAACAGGGTAGAGCAACCCCTGTCAGCCGCCCTGAGAAGGTCATCTTGCAGGGCGACCAAAGCTGTTTCAGTACCCCGGCGGGGCCTGAACCCGGACTGGCAAGGATCGAGGCACTGCCGATCCTCCAAGTATGACTGCAGCCGGACCGCCGCCACCCTCTCGATCACCTTGCCCATAAACGGGACGTTAGCGATAGGGCGATAATTTGTCAAATCATCCACCGCCAGGCCAGGTTTTTTCAGAATGGGCTTTACCACCGTCTCCTTCAGACGAGAGGGAAAAACCCCCTCGCTGAACGAGGCGGTGGCGATGGCAGAAGCCCATTCGGCCATAGTCCCTCTGGCAGATCTAATTAGCCAAGCAGGGCAAGGGTCGAAAGGAGTGGAGGCAGGCCGGCAATGCGCCATAGCCTTGGAGACCTCGACAGCAGAAACAGGCCCAAGCGCATCCAACCAAGGCGACGAAGGCGGACCAGCAACTGGGGATGGCGGGACAGGACCACTGCAACCAGAGTCAAAACCAGCGCGGATGGCCTCAATTTTAGTTCGAAAAAAGGCTGCAAATTGCTCGCTACTGAACTCAGTAGGAGGAGGCCTGGCCAGACTAGGATTGCTGAGGTCCCGAACCACCCGGAAGAGCTCCGCCTGGCGGTTCGAGGCCTCAGCAATTCTCAGGGAGGTAAATGATGTTCTAGCCTCCCTTATCGCGATGATATAGCGACTAGACTGGGCATCAATGGCAGCCTTACTCAACGCCGTGCGGGATTTCCTCCAGCTGCGCTCTAACCTCCTCCTAACCTGCTTCATTGCCCTAAGCTCCCCCGTGAACCATGGGGAGGGCCGGGCTCGGCAGCGGAGGAGGCACTTGGGGGCGATCCGGTCGATGGTGTGGACAGCTGTTTCATGCCAAAGATTCGCCACACCCTCGGCCGGAACGTCAGTCATTCCACCAGGTAGTCCCCCAAAGAGCTCACCGAACCGCTGAGGGTCCATGAGCCTCCAGGGGCGGGCCAAAACAGAGGGCCGATGGTCCCCGCGGGGAGGAGCCGAGATCGCCAGGGAAAATGAAAGCAGGTGATGGTCTGTCCATGACACAGGAAGGGAGACAAGGTCCCCCACCTCCAGACACGAATCCCCCGACATGGAGGTAAACACCAGATCCAGGGTGTGACCAGATCTGTGGGTGGGGCATAGAACATGCTGGGACAGACCCAAAAGGTATTAAGAAATGCCTTTTCACAAAAGGGTGTGGCTTTTTTCTTTTCTTTCATGAACACAAAACCAAACCCACCAAAGGGGAGAGGAGTGATTAGAAAGGGAAAATTAAAGGAAACAGTGGGGTTGTGTGGGGTGGGAGTGGAGAAGGAGAATGCAAGGAAAGAGGGAGCCCATTCCTGCAAAAAACAAACCATGGATAGAAACAGCAAAGTGAGTTTGGGTTCTCCTCCACCCCCATCCCCACTGGGAAAGGCTTACTTCCATGTATACAAAACCCCTTAAATTTTTGTGTCATGATTTTAGGGGGAAAAATGGGTCATATACACAGAAAAATACGGTAAATGTCGCTTGGCATCTGGTTGATTAGCCATAATTATCTGGGGCAAATTAATCAAATCTTGCATGAATACCAATAGCATTTGCAGAACTAGTAGTACCTTAAATTGGTTAGATGGGATGGACTAAATGATAGAATTATTATTACATGAACAACCTATGAAAGGAATTTTAATCACAGCAACATTAATAAATAAGCATTACTCTATCTTGTTCATTTCTAGATGTTAGTTTCAGTAAAACTGCATTTGCTCTGGAGTACAAATGCCAATTCCTATTAAGTGGTCCCATTAAAGAAAATTGAACAAGTCAGAAATTAGATGACGATTTTATTCACGAGGGTGAATATACTCATACACTTGTTTCCTTCCCAACAGCTGACATGCTCAACAAAGCTAAAGAATGTGCATCCTGATATGATATAAAGATAGTAGACTCAGCAGTATGTATGTATGTATGTATGTATGTATGTATGTATGTATGTATGTATGTATGTATGTATGTATGTATGTATGTATGTATGTATGTATGTATGAGAAAAAACAAAAATCCAAGCCCTACTGAGAATGGGATTAACTACTGCAGCTGCTAGGCACATTCTATTATCTAGCTAGATGACAACTAAAAGCTTCATCCCTCCAATCTAGAATGACGTTACCATCCTGTACAGTGCATTTTATTTTGCATTTACTTTGTATCAGTTTTTTTCGGGGGCGGGGGTTGTTCCTTTTCACTTTTGACTTTTTGTGCACTGTTCTTTTCATTTAAGATGAAACTGCCTCTTTGAGTCATTTATTTCATGTTTTCTCCCATTAATATTTTCTGACAGTAGTCCAAAAGCTCTGAAGAATCTGTGAAAACTATTCCATTTTTTTAAAAAGGAAAAGAAAAGAAAAGAAAAAGCAGAAGCAAGACAATGGAGAATCAATCTACTCCAAAAGCAGGCAACACATCACTACATAAGACAGAAAAAACATCATGAGTTGTAGGCAGGCAGTAGTTTTTATCACATTTAAAGCAATAATATGAATTCAGTGCTCTTCACCCAGCACAACAGGTCATCTGGGTCTGTGCAGCATAATGGAAAAAATATAAGGAAAGAAGTCAGACAACCACTTATTCACCAAAGCAACCAACCATAACACACTACCAAGAAGAACAAGAGAGGCAAGTCCCAGGCTGTGCCCAATGAACCATGACAACTCTTACCCACACTGCTCAGTGGTACATGGGCACAAGTCAAAGAGCCTGTACACAGAAAGGAAGAAATTTTTATGTTTATTTAGTTATTTAGTTATTTATTTTTGTGCTTATTAACCACCTGATTTTCCCTCAGGAACTTTGGGCAGATTGCAGCAGATTGTACAACAGATTGCAGCAACAACTTGCCCAAACACAACCCCCATAAACATTTAAAAACAGTAATGACCACAAAAAAATAAAAATAACAAAGCAAAAAAAGAGTAGGACAGACAATATAAACAAACAACAACCACACAAACTTATAATCGGCAATATCCAAAACATTCCCTGAAGAGCCGGGTCTTTAATGCTCTCCTAAAAGCCGGCAGGGACTCCGCCAGCCTGATTTCCGAGGTCAGTTTATTCCAAAGTGCTGGGCCAACCACCGAGAAGGCCCAATTATGGGTAGAAACCCTTTGGGCCTCCCTCAGTAAGGGCACCTGGAGTGAAAAGGCAAATGAAGTTCTTGTAGGACAGGACGAAGCTGACCTCTGGGAGATACGTTTCGCCAGAGAGCCAGGTCCCATGCCATGGAAAATACAGGCAAAATTTTGTTTTTACAATCAACCCCTACCCTCACCCAAGCAAAACTACCAGAATGAGGAAGGTTATTTCTCCTCCCACTAGTACTTGATGGCTTCTCTTCACTTTGAGTCCTGCAGGAAGCAATAGCCAGTCCAGGCATCACCAAAAATATCTAAGGGTATTTGTACACGACCCCTAAACTCCGCCGCAAATGGCTGCCAGCTCCGGAGCTTACAATTGTTTCCCCACCAGCTCCGGAGTTTGTAGAAAATCAAGTGCGGCCATGCCCACCTAAGTGCGTCCCAGCGCACTTTTCATGTACCTGCTCTTGGAGGGTGGAAAATCCCAGATCCGATGTAAAGGAGTGCGTGCCCGGCTCTCCTCATTTCTGTTTGTTGTTGTTTTTTGCCTCCCGCCCCTTTAAGAGAAGGAATCAGGACGACGGGGAGGCTTGGACCGGCAAACAGAGGTGAGCCTGCATTCTTTTGTCCCCTTTTTTCTCCCTCCCCTCACGCAGACAGGATCAAGGAAGTGCAGAGGGGTGGGGACGCAGGAAGAGCAACAAACCCCCAAGATCTCTGGTCTAAATTTAAGTGGCCAGCGGATCTTAGGGGTCGTGTGAAAAGGCCCTAAGAAAGAATCACCATCAACAAAAAATTGGGGGGGGAGGAAACTACTTTTTAAAAAATTCCAAAGGTGTACATTGGCACAAGCAGACTTTCTGGAAGTCTCAGCTAGAATAATCCAAAAAAGGTGGTAGAATTTCACACACACACACACACACACACACACACACACACACACACACAAGAAAAAAAGATGGAAGATGGAGGGACAGGGGCAGGCAGTGTAATCTGAAAAGATGTTACCAGGGGCTCGCATACCCACAAGGAACAACTGAATCAGAGAAACACTATTGCCTCACTAGGTTATTACAACCTTGTACAGATTCAAAACTCCCACTACCCATCCACCGCCAGGCATCCTGATCAGCTGCTGATACCCACCCTTGTGATGCTGTTGGATGAAACATTTCCTAAGAAAAGCGAGAAATGAAGGATACAAGAAGGATTAAATGAAAGACAAAAAGAAAAAGGAAAGAAAACAAAACAATGGAACTGCTATGATTCAATATGAATCATTCACATTGAAGAGAATCTCTTTTGGTAATCAATTTTAAAAACACAGAGATCAAAAGGGGATGTTCTTTTGTGTTTTCAGTTCCCTTAAACTCAAAAGCCCCACCTGTACTGAGTTACTTCTTATTCTAGCCAGATTCTTCAAGCACCTGCACCTGTTCCTGGGCAGGTTTCATCTGGCCACATTGGCACACGGCTTAGTTACACTCTGGCTGGATTACCATATCATACTTTTACACGGGGCTACCTCCGGAAAGTGCCTGGAAACTTCAGTGGGTCTAAAATGTAGCAGCAGCCAAATTGCTAACAGGGGCAAATCACATAACTCCTCTATTAGAGCAACTCTACGGGCTGCTGACCTGTTTCCGAGCATAATTCAAAGTGCTGGCTCTAACCTATAAAGCCCTAAACAGCTTGGAGCAAGCATTTTCAAAGACCATATCACCCTTTATAAGCCTGTCCAACCATAAAGGTCACTGGGGAGGCCTTACTCTTGGTCTCACCACCTTCACGGGCGCTTCTAATGGGGACACAGGAGAGGGCCTTCTCTGTCACTGCTCCCAGACTCTGGAATTCCCTCCCACAGGACACCAGCCTGGCACCATCTTTACTATCCTTCTGTAAGCAGACAGAGACCTTTCTTGTCAGGCTCCCAAACGCATCTGGTGGGGCCGCTGTGAGATACAGGAAGCTGGACTAGATGGGCCTTTGGCCTGATCCAGCAGGGCTCTTCTTATGTTCTTATAAGTTTTCCCTCAGTGACTAGCTGGTTTGTTTTTAAAGGGATGGCTGTACTCTACAGCTTTAAGTGTGTTTTGGTGTTGCTTATGTTTTTTTTAGCATGTTGTTCCTTTGATCCTTTTTTAGCATTTATTTACTCACTGTTGTTTGTATTAAATATCGTGATTTAGTAGAATAGAATCTTTATTACCTAATCGGCAGATCATTGCAAAATAATACACTACAAATGAGCAGACACACTATCATGCCATAATTATCAATATTATACAATAAAATAAACAATATTAATATTAATACTTTAAAATATAGTATAAAATATAATATTTATTTACTTAAACCAATTTAACTAAAATCTCCTATTGCAGCAATAACTTTACAATTTTAAAACTTTTGCATATAACATTTAAATTACATTCTAAGAAACTATCTTCTTAGATAGTTTATAATAATAGACTATAATATAAGTTGCCAGGTCCTTTTTATGGAGAATGATAGGGTAAAATATTTATTTATTTATTTATTTATTTATTTATTTATTTATTTATTTGCTTGCTTGCTTGCTTGCTTGTTTACTTGCTTGCTTGCTTGCTTACATACTTAGTTGCTTAATTGAACCCCTTCATGCTTATTTTTGCAATTACAGTTGGCTAGAGGTACTCCTGTATCCATAGAAGGCAATGGAATCAATTGCCTCTAGAGGGCTCTGGAGGCATTCAAGAAATTTAGAGGACCAGCTGGCAGATATCCTTTGATTGCATCCCTGCCTTGAGCAGGGGGTTGGACTTGGTGGCCTGTAGGCCCTGCCAACTTCATGATTCTAATATGATTCCTAAGGGCACCTTCTCCTATTCTCTGGCTTTGACCATGAAAACTCTAGGAACAGAATACTGCCAGTCCTATTCCAGCAGGAAATTGGACCATAAATGATTTGAACCAAAGGCCACGAATTTGAATAAACATGTGATGATTGTGAGCAGACTGAAAATACAATATATTGCAAAAATGAACTTTAGACTTAGCAGATACATTTCTTAAGCACAGGGATTTTTTTAAAAAAAATGGCAAATGCCTCATTTATAATTCCATCCAACTGTGGTTTGTTTTGAATCTGAGGAAGGTATTTTTTGTATTGTTCACATTCAACACAAAATCTGATTTAAAAATCAAACAAATTTAAAAATGTGCCAGTTGTTATTACAAACTAGGTTTTGTGTGTGTGTGTGAGAGAGAGTCAGAGAAGGAAAGAGAATGTGTGTGAACTGTATTTATTTAAAAACTAAACAGCATTTGCAATAGCAAGATGAAATTAAAACTAGAACCATGTAAGGCGTTGTCAAGGAGGCCTAAGATAAGAGAAAAACAATTAATTGTAACATGAGCTCATTGTGTTAGCAATACTTGGGAACCAGATAGGGCTTTTCCCCCCTTGCTGTTGTTTTAAAAGACAGTCTAGTGAATAATTCATTCTGCATTTCAGATACAAAAGTGTATAGCAATTGGTAGGCCGACAATAGTAAATGATGCATTCATTCATCCTGAACATTAAGCTAAATGGACATTTTTATAGCAATGCAGATTTATAATATTACGGCATTTCTCTTCTCGTTGTGGATTTTGTTAATAACATCATCCGTTACAGATATTCAGGAGTGATCATCCCCCTTATAGCAACTAATGATACACAGTATTGTCGTATGCATCTCACGCCTTGGAAATGAAATGGCTGACCTTGTCAAAAAGGGATCCAAAAGATGGAGTGTTTCTTATCATTTTTTAAAAAAACTCAAACTGAATTTTCCTTTTGGTCCAACAAGAAGGAATTCTTGGTTAAGGCAAGAAGCATATCTGCTTTGAAACATGTTTTAGAAGCCAAAATTATCACATATTTTATCATTCCTTTTTGTAGCTGCAGAACAGATAATGAAATAGCATTTTATATTATGATTGTCTGTCAAGTGATTGTCAAGCTGAAACAATAATCGACCTTGTTGCGCTCTTTGCATAAAATTTCCAGGCCATGTGCCTCAGGTGGATTCTTTGCAAAATACGTGGCTGCCCTCTTGTGGAAGTTAACCAAAAGGTGCCAGCTTATTGCACATTTTCTCTGAGGAGCTGATGTGGGCAGACACAGTTCCCTCTTTCCATTAATATTCACAATTGCTATAGTTCAAGGGCAGTTCCTCCAGTTTAGCTAGGCTTAAGAGCGATCCCTGGTGGAAAGGCTGTCTATGAACTAGGATGGGTCTCATTAGTCCTAGCTTCACTGTTTAACCATGATGTCCCACTGCGTGGTTTGAACTGGTCCAAATGTTTTAAAGAAAAGAGCTTATTTAGCATCAAGGTTAGAATGCAGAATACCCATAATAGTATATTTGTTGATCACCTACATGTATAGCCCCCTTTTCCTCTAGTGAGTTTGGAGTCAGCCCCCCAGTTCCTTTGGTCATTTTAAACCCATGCACTACGGGTTAAAGTGAGCAAGGACTAGGGATGGGCATTTCATTTCAGAACCAGTAGGTTACGAAACGAACCACGAGAGCCCAGGTGATCCTCTGAACTGGCTGATACACGCTGATCCAATTGCCTTACCTTTCTCTGTCATGTGCAGGGTTAAAATCCAATGAGGAAGTATGCTGCAACGTCATCTGTGCTTGATCTGTGATGCTGGCCTTTGAGTAAAAAAATTAAAAATTTAAAAATTTAAAAGCACTGACCGGGCCTGTGGGCCAGCTGGTCAGCGCTTGAATACCTAAACAAAAATTTAAAAAAATTAAAAAGTTCCAACCTGGGGCATGGGCCAGCTGGTTGGTGCTTGAATGAATAAATGAATAAATAAATAAATAAATAAATAAATAATACATTTTAAAGTGCTGACCCGGCCCGTGGGCCAGCTGCTTGGTGCTTCAATAAATAAATAAATAATAAAAATAAAAAAGTCCCAACCCGGCCCGCAGGCCAACTGGTCAGTGGTAGAGTAAAAAAATAAAAAAATAAAAATAAAAAGAGCCAACCAGGTCTGCAAGAAAGCTGGTTGGTGGTAGAATAAAAATAAAAATTGTAAAAAAATTAAAGCACTGACCCAGCCCGCGGGCCAGCTGGTCAACACAGTAAAAAACTAAAAAAACTAAAAACTAAACATATGAAAAACAATTTTTTTTAAAAAAAAATAGTTTCATTCTAAGTGAAACAAAACAATAGAAGACAAAATGAAAAATGAAACAAAATGCCATTTTGGTGTTTGAAGCCCATCTCTAAGCCCAGATGTACCTTCCTGCAGCCATGAGGCCTCCCAGGCCAACCCTCCTCCAGGTGAACACAATGTAGGTGCCTGGCAGGCAAAACTTCCAGAATGGAGGACTCTAGGGTTCTGAGCTTTAAAATAACACATATGCCTGTTGTCCAAAAACTGGGGGGAAATGCTGGCTATTTTATTTGTTGGCCTTATTTATATGTCTTATTTATATTTGGTAACAGATCTCAAGGTGGCTCACAATAAGAAAAGAAAAATGATGTAACATATAGTAAATTAAAGATTAAAAAACAATTAAACTACAGGCTAATTGAAATACAGTTGAATAATTTGTTTATTTATATATATATTTATTTATAAGCAGGTAAAACATTAAAAAGTTTCTTAACTCTAAGAGGCATTAAGGGATTCAAACATGTTTGTTAAAAGCTACAATCCCCCAGGGATAATGTTTGAAAAATAATGTTATTCGAAGCAAAACCAGAAGCTAGGGGTATCAATGCAAGAGGGAATGAATTGCATAAATCCCCTTAAAGCTATCCATACACGACTAGAAGAAAAAGCTCAGCCTACTGCTTGAGCTTTGAACACCTGATTGATTGGCCGGCCTTCTGGTTAGCTGCAAAACCTGCTTGCTTAAGTAAAATAGAACATAAAATGGGTGATTAATGAAAATGAAAAACCAAAGCCTCTATTGATGACTTTGAGTACCTAAAACTAGCATTTTAAATGAATCTGTTAGGAACAGATCTCTGTTAATAATCTAATGATTTCAACACTCTAAAGTTTAACCCTTAATAGAAATTAATTAGTTCTCTAAATTCTAACATACAGCTAATGAACTTTTAAACCTAAAATGCCAGACTCTCCAAATTCATCTCATTGCCTTTGTACACAGAGAGACATGAGACTCTATGTCAAGGAACTGAGTGTAATGTTTGTGTAGTACTTTCCCCCCAAGTTCTCTTACAAACTTTTGCAGATAGTGTCTTAGGCGGTTACTTCACATCCTTATGTGTTCTGTGACTAGTTTTGTACCATGACAGAATTGGTCACGATCACGTGGTTTTGTCCCTGTTTCAGTGTTTCCATGATCGTGATAACTTGTCTCGTGACAAGTGTTACCTCATGGCCTTGTACAGTGACAAATACTGAATTTGTCTAGCTTCCTTTTTCCTTTCGGGGGGGGGGGGGGCTTTAAAAATTCTTTTTCGATATTTTGCTTCTGAAAAGTCAAAAAAACCAGATACAGTTTTCTGAGATAAATGAATGTTTTGTTGCGTGACAGTCATTACTACATGGTCTTACCTCAGAACAGAAAGCAGGAACAAAGAGTGACAAGGGAAAACCCTACCCCAGCACCAGGTACCATATTGTCATGCTTAGCACCCATTCCGGGGGCATGGTCGAGACAAATTTCGGTAGTTGCCTGACGGACGTGAAGTAACATTTGTTTTACCACTCCTAAGTGCAACACTAACAGAGACAAAATGGACATGAAGCTGAGAAGCAGAGAGAGACTGTTAGGGAAGTCAAAATAGCTACATTCCTTTGCCATGATGAAGCAGGAGATCTCTCTCTTGGGAACTTGGGGCGGAGAAGGAAGAATGCCTGATGAATATGCAGATTGCTACACTGGGATTGGTTAATACCTGAGGCACTGGAGAAGATGGGGGGGGGAGATTGTTACTAATGAATAATGCTGCTTCGGACACCGCAGAGAGCCTTAGAGAGAATTGCAGGTGGCTCTGTTTTAGAGCAGGCATGTTCAAAGTTTGGACATACCTGTTTTAGAGAATTTAGTCCAGTGTTGATGAACCTATGGCAAAGGTGCCAAAGCAAAGGTGGTACTCGGAGGCCTTTCTGTGGGCACCCGACATCACCCCTTCACAGCTACCTGTATTCAGGTTAAATTAATGTATTGCCACTTTACGAAAAATTAGTGGGTTTTCAATCGCATTTTGGGCACTCGGTCTCTAAAAGGTTCACCATCACTGATTTCGTCTGTGCAGCCAAAATGAGTTTTGTAGTCATTAGCACTCATACTGTATTACCTAGTTAGGTGTTCTTATTTTCTTTGATTGTCTTTCCTGGAACATGCTACCAGATTATGCTTTATTCTTTCATCTTTGCTGTTGCCTTGTGTACTGCAATTTTAAATGATTTTGACTTTCCCCCTACTTTTGTACTTTTTAATAAAAAACTAATATTTTTTTCGAGGTGTGATCCTTTGGTAGAAAGCGTAAGTGAGGCTAAAACCCAGTGTCTTGATCAGAAAAGTGGTTTTGCAACTTTGGAATATTTTTTGTTATTTATTCTATTTGGCAGGGTTGGTGTAACTCTTTAAAGTCCACAAGCAAGTTTAAGTTTATGAAGTCTAGGGTCAGAGAGCCCTAGGGGCACTACCACACTCACCCTCCTAAGATTTGGAAAGGGTGGTGAAATTTTGAATGGTGGAAAGGATGGTGGAATTTTGTGGTGCAGCCTGGCTATTGCCTAGATTTCCAGAACTCCACTTCCCTTACACTCTGTTTTAGGACATAACATCCTTCCTCAATCTAATGGTGCTTACATTAGAACTGCTAGCCCCAGATCACAATTATATTACAGTATAGGGTTTGTAGTCCATGGGGAGAGGACGGAATCCCAGATCAAGGACGGTAGTTTTAAAACAACAAAAAGAGTGTTGCTGAAGGTACCCCTAAGGGGGCAAGAGGGTAGGGACCTTGTGGATTCCACCAGTTATTACAGAACTGATAATTCAAGTAGCAAGTTAACACTGCTAACAAGTTAAATCATTTCACTGATGATAGTGCAATAACTGCAAAGGTTACATAAAAGCAGTGGTTCTCAACCTGTGGGTTCTCAGATGTTCCTGGACTGTAACTCCCAGAAGTCATCATCACTAGCTGAGCTGGCCAGGATTTCTGGGAGTTGCAGTCCAGGAACTTCTGGGGACCCACAGGTTGAGAACCACTGCATTAAAGGATCTGGCACATTCTCCACATTTCCCCATTGCCCCCCCCATCCATTTCTTCTTTTGTTTCCTTTTGGTACGTGTGTCTTAGATTGTGAGTCTGCAAGTGGCCACTATCTTGCCCCTTAATCATGGAATGTCAGAAACAAGAACATGAGCTTTCATGTCATCACACTAAGAGCCTCGGATGCTTCTATCAAGGAAGGCACCTGGCTTCTTTCCATCTGTCTATGCATCTATTACCTTGCCTCACAGTCCCAAACAGGAGAGGTGGCCAATTGGCATGTTAACCCAACCAGCCCAATTTTGAAGCTCAAACACAGTTTGGAAGAGAGGAGAGAATGAAACTGAAATGTTATTGTCACAACAAGAAGGAACATAAGAACATAAGAAGAGCCATGCTGGATCAGGCCAAGGGCCCATCTAGTCCAATTTGTATCTCACAGTGGCCCCAACTGAATGCCTCTGGGAGTGCGCAAGACTAGATATCTGTCCCCTGATACTACTCCCCTGCAAGGAAATATGGTATCTGTCTCCTGATACCTACTCCCCTCCCAAGGAAATATAGGCTGATGCAGAAGAAAGTCTTCATTCAGCAGTACTCAAGGGCTCACTACCTGGGCTGCACATTGCCCCCTCCCACACACATCATCATCATCATCATCTCTATACTACTAGCCAAGAGGGAAGCCTGAAGGCCTCTTTAGAAGCTGATATCAGGGTCACCACCTGCCGGGCCATGGTGCAGGCTTATGAAGGGTGCATGGAGGCTGCAGCACCTGCTGACCAAATGTCAGAAGGCCACATGACTTCCCTGTTGTGCAGCGGCTGAGATAGGCAAGGAGCTATCCAAGAAGAGGCAGGATTTGGTACAGTTTCTTTAAAGCCATTGGAGGCTGAGGAGAGAGAGCTAAAAGGGATGAGAGAGTAAGGGCCATTAGAGGTCTGCTGCAGGAAGCAGCACTGTGCCTTCAAGACCAAACACAGGAGGCAGTAAGTTGGGAGGGTGGCACAGAATGACCCCACAAAATGGCACCTCAGCATGGCAACGATCAGGAAATCAGCAAGAGTGAGCAATATTGTTATTCCGAAAGACAAAAGGCTTAACAATTTAGTTACCCAAGAATCTAATTCAGTTATGTTTAAGATGAAGGAGGTAGTGGTTTGAAGATACGTATGAAATTAAATTAAACTTTCATTTAAGTTAGACCACTGTACAAATTAAGTAGAAAAATCGCATATTTTAGAGTACTTATCTCCCAATTTCTCTCCTGTGTTGCCCCTTGGAGAAAAGGAAAAAAGCTATGTGAGCTTTTGAAAAGCCAATTTCACACTCACCCCTCCAAAACCATTATTTCTGTTTTCATCTCCTCATAACATTGCCTCATTCCCCTCCCACTTTTAATTTACTCATTCTCAAATGGATCGTAGCAATAATCCTAAGAAGTCAAAATGGAGTTTCTTCAAAAGACAAGAAGCTTCGATGCGATGTCTAGTGTAGAAAAAAAAAGACCATAATCTCGACGCAAGAAAGCACTCTGCTACCTTCCAACCCATCCATATCACCTGTTGGTTTAAAACAATTTAACACTGCACGGGAAGCCTAATTAGATTCTAAAAAGCACCTTGTCTTGCCCCGATTCATTTTAGTTCTGCATGTAGATGAAGGGACCACCTTCAATGTTCAATTAGGCTTACCCACAGGAAAGTATTGATGGGGTAGCATGTGCCTAATAGGGCAAACCAATGAAAATGGAGAGAAAATCTTAGTTTTCTTACTCTTTTATATTGATTGTATGCATGCACGCATGCGTGCATGCTCACACACACACACACACACACACAGAGAGAGAGAGAGAGAGAGAGAGAGAGAGAGAGAGAGAGAGTTAATTTACGTCTTTGTAAAGCATTTTCCAGCAAAATCTATATGTCTGGAGATTCTCTGAGTGGAGAGTGTACCTCAATTATCAAACTCAGCTACCTTCAGCAGCAAAATACTGCTGAAAGCAGCAGAATGACTAAAGAGGAAACAAAGCCCACAGCAGGGGAAATTCGATAGCCACCCCACCCCCCAATTCTGTTTCAGACTTTTCTTCTGTGTGACAATAATTTAGTGCCATCAAGTCATGTCATGATTTATGGTGAATGGCTATTTTTCAGGGTGTCCCAGCTTAAAAACATACATAAGTGGTTTACCATTCCTTCTTCTTGGGGAATTCTGGGACCATGCAACTTGCTCAAAACCATATAGACTGGCTCTATTCACGGGGATACACGTAAATGGACCATGGGGTTAAATTCCAACTTATTTCTAAATACTTAATTCAAAGTTTGAGTTTAAACAAAATTTATACTGATTTACCCTCCTATTATGCAACAAATTAACCAATTTGGCTAATCCCTTTTACAGTTGTACCTTGAGTTATGAAACTAATTTGTTCCTCAGGATGCTCCATATTGTGAAGATTTTCATAACACCGATCCGAATGGGGCACAGTGCACCCTGAGAATTGAAGTATTCTGCAAATTTTTCATATCTTGAGTGTTTCCATAGAAAAGTTTTGTGACTCGTATTTTTGCAGAAGGTTTTTTTTTCCTGACAGAAGTCCATTTTTTCAGACAGACTTTCAGACCAACTTTCTTCGTAACTTTCCATTACTTGAGGCAGTCGTATCTCGAGGGACCACTGTATCATGGACTTAGGTGATTGTTGAGGGAGGCCTACTAGTCCTGTAGCCCAAAGGACATGGAGTCTAAAAGTTTTCTACATGTCTTTATGGCAGCAACAGGGTTAAGACTAGCCAGGAGAGGACTCAAGATTAGCACCAGCCAAATGGCCCCAGTTGCCAAGTTTATTTTAAAGAACAAGGAGGGCTTTAAAAAGCAAAGTGTTAAGAACATAAGAACATAAGAAAAGCCATGCTGGATCAGGCCAAAGGCCCATCTGGTCCAGCTTCCTGTATCTCACAGTGGCCCCACCAAAAGTGTCTGGGATCACACGAAACTAGATATCTGTCTCTCCATACCACTCCCCTGCCTCTAGTCCTTGAAATACCCTGGTTTTAAGCCTGGAGATTACACATCTCCATCATGGTTTGTAACCTGTGATGGACTTCTCCTCCAGGAATCTGTCTAATCCCCTTTTGAAGACTGCCAAATGGCAAATGCTTTTCAATGTAGCCAAAGGTAAAGTAATACATATTGGGGCAAAAAAAAAAAATATCAAAATTTTATCTATCAACCCATGGGGTCTGAGCTATCCGTGACAGATCAGGAAAGAGATCTTGGTGTTGGTGGACAGCTCCATGAAGGTGTCTTCCCAATGTGTGGCAGCAGTGAAGAAGGCCAATTCCATGCTAGGGATTATCAAAAAGGGGATTGAAAATAAAACAGCCAACATTATAATGCCATTATACAAAACGACAGTAAGGCCGCACCCGGAGTATTGTGTACAATTCTGGTCACCGCATCTCAAGAAAGACATAGTGGAACTGGAAAAGGTGCAGAAGAGAGCAACTAAAATGATTACTGGGCTGGGGCACCTCCCTTATGAGCAAAGGCTAAAACATTTGGGGCTCTTTAGTCTGGAAGAAAGGCACCTGAGAGGGGGATATGATTGAGATGTACAAAATAATGCAGGGCATGAGTAAAGTGGATAGAGGGAAGCTCTTCTGCCTCTCACAAAATACCAGAACTAGGGGACATACACTCAAATTGAGGGCTGGGAGAGTGAGAACAGACAAAAGAAAATATTTTTTTACCCAGCGCGTTGTTAGTTGGTGGAACTCCCTGCCACAGGATGTGGTGATGGCATCTGTCCTGGATGCCTTCCAAAAGGGATTGGACAGATTCCTGGAGGAAAAGTCCATCACAGGTTACAAACCAAGCTTAAACCTGGGGTACTTCAAGGGCCAGATGAAGGGGAGTGGTATCAAGGAGACATATATCTAGTCTCATGCGCTCCCTGATGCATCTGGTGGGGCCAATGTGAGATACAGGAAGCTGGACTAGATGGGCCTTTGGCCTGATCCAGCATGGCTCTTCTTATGTTCTTATGTTCTTATCCGGCCTTACTATCATTTTGTACAATGGCATTATAATGTTGGCTGTTTTATTTTCAATCCCCTTTTTGATAATCCCTAGCATGGAATTGGCCTTCTTCACTGCTGCCATATATTGGGTAGACACCTTCATTGAGCTGTCCACCAACACACCAAGATCTCTTTCCTGATCTGTCACAGATAGCTCAGACCCCATGGGTTGATAGATAAAATTTTGATATTTTTTTTTTGCCCCAATATGCATTACTTTACCTTTGGCTACATTGAAAAGCATTTGTCATTTGGCAGCCCACTCCCCCAGTTTGGAGAGATCCTTCTGGAGCTCTTCACAATCTTCTCTGGATTTTACTACACAGAAAAGTTTTGTGTCATCGGCAAACGTGGCCACCTCACTGCTTATCCCTGTCTCCAGGTCATTTATGAACAGATTGAAAAGCACCAGTGCCAGGACAGATCCCTGGGGCACACAGTTTTTAACCTTTCTCCATTGTGAAAATTTTCCATTGACACCTACTCTTTGTTTCCTGGATCTCAACCAGTTCTCAGTGCATAAGAGGACCTGCCCTCTTACCCCCTGACTGTGCAATTTTCTCAGCAGCCTTTGGTGTGGTACTGTGTCAAAAGCCTTCTGAAAATCAAGATAGATAATATCCACTGGTTCACCGAAAGCTACATGCCTGTTGACCTTTTCAAAGAATTCTAAAAGGTTTGTCAGGCAGGACTTACCCTTACAGAAACCATGCTGATTTTCTCTCAGCAAGGTTTGTTCTTCTATGTGTTTTAAGATTTTCTCTTGGATGAGGCTTTCCAACATCTTCCCTGGGACAGACATAAGGCTAAATGGCCTGTAGTTTCCCAGGTCCCCCCCCTCCTTCCTTTTTTAAAATTTGGTATGACATCCGCTATCCTCCAGTCCTCAGGCACTGTGGCTGTTTTAAGAGACAAGTTGCATATTACCGTTAAGAGATCCGCAATTTCAGTTCTCAGTTCTCTAATAATCCTTGGGTGGATGCCATCTGGGCCCGGTGACTTATAGATCTTCAATTTATCAATTAAACCTAAAACTTCCTCTCTTTTACCCTGTATAGTGGACCCTTGTATAACAAACAGCTTGTATAACATAAAATCTGTACAACATAAAAATTCCGGAGATAGGGGAAATTTGCTTAACATAATCGCCTATGGGGAAAATCCGTACAACATAAAATGGGATTACTCCATTTTCAATGCATTCCTATGGGAATTTGTATAAAGGAAAATTTGCTTAACATAATTTCATTTGGAATGAATTAATTCCTTTATACAAGGTGCCACTGTCTTTGAATTAATTCTTTAGTCAAGAGGGGCTGTTCGGGCAGTGGAATCTGCCCAAGGTCTTCTGTCGTGAAGACAGATGCAAATAACTCATTTAATTTCTCTGCAATTTCCAAGTCCTCCTTTATCTCCCCTTTTACTCCCTCACCATCCAGAGGGCCAACCGGTTCTCTGGAAGGTTTTTTTTACTTCTAACATATTTAAAGAACCTTTTATTATTTCCTTTTATATTGCTAGCCATAAGTTCCTCAAAGTCTTTCTTTGCCTCTCTTATCATTTTCTTACATTTCTTTTGCAAGAGTTTGTGTTCCTTTTTATTTTCCTCATTTGGGGAGGATTTCCATTTACGGAAAGACCTCTCCTTGTGTTTTAGAGCCTCTCTAACTCCACTTGTTAACCATGCCAGTGCCCTCTTGGACTTAGATGAGCTCTTTCTTTGTGGTATGCACTTGTGCTGGGCCTCTACTACCGTTGTTTTAAACAGGCTCCATGCACTCTGAAGAGTGTTCTGCTTATATACTGCCCAATACCACTTCAAGTACTCTCTAGGCGGTTTACAGTTTAATATGCATTCTACACATTGCTCCCCACCCCAAGCAAGCTGGGTACTTATTTTTACTCACCTCAGAAGGAGTGAACCATGAGTCTGCTACCTGGGATTGAACCCCAGGTTGTGAACACAGTTTTACCTGCAATACAAGCATTTAACCACTGCTCCATGAGGCTCCTAAGGAGGGATTTTGTGTCATAAAGACAGTAGAAATGCGACAGCGTCCACTATAAGCGAAACATCTCAAAATGCCATAAAGTGAAGTGTCTTGCTTTTAAAACCCTTTAACAACACAATAACCCTTCATGTATTTGTCACAGAAAAAGCTCCAGAAGCAGTGGACAAAAGATTCATAGTGTAAATGAGTGAGCAAGTGTCACCTAACATTTCCAGACATAGTGTCACTGCACAGTAAATGTTTATGGCAGCTGCCAGAGGAAAAGATATAAGAATGGAGTTAAGCCAGGCTCCCTCTAGTCTAGAGTGAATAACGCACAAGGACAGCAGCCACCACAAACAGAAGACCTGTGATACAGAGCCCCAGCAAACTAAAGGGAGCTTAGCAAACCCAGCAAACTAAAGGGTGCTTGGAAATTGAACGAGGTGCTCAAGAGAAGAAACAGTCCAACACATATTATATTAATCCAAAATAAGAAAAAAAATTAAGCCAAATTATTATTGTAGCATTTCATATCTGGCAGTGACTTAAGAACCCTTGATTAATATTTAATTCTAGGAGACGGTTACCCAGCACATGTATGTATTTCATCTCAGCTAAATTCTTGTTCTGTAATATTTCTTCTTAAGGACTGCAACTTTCAGATCAGGTGTAAACTGTCTGGGTAAACAGATATTATCTAAAAACAGGAATTTGGCAGTTGGGTCTGTCATTAGGAGCTGGTAACCTTTAGAAACGGACAGTTGTCTCTCAGTTTCCTGTGCGTGGCTCAATCCGTCCATGAGAAACACAGCTCTGACCCTTATCCGCCTCTTTGATGACTATCTTGGGATTTTTATCATTATTTTGAGGTGCTCCATGGCATTTCCACTCTATCTAGATTGTATGGTCCCTTGCTGATAATCTGAGCCAGGGCACTGTGATTAATTCACTCAATATAGAAGGTCCAGTTATTTGTTCTGACCCTCAGGAGGAGTCCACATAGAATTCTTCTTTCTATGAGGAAGATGGCTATAGGTCAATCTATACAGTAGATTCTTCTCATTCTGTTGGGACAGTTCTCCCTTAGGTTGTGGAGAGCAAGGCACAAGTTTGCATTTTTGCCCTGGTTGTTGTCAGTGTTGTGGAAATATCCTTTAGAGTCTGAGGGGAAAAGGCCTCTAGGTCACCCAAGAGCATCATCTGTGTGGGTTAGATGGGGCAAAAGGACAGCCCCCCATAAGGGACTAACTCTTTTGCTGGGCTCAGTGTGTGGTTGCATAGATTTATGTTATTGTGTAAAATGTACACTGTTCTTGTTGAGGGGAAAGCAGCTCTGTAGTAAACTAGGTATCTTGGCCCCCCATGTGAAAGTAAATTGTGCATCACAGATATTTTTTTTATCATGATGGTGAATATTTGTGCAATATACAGTGCAGTGCTAAAGATTAAGTTTTTTTAAAGAAGTAAAAGTCCATGTAGGAATGCACAAGGTAGATGATTCACAAAAACTAAAGAATGCAAATATATACACAACTAAGAATGCGAGACTACAGAGTAATGTTTTAACAACCAAACAGAAAACGGCAGGGAGTGGGGTCTTCAGAACAGAAAGGTCAGAGATAGCCCCAAATTCCAGACACCCAGGAGATCACAACCTGTGGTATCTCTTTCCATTCGGTCACTTTCTGAAGTCTAGATCCACCCTCAAACTCAATGGGATGATGACTTGATATCTGTTGAGTTGTTGGTCCAGATCCTGTTGTGCAGTTTCACAGGTGTGATTAATATTGATTAATCATCATTAAGAAATCTCCACAGGCATTACCTGATGCACACTGAGTTGTGTGACTGACTCAGGTTGTTGTAACACATAATATCTATGGAGATTTCTCAGCTTGCTGCATCTCACTGCTAAATTTGCACAACTGTGCAATAGGATTTCCACCTATGGGTGTATTATCGATAGACGAACAACCAGATTAAGGCCTACATTTTTTAAAAAAATGTTTGTAGCTATTTTAAAAAATGATGCATAATTGTCATGTGTGATTTATTTCTGTCATATAAAATGATTGATTTCCATGCATGCTTAGCTTCTGAAAGTGGGAAAGGATGTAATTTCCCCCCATTAATTATTCAAAACAAAAGTTAATGCTGCCTTAACCCAGTGCTGCCAGCTATAAGAAGCAAAGATAATTATTTGTTTCAGTTATGGAGCAGGCAGTTGAGGAAGTATCCAGGAACAGATCAGTCCCAAAGAAAGTAAACTGGCAACACAATGAAATATTCATCTACTCACAAGAAAACCTCACTGCACACTGGATTTATCATGAGGTTTGTGAGCACATATATTCCTTATTTATTTCAGATTTCCTTCATAGCTTTTTCAAGGTGATTTTTCAGGGCAAAGACTCACACAAACTACATTCCCTTAAATTACAAAAATGAAAAACTGAACCATTAACAAAATTAATGTTTAAAGAAGAACTCCTTTCATTAAAATAATTCATAAATACTAAACTGTAAGATTTAAAGAGTTAGCAAATACCTATTACTGGCTAATCATATTTTAGTGACTTACAGTTTTAAAAATAATATCTATATATACAATAACCACACTAAACAGGGGTCTTCAACCTAAGACCCTGGGGCCGGATGCAGCCCCCCAAGGTCCTGAATCCGGCCCCCAGGACCAATTGGAACCCCCCCACACACACACACACACCTACCCCCTGCTTTGCGAGCCAGCCAGCCTCCACAGCTGCTTCTATTGCTGAGGCAGTTCAAAGCTGTGGACTATGTCGCTTCTCCCACTCCCCCCAACTACTGCCCAGATGATCAGCATGCTGGCTAGTGGGGCATTCATAGTGGGAGGGCTACGGCAAGGTCCCCCACTCCCCCACTCCCCGTCCAGATGGTCAGGGCGCCGGGTGCAGCCGAGCAGGTCAATTTAAAACAGGATGGCTGCGGCAAGGTCTCCCACTCCCTCCATGGCCCTGAGGCCCCACCCCTGCTCCTCCTCCACCCTGCACACCTGCCTTCCTTTTGTGGCTGTCGCCTGTGTTATTGTAGTTGTGAGGAATGAAGGGGACAGGCAGAGGCAGCACCAGCCAGCCTTCTGAGCTGGAGCAGCCATGGCAGTGGACTGCTGAAGGGATGGATGGCAGGCGACCGAGGGGGAAACGGAGCTACATCCCTCCCACCCATCCCCCTCTGAGCTGCTGCCTTGGACCATGGAGCGAGGGAGGGGAGGAGGGAGCACAGCCATGGCCGGAGGCTGAAGCTGCCACCACCACCACCGGGTTAGAGACCAGCAAGGAGGAGGTGGTGGAGAAAGAAGAGAAGGGAAAAGAAGGCCAACAGTGGCCTGGGCCTGGTTCCTGGGAGGGTGGCAGGGCTGCATTTGTCCTCGGTTGGTGATGGGTGGGCTGGCGAGCCAAGAGAGCATAGCAGCCTGGCTGGACTTGGCCAGTGAGAGGGTTGCAGGTGGCTTTGGGCATGCCTTCATGCCTCCGCTCCCTCCTTCCCAGCCCTTACTCCCTCCCTCCCTCCCAGGCCGGGCCAAGAGAGGAGGCAGCTTTCCCTCCAGGGCACAGTGAGGACGTGATGGCCCGGGCACACAGCTGGATCTGCGAACAGTGGCACCAGCTTAGCTGCCCTTGCTGCGGCTGCCGCTCCTCATCCTAAGTGGCCACCCAGAAAGTGATGAGGGGCCTGAGTTTGCCTGGGCTTCCACCTCCTTCCCAACGCAATGAAGGAAGGCAGGAGAGCCGCTCCAGCCGCTGCCACTGGAGGAGGAGGAGGAGGAGGAAGAGGCGCAGCAGAGGGATACCAGCGGTGGCACCTCAGGGTGGTGATCTGGAGCAGGAGGCATTGCTGGGGCCCCAGAGACACAATGATCATGGGCCAATCGTGGGGGGCTCCGCCCACTTGTCCCTCCCTCCCCCTTTTCCCCATGTCAGCCTGTTTTTTTTTTTTTGTTTGTTTTTTTTGACTGTGGTCCGGCTCCCAGTGGTGTCTGGGGCGTGGTGGACTGGCCCACTGTTTGAAAACTTTGAGGACCCTAAATATCCCCAAAATGACGCTCCTACAAAGCAATATTTTAGAATTAGTAAAAAAAAAAAAAGGTTGCCTGTTACATGTTTGCTTAAATTACTGAAGTCTAGCGTTATTTTTTTTAAAAAGCTCTAACTACAAAATAACATACTAGAGCTGCAGCCACATTACTTAAGAGTCAGAATCCTTACTGGGGATAATGTATGCGAGGGTAATCATGCAGTAATTTTTCTTCTCTGGCTGTCAGTTATGCAACTGAGCGCACCATTTGGTGCATGACCATCTCCCTGACCTTGTGAAGCAGAAGGTCTCAAAGGCGAGCTGTCAGAATTGTGCCTATAGATGCTGTGCAAATCCAGCTGAATTTTGACCAAGCTCTATTCAGGACATATATTAAAATAAGGTTGTGCAACCAATTCAGCCGACTCTAAAATGCCTGAAATGCATCAATTTGGACACATCCAAATGAAGTCCGAACTAGATCCAATAAGTCTATAGTAGGATTTAATCGGGTTTAATCAGCCTGAAGCTATTCAGGCTTATTTGACAATATGGACCAGATGGTGTGGCTGCAAAACAGTACTATAAAAGGAAAATGATTGGAGTGAGATGGACTTGGCTCACTGACACCTCTCTAGCTCCCTAGATTGGGTAGAAATAACTGTGGCTCTCTCCACTGACGAGTCTTGGGCAGAAGGTAGCCAAGAATATTCACTCACTCTTTTGCTAGTACTGCCAACAGGGTCAGAACATTCTTGGAAGCACTTTAAGGGTATTTGTACACGACCCCTAAACTCCGCCGCAAATGGCTGCCAGCTCCGGAGCTTACAATTGTTTCCCCACCAGCTCCGGAGTTTGCAGGAAATTAAGTGTGACCACGCCCACTTAAGCACGTCCCAGCGCATTTTTCATGTACCTGCTCTTGGAGGGTGAAAATCCCCAGATCTGGATGTAATCTGGTGAGTGCCGGGCTCTCCTCGCTTCTGTTTGGTTTTTTTTGCCTCCGCCCCTTTAAGAGAAGGAATCAGGATGACGAAGGGGTGGCTTGGACCGACAGACAGAGGTGAGCCTGCATTCTTTTGTCCCTTTTTTTCTCCCTCCCCTCACGCAGACAGGAGCAAGGAAGTGCGGAGGGGTGGGGACGCAGGAAGAGCAACGAACCCCCAAGATCTCTGGTCCGAATTTAAGTGGCCAGCGGATCTTAGGGGTCGTGTGAAAAGGCCCTAAGTTGGCTCTTGGTGCTAGTTTTGTGATGGCCATACTTCACCTTTCCCCTTCCATCCTTCTACCAACCCAGTACCAGTCCTCAATCCACATTTTGTATTGTTTTCCCCTTGCAAACCCACTTCCCTTCCTTGCTGTATCTGCTGTTCCTTTCTATTAAGTCAGTGGTTCTCAACCTTCCTAATGCCGTGACCCTTTAATGCAGTTCCTCATGTTGTGGTGACCCCTAAACATAAAATTATTTTTGATGCTACTTCATAACTATAATTCTGTCACTGTTATGAATCGTAATGTAAATATCTGGTATGTAGGATGTATTTTCATTGATACAAACTGAACATAAAGCATAGTGATTAATCACAAAAACAATAATTTGGTGGACAGAACACCTGAAGAACTATGGATGGAGGCTTGTAACATTGTAAAGGAGGCAGCAAAGAAAACCATCCCAAAGAAAAGAAAATGCAAGAAGTGGCTGTCCAACAAGGCCCTACAAATAGAGACGGGATGCAAAATGCAAGGGAGAAAGGGAAAGATACAGAAAACTGAATGCAGACTTCCAAAGAATAGCAAGGAGACACAGGACAGCCTCCTTGAACGAACACAGCGAAGAAATAGAGGAAAACAATAGAAAAGGAAAAATCAGAGATCTATTCAAGAAATCTGGAAATATTAAAGGGGCATTTCATGCAAAGATGGATATGATAAAGGACAAAAGGGTGCTGTAAAAGTGCTACATGCAATATGCCAACAAATTTGGAAAACTCAGCAGTGGCCAGAGGACTGGAAAAGATAGGTCTACATCCCAATCCCAAAGGAGGGCAAGGCCAAAGAATGCTCCAATTATTGAACAATTGCACTCATTTCATACGCTAACAATGTTATGCTCAAAATTCTACAAGGGATGCTTCAGCAGTATGTGGACAGAGAACTCCCAGAAGTGCAAGCTGGATTTTGAAGGGGCAGAGGAACTAGAGATCAAATTGCCAACATGCACTGGATTATGGAGAAAGCTAGAGAGTTCCAGAAAAACATCTACTGTACTTCTGCTTCATTGACTATGCCAAAGCCTTTGACTGTGTAGACCACAATAAACTATGGCGAGTCCTTAAAGGAATGGGAGTGCCTGACCACCTTATCTGTCTCCTAAGAAATCTATATGAGGGACAAGCAGCAACAGTCAGAACTGGATATGGAACAACCGACTGGTTTAAAATTGGGAAAGGAGAACGGCAAGGCTGTATACTGTCACCTTGCCTATTTAACTTGTATGCAGAGTACATCATGCAAAGGGCAGGACTGGATGAATCACAAACTGGAATTAAGATTGCCAGAAGAAATATCAACAACCTCAGATACGCAGATGGTACTACTCTGACAGCAGAAAGTGAGGAGGAATTAAAGAACCTCTTAATGAGGGTGAAAGGGGAGAGTGAAAAAAATGGGCTAGCTTAGCATAAAAAAGCTAAGATAATGACCACCGGTCCTATCAGCAACTGGCAAATAGAAGGGGAAGAAATGGAGGTGATGGAAGAGTTTATTTTCTTGGACTCCTTGATCACTGCAGACAGCTACTGCAGCAATGAAATTAAAAGACGCCTGCTTCTTGGGAGGAAAGTGATGACAAACCTAGGCAGCATCTTAAAGTGCAGTGACTTCACTTTGTCAACAAAGATCCGGATAGTCAAAGCTATGGGTTTTCCAGTAGTGATGTATGGAAGTGAGAGTTGGACTATAAAGAAGGCTAATCGCCGCAGAATTGACGCTTTTCAGCTGTGGTGCTGGAAAAGATTCTTGAGAGTCCCCTGGACTGCAAGGAGATCAAACCAATCCATCCTGAAAGAAATCAATCCTGAATGTTCACTGGAAGGACAGATGAGGCTCCAGTATTTTGTCCATCTCATGAGAAGAGAGGATTCCCTGGAAAAGTCCCTGATGTTGGGAAAGATTGAAAGCAAAAGGAAAAGAGGATGGCAGAGATGGTTGGATGGTGTCATCAATGCAACCAACATGGATTTGACCAAACTCCAGGAGGCCGTGGAAGACAGGAGGGCCTGGCATGCTCTGGTCCATGGGGTTACGAAGAGTTGGACACGACTGAACAACAACAACAACAACAAATTACAAATAAATGAAATTTTGTCTTGAAGCATGGTGTAGCATGGGTAACAGTCTTAATGAATCAGAAGAGAGATGCTTGTTTACCCCATATAATTTAATATTTGGGAGAGCAGCTCCATGCACATGTATGACCAGAACACTATGCTATTCCCCATTAAAGTAGACTTGTTGAATCAACACTAAACAATTGAGTCAATGGATATACTCTAATATGCAGTAACAACAGGATTTACAGTAGAGCTTTATGTTTTTCCTCACTCACTCTATGCCCCCAGAGCATAGAGAGAATGCCTAGTTAGTTCCCTTAGCTCCTTGCCCTCTGAAGATGCCAGGCACAGAGTCTGGTGAAACATCAGGATGAAAAAATTCCAGAACATGGCCAAACAGCCCGAAAAACTAAAAACAACTATCAGAACCCTTATGCATGGTTATAAAGTAACTTCCATCAGATTTCGTAAGGAAAATACCACTTTTCATTGTGCCTAGTGATGTAAGTGGCAGAAGTGGTGAGAACTAGATAAACGTTAACCATAGACTCCCCACCCCACCCCCAGTCCTACTCTGGAGAATTCCCAAATCTCCCATAAGGTAAGTCATTCACACAAGATCTACCATTTTCAGATATGGTCTACCCAGGGTGCAGCCCATCACATTTTGCATTTTTTGTCAGCATGCTGTACTGCCTGTAGCAATCTTTTTGGTGACAACCAGATTGACTCTGATTTACGTGATTTGCATGGAGTGCAGGAGACAGTAGATCATATCCCATGGGATTGTCCAAAGCCTAGTCAGAAAAGAGTTCCTGTCTTTAAATCTTCTTGGACGGAAAGGTTACATAGCTGGTAATTTCAGGAGCACATTACAGGATTGTAATTAGTGGAGTGCAGTCTTAGGCTGCTAGACTGTAATTTAGCAAGACACTTATAATTAACCCCCTTCTCTTTTTTCACCCTCCCCCCCTCTCTTTTAATTTTATTTCCAGGTCTTTTGTTTGATTACAAGTCATCTTGCACATGGTTCTGCTTCACCATTAAAGATGGGGAGGAGGAGGAGGAGGAAGAAGAAGAAGAAGAAGAAGAAGAAGAAGAAGAAGAAGAAGAAGA
>JAHTLZ010003547.1:27909855-27926890 GCA_023846285.1 Phrynocephalus versicolor | reverse complement strand
AAGAAGAAGAAGAAGAAGAAGAAGAAGAAGAAGAAGAAGAAGAAGAAAGAGGAGGAGGAGGAGGAGAAGAAGAAGAAGCATTTTATTTCAATGAGGCTAATGCATCCATACATGCTGCTTGAACCATAAGCTGCCTCTGGCCTTCCAGATTCCCTTGTCCAAAATATTCTCCAGCAATACAATTTACAATGTAAAATTAAAACACACACATAAGAACATAAGAACATAAGAAGATGAGAACATAAGAAAAGCCATGCTGGATCAGGCCAAAGGCCCATCTAGTCCAGCTTCCTGTATCTCAGTGGCCCCACCAGATGCATCTGGGAGCGCATGAGACTCAATATCAGTCTCCTGATACCACTCCCTTGAATCTGGCCCTTGAAGTACCCCGGTTTTAAGCCTGGAGATTACACATCTCCATCATGGTTTGTAACCTGTGATGGACTTTTCCTCCAGGAATCTGTCCAATTCCCCTCTGAAGGCATCCAGGCCAGATGCTATCACCACATCCTGTGGCAAGTAGTTCCACAGAATGCCCCTTTTTCTACATAGCTCTTGGCAGAGTGTCCTAGAATAGTACTTGGACTGCAAGTCCCAGAGACCTCAGCCAGGACTTCTGGGAACATGGGAACCTCAGTCCAAGAACACCTGAGTTACCCAAGGTTGGGAACCACGGTGATTGAATTACCATGGAAATAACCATAGAAATTACACTTCTGACCTGAGAATGAATTGTGGAACTTGAATTGTGCTCGGCTGTGGCAAGCTGGAGTTGAGTCACAGAAACGGTGTAGAATGTGGTCGCTAACACAGCCAGAGAGAGAGACTGTGGACCGGGGTTTTTTGGGGGAGGAGGAGAACTTGCTGCTTTTGATCCCATTCCAGTCAGACTATTAAATACACAATGCTGGCTTGATGCAACTGTCCAGTGAAAGGGAATCAGGTTAGGAAGCAATTTGACAATTAACAAAATCCGTGGAAGGCAAGGATATCTACACACTTTTTCCTGGTGGCTGTATGTTGCCATTGGAAACTAGTCCCTGGAGAAGTACAGCAGGAGCCCTCACATTTTTGCTTGCAGACTCTTCACAGATATTTGACCAACAACTTGGAAAACACAATTCAGCAACAAACCAGCATTTTGGGATTGATCCAACTGGGTTCTTCAGACATAACCACAAGGGGGTCCCCTAACAGTGTCATTGGTCCAACTGGAAACAAAGCCAGCCCAGTCTTCGTTCATCTGCCTTGAGAAGATCTCCCAGTCCTGAGTTTGTTTATGTGGGCTGCCCTGGTATCAGGTCTGCCCCGTTTATGGAAAACAGCATCCTCTGCAGATCCTTCACTGAGGGTGAAACGACAAAGCAGCATCACTGCAACTGGATTTTTCACTTCAATGTATCTGTGCTTGTATGAAGGGGATGCTCTGATCTCCGTTGCAGCTGGAGGAGGTAGATTAACTTTCTTCATCTTTCCACTTCCCCAATAATTCCCTCCTCTGGGGAAATTGCAACTACTGTATCGGCCTTACACCTGGTGTGTGTTTTCTCACCAGCTAGGATTAATAGCAACAGGGGTACGGCAGATGTGTGTACAGTGGACCCTCGTATAACAAGCAGTTTGTTTAACAAAAATCTGCTTAAAGGAAAAAATTTCCAGAGATAGGGGAAAATCGCTTAACAGAACCACCTATGGGATGAATCCATACAACAGAAAAATGGTCACAATTAGGGATTAATCAATTTTCAATGCATTCCTATGTGAAATGTGTACAAAAGAAATTTTGCTTAACAGAATTTCATTTGGAACGAATTAATTCCTTTATACAAGGTACCACTGTATTCCTTATGGCTCCCCCTCTTCATTTTGTGCATCTGTTGTTTAACCCTTAATAAACAAAAATACATCACTTGGGGCCTCAGTGGCAAAAGAAACAGTTCCCTCCTCTCCCACTACTTGGGAAAAGAAACAGTTCATCAGTGTATACACAACTCACATGCACTTCTGTATCCGGCCAGCCATACATTCTGTACAGCTTGCTCTACCAATTCACTATTTTTGCCAACGTTGTCTTAAAACCGACCAGAGTAATGTTTAAATATATGTCAGAATTAAGAGGTGGGCACCAAGTGATTCGGCCCAGTTTGTCCTAATTTGTATATGTGGCATGTACTTGTCCCCACCACCTACAAACAACCACTCATGAGCCGGCATGCTTTGACCGGATCCTCCTCTTGGGGCAGCTGACCAGTCCTCACAGGAGCAGAAACATCCCTGCCCACCTCCTGTGGCAGCCGCCGACTGAAAGGCTGTGGGGAAGGAAGCCCTGCCCTTTCCCCTCATCTGAGTAGGTGGCAACCAGAGGAGGCGGGGAAAGGGTAGCTGAGGGCCAGCTGTGCCAGCAGCAACACTTACAGTTTTTTCTACATGACCACAGTTATTCTGCATGCACAGCTGCATGGACAGTAAACTGAACGGTGTACTGCTTTGAAGATTGTTTTAGGACTGCTCCCTGCAACCCTAAATTAATTTATTTGCTGTAATGAATACAGACACCCTGCTGTTTTGTGTGTTCTTGGGTTGCTAGAAAAGAGTTCTACATGGCAGGTGGTTGCAAAAGGGTAGGTGTATAGTTCAGAACTAAGAGATGCAAACATTATTCCATATTAGGTTGTGTAAAATAACTGCAATCATTAAATTCTTAGGGAAACCAAGAGCTTTTCTGTGTGACACATGCGCTAGAGGACTCCAATAAGAATTTCATTTGTATCCTGATGACAAACTTTCCTTGGAAGTCCAGTTATTTTTGTGGAAACTCAAAAAGGTCCCAGCTGACCTGGCTAAGCATATAAGCCTGGTTTCACCCTTCTTTTTGAAGCTAGAGCTGTTGGCAGATAATTGTTCACAACCACACGGATATCCCAGGAGAGAAAATGAATGATCACCTCCTTTAGAACCTCTTGACTGGGATCAAAAGTAGCCATTTTCTTCTCCTTGTCACCTGAAGAGAGCTGCTCTTCCCAGGACTGCTCTTCCCAGGCCGTGCTACTGCTTTCTGCAGCATGCTTTATCAAAGGCTCCAAGATGAAGGGAACACATATCAACACTGTCAAATAACCAGTTCAATAATGTTCCTAACACTGCATATAGACTTTTGAAATGTTGCTAAAATGTGACTCTGAGGCTCAAATCAAGTGTGCAGTTAACACTATTAAAATACAGAAGTGTGTTCTTGTGGCATATCCTGTATGCACACATTATGCTCACAAACAAATACTTTGTCAGGCCTCTCTCTCTCTCTTTCTTTCTTTCCACTCTTGCATTTAGTGACCTTTCTTTGCAGAGGTGTGGCAGCATGTGTAAAATATGGCAGAGTGTGCAATCCTCACCCCTCAAAATTGCATTTTCACTGGTACATAAGTCTGAGGCTGAGTATCCTCTATGTCTCAACAGAACACAGAATGTCACATTCTTAGTGATTTCCCAATTTGGCTTGGTGAAGAATCCTCTCCTGGTTCCTTATGAAAATGTGCCCATCTCATTTTCACCATCTATATTCAGATTCTTTTCCCAGTCCCTTTCCAGAGACTGTTGTTCAGGAAATATTACAATAATGTTTGGGTCCCCAGACATCCTTGGACTACAACCCTCAGAAATCCTAGCCAGCACAGCTAGTGGTGAAGAAGACTTCTGAGAGTTTTAGTCCAGGAACATCTGGGAACCCTGTGTTCTACTAAGATGACGACAAAACCTCAGACAAACCCTGAGTGAATTCCCAGAAGATTATCCAAGGGTGGTGAGGACCTGAGATAAAAACCTCATTGGGAGAAGATGGATCTTCCCCCTTACTTTTTTTGAAGTATGTGAGATTGGCATCCCTCGGACTTGCAGTTTGCCCGTCTCTTCCCCATACCATCTCCAACTCAGAGAACACAATGACAAGAACATGGAAACATTGCTCTCCGCCTCTAGCTGATGGAGTGACAATCCAGTTCATATACTCTGTACCTGCTTTTTAGTCTTAAAAAATAAACAGTGAGAGAAAGATCACAAATATAACCCGTTATATCAAGCTTGGTCATAGCACAGAGAATGGTGTAACTTTAAAGAGGAAAAAGGGGTAGAGAAAGTTCATGCAATGCCGCATCAGACCACTGAGTGGTAGTAAACTACTATCTTTGCTAGTTATTCCTACTTGAACTTTTTAAATAAGAAGGATATTTCATTTTGTGCCTAGTTGACTCACATCTCATGCCTTGCGGGATATTCTTTATTTCCCTAATCATCATTCATCACCCTCATCATCAACATCTCAGACATAGGAGCTTGTTGAGGCAGACAGACTTGTGTGCTTCACAGAGGATGAGGGCTATGCTGGTGGTAGTGTTGTTACCTACACAGGCATCTCCAAGATTTGGGCCTCCTGATGTTTTGGACCTCAACTCCCAGAATTCCAAGCCTGTATTGCCAATGGTAAAAGACTGTGGGAGTTGTGGTCCAAAATGTCTGGAGGGCTGAAGTTTGGACATGCCAAAGGGTCTCCCAAGCCAAACAGGTCTCAGCTGAGAAGCCAGACCAACTGTGTCCACCAACTATCAATTATGACGAGGAAGCAGACAGAAATCCATATCAAACCAGTTTTTGCCCAGGTCGACAAGGACTGCAACAAATGCTACAGCCCCTGGACATCCAGTAACAAATGGGCTACAGGGCTCAGCACACCCTGCTGAGGAATCAGGACAGGCTGCTGCAAAGCTACTGGAACAATGGAAACACAAAATGTGACTTCTGCCAAAAACCGAGGAATTATAAATTCTGTTTTGAAGTAAATCCAAGAACCTGTGGTTTTCAAAACAGAATGATTGAAATGTGGAAAAGGAGACCCAAATAGTCACCCAAATAGTGACATAACTGAACAGCGACTAACGTACCAGAGAAGGTCTATCATCTGGTGTAAAGAGAACTAGAATTACAGGGACTAGAAGAGTTGTTGAAAGAAAATTCAACACAGAACAATGACTCTTATTACGCAAGACAAATGGAGGGTAGAGGAAGACACGGAAAAGGAAGAAAATGTATCAAGAGAGGAACAGCTTATGGAACAACCCAGAAATTATGAGTTGAGAAAACGGCAGACATCGCTAAGGGAAAAAAAACATATGAGCCAAAACACATAAAGACAAAGGCTTCCTGGTTTGTGCCAATTATAATGTAGAGCAATCAAAGATCTAATGACAGATGCAAAGATACCATATTTTTTGCTCAATAAGATGCACTTCCCCCCTCAAAAATATGGGGAAATGTCTCTGTGTCGTATAGAGTGAATACAGCTCAGCAGCCCCTGTGGGGACCCCGGCAGAGGTAGATGGGGTGCTACCATTCGGGAAAGCAAGGATTGAAGGGTTGGCTTTTGGGTAGATTCAAAAGCCTGCTCTTGGATCCTTGCTTGCTCAAAGGGTAGCACCCAATTTGCTTGAAAACATCCATCCACTCTATTCAAAGGTGAGTGTTTTCAAACAATCCTGCCCCAAGCAGCAAGGGTCCTCTTAAAACCCCCGCCTTTGAATGACACGGGTGGGTCTTTTCAAGCAAGTCGGGTGCTACCCTTCAGCAAATCAAGGATCCAAGTGCAAGCTTTTGAGGAAATTCAAAAGCCTGCTATTAGATCCTTGCTTCCTCGAAGGGTAGTGTTCAATCCACCTCTCAAAGGGCCTTTTCACACGACCCCTAAGATCCGCTGGCCATTTAAATTCGGACCAGAGGTCTTGGGGGTTCGTTGCTCTTCCTGCGTCCCCACCCCTATGCACTTCCTTGATCCTGTCTGCGTGAGGGGAGGGAGAAAAAGGGGGACAAAAGAATGCAGGCTCACCTCAGTTTGCCAGTCCAAGCCTCCCCATCGTCCTGATTCCTTCTCTTAAAGGGGCAGGAGGCAAAAAAACAACAACAAACAGAAGCGAGGAGAGCTGAGCACTCACTCCTTTACATCCGGATCTGGGATTTTCCACCTTCCAAGAGCAGGTACCTGAAAAGTGTGCTGGGACGCGCTTAGGTGGGCATGGCCGCACTTAATTTTCTGTAAACTCCGGAGCTGGTGGGGAAACAATTTTAAGTGGCTGAGAGTATTTGCGGCGGAGTTTAGGGGTCGTGTACAAATACCCAAAGAGGGGGATGTGGCGCTACCCTACAGCAAAGCAGGGACATTCAAAAACCTCCTCTTGTATCCCTGCTTTGCCGAAGTACAGCACCCAATTTGCTTGAAAACACCTGCCCGTGCCATTCAAATGTGGGTTTTTTAAAACGGTCCTGCCCAAGCAGCAAGGATCCTTTTCAAACACCCATATTTTTTTGGGGGGGGTAATGTGTTTTAAAAAGATCCTTGCTGTTCCAACCCCCACTGTGGAAGTGCCCAGCAGCCAATGCAGAACCTCCTGACCGACACAGTATATGTATGTAAATATTTTTTTTTCACACACACATACCTATAGAAATTAGGTGCATCTTATGGAGTGAAAAATATGATAATACGCAGAACAATCTAAAACCAACATACTAAGGGAAATAAACCAGCTCATTTATAGCACTGCTACCCTAATAACCATGGAGTGTGATTACAACCTGTGAAAAAAGCCCAGAAAATTACCAGCATGTCAAAATGGAAATTTCGGCTGGAAAGAAAAATTAAACAAATTACATATAGACATTAGCCACGTAAAAGATTTGAAAGATTCAAAACTTAAAAAGTAAAAACTATGCAAAATATATGACCAAGAATGGAAAACCCTTGTTGAAATTATGGAAGACTCAAAACAATGGGTAACAGCTACAGCAAAGAAAAGTGACAGATACGATGGAAGTTTGAAACAATATAGACAAAACACACAACGGTGAAATAACCAACGGTTATTATATAAATCACTAAGAAAAGATGCAGAAGAAATGAAATTACACCCGTGTAAAGATAATGGTCTTAAATTTTGGATACAAATTTGGGGAAAACCAACCAGACATAACAAAAATGTCTTGTGAATTTAAAAACTTTATTAGAGATGGGCACAAATAAAAAAATGGCATTTTGTTTGTCGTTTGTCGTTTGGAGGGTCCGTTTCGGTTCGTTTCTGTTTTTTGTGAATTTTTGCAAAAAATTCATTTTCATTTTCATTCATTTCGTTACCATTTCGTTACCATTTATTTCAATTTTTTGTGATTTTTTTAGGATTTTAAGCAATTCACTCATATTGCAGTAACGGAAACGAAACACACGACAAAATTTCCGGTGTTTCTGTTCGTTTCGTTTCATGTTAGAGACAAAATTTGTTTGTCATTTCGTTACGTAATGAAACAAAAAAAACGGAAACGGAAACAAAAAATTGTTCATTTCGTGCCCATCTCTAAACTTTATAAATAAACTCAAGGCAAATGTATGGATGATAGGCATGAAAGGCTGTGGAAAAATTGGAATGCACCTGGTCCAGTTGAATGAATCTGGTTGATGCACTTATTCTTAACAAGTCTCCAACAAAATTCTACAATTGAAGACTGGATGACAAGTCACACACTTTTGATAAAAGATCACCAAAAGAACAATAAGCCCCTTAACTATCAATGAATTATACATTTTCCAAAACTGTTCAGACTCCTCACTGGAGTACTTGCAAGATCATTGTACAATTCTGTGAAGATTCTCAGTCATCCAGGTAAGTTCATCTGGAAGTTGAGTCATGGCAACTGGACTTCTTTTCTTGAGAGATTAAAATGTTTCACTACTCATCCAAGCAGTTTCATCAATCTGAGGGAAGATAGTGGTGAGTCCTCCATTTTATAGTTCACCTTGATTTCACATCACCCTGGTCTGAATAGGCTCAGAAGTCTCACCCACCTTAGGCCATTGTCCACCTAACCATCCTGATCAGGCCATTATCCAACTTATGAGCCTATGCAGCCATTGTCCAATTTATGAACCAGGGTGATGTGAGATCAAGGTGAACTATAAAATGGAGGACTCACCACTAACTTAAGCTGAGGCAATCAGGGAGTGCAGCTGGTGGGCATGCTACTGATATAAAGCTAGCAGCACTCCCTGTTCCTTGCCTCAGCAACGGGAGACCTTGGACTCGGGAAGCTTTGGCCCTGTTATCTTGATCCTTCCCAAAATTCTGCTACTCTGCAAGTTTTCCTGTTTGGCATCCCCCTCCCTTTAGGACTGTGTCTTGACCTTGGACTGGCTGATGATCCTCTCTGTGAATCTTGACCTTGGACTGGCTGACCATGCTCTTGGCTTCTGGGAACACCCTGGTCCTGCCCCCCTTGCAGATATCCTAGTTGCTGTCCATGCCCTGGCTGTTACACAGTCCTTGTAAATACTCACAGAAGAAACAGGTAGAAGAGCAGGGCAGTAAGGATACTGGCAATGTCCCAGTTTCTATTTTGTTCTTTTGCTCTAGCTGGATTCCCTATCCGGGAAACATGTGTCTTTGCTGCCACTAAGTGGCATAAGCAATATATATGCTTAAACATTTGACTCCTTTTGTCTTCTGCAAGGTAAAGGACCTTTAAGTTCTAGGCCACAGCCTGGCAAAGCAACCCATCAAAATTCAATGTCTCCTTTACCCCATTTCCAATCACAACGATAGGAACACTACGCTCCATGTTAATTCTGTTTGAGCAAGTAGACCTGCCCATGAAAGCTCACATTAAAATGTACCAGTTAGTCTTTAAGTGTTGCAATGTTTTTGTCTTCTTTATTTTCTATTTTTCTTTTGTTTTTACCTGAAATCCTATCTATGATGGCCAGAAGAACATGTGCAAATGTGTATGGGCCAGCATTTTTGCCTATTCTGCAGTTCTGCACTCGTGGATACGTTTACAAAGCAAATGACCAATGACACAATGTGTCGAAATTGCCCTTAAAAATTGTATTTGTTTGTTCATATTATTTATAGGCTGCCTTTCTCCCAATAAGAGGACTCAAGGCAGCTCAGAGCATTGAAAAGAATAGAATTAGAGACGTAGTAAGATACACTTTAAAACCAGTTGAATTATAAAACTCACTATAATAAATTGAGTTATGAAAAACATGTAAGGGTGTAAAAACCGAGATGGGCAAGAAACACTGAACCAGTGGTTTCTTCCAGGTTTGTTTGTTTTTGTTTCACTTTTTGGTTTATTTGTGAACAGGTGTTTAGCACTCCCCAGCATGGCTTGGTTCTGCCAGTCGTATGTGACAGAACTACTGGTCTGTCCCTCCACATTTACAGGGAAAATAGCCCTTGATCAGGTCATCACATGATGCATTAATGCAGGCTTGGGCTGGATCAGCCACCTGTATAACCTGATGTTGTTCAAAGCAGAACAGAGTAATGATTTTTTTTAAAAAACAGAAAGCTACCAGATGTTAAAGAAACCCAAACCAGGGTGAATGAATTAACTAATAAATCCAAAGACAGAGAAACCGAGTAGGAGTGTGTGCATGCATGTGCATAGGAGTTAAATTTAAAGAGGGAGAGGCAAAAACAAATGGAGAAGATTTCACAGGTGGTGAATACAAATGGGCATAGCAAAGTCAACAAAGGGCATAGCGAAGTCAACGCAGCAGGTGGAGGGGCTGGGGCTAATTTCTTCCCCAAGGAAGTTGGCCCATCACTTGAACTTTGGGCGCAATGAGACCAAGCAGTTTACAGCAATCTGAATTGCTTTTAAAAGTATCCTTCAGTGCAATCTGCTTTATCTTGCCCTTGAGTGACCCTCCCATTCTTCATGAGAAGGATCCAGGCAGCACCTGAACACTCAGTTTTCCCTCCCTTTCTATTATTTATTTATTTGTTATTTATTTATTTGTGACGCTTATATCCTGCCCATCTTCCCGGGAGGGAACTCTGGGAGGCTAACAACAGAAAAATAAAACCAATAAGAACAATTAAATAGGGAAGACATGAGACACAGGAGGTGGCAGTGAAGAAGGCAAAGATGGCGGGGGGGGGGGACTTAAAGCAAAAGGTCGCCAAACGCCTCCCTAAACAGATGGGTCTTTAGGGCCTTCTTAAAGGCGGGCAGGGACTCTATTAGGCGCAGCTCACTGGGGAGATGATTCCAATACATAGGGCCCACCACAGAGAAGGCGCGGTCACGCGTACGCGATTTCCGCACCTCTCTGGGTGTGGCCACCCTCAGTGAGCGCACCTGTGCCATTCTTGTGGGTCTGGCCCCAGTTGATCTCTGGGTGATGCGTTCCGCCAGATACTCAGGTCTCAGGCCGTGGAGGGCTTTGAAAGTCAAAACCAGGACCTTGAACCTAATCCGGAGGACAACGGGCAGGCAGTGCAAGCGGGCCAGGACTGGGGTGATGTGCTCGTATCTGCGAGCACCCACCAGCAGCCTGGCCGCTGCATTCTGCACCCGCTGTAGCCTCCAGACCAGGGTCAAGGGCAACCCCACGTAGAGGGCATTGCAATAGTCGATCCTCAATATCACCAGAGCCTGCACAACTGTCCTCAGGGAGGACTCATCAAGGTACTGGCGGATCTGGGCAATCCTGCAGAGATGGAAAAAAGCAGCCCTGGAAACAGCCATCACCTGGGCTTCCAGGGACCACACCCAGATTCCTGGCCCTGTCCATAGGCTGGAGGGAAACACCCCCCAGCATAGGGAGGGGGCCATTGTACCCAGAAGAGGGCGCCCCGAAGAACAGAACCTACGTCTTCTCCGGATTAAGCTTGAGCCAGTTATCTCTGGTCCATTCCATGACTGCCTCCAGGCACAGATCGAGGGAGCGAACGGCCTCCTCTGCAGACGACGAAGAGGAGATATAGAGCTGCGTATCATCAGCGTACTGATGACAGCGAACTCCATATCCCCTGATTACCTCCGCCAGCGGCCTCATATAAACATTGAACAGCATGGGCAAGATTGCCGACCCCTGGGGCACCCCTCCAAGGAGACGACAAATTATCACCCAGCTGAACCCGCTGAGTCCGGCCACCAAGGAAGGAACGAAGCCAGGCCAAAGCCTGGCCCCCAATTCCCACCTTGGCCAGCCGGACCAGCAGGTTACCGTGGTCGACGGTATCAAAGGCAGATGACAGATCAAGGAGAACCAGCAGGGAGGAGCACCCCCTGTCGGCCTCCCTGAGGAGGTCATCCTGCAGAGCGACCAGGGCAGTCTCGGTCCCACGAAGGGGTCTGAAACCAGACTGGAAGGGATCCAGGATACGATTTACCTCCAGGTACGACTGCAGCCTGACAGCGGCCACCCTCTCGACTACCTTGCCCAGGAAGGGAACAATGGCAATTGGACGATAGTTCGATAGATCGTCCAACGCCAAGCCAGGTTTTTTGAGAGTGGGTTTCACCACGGTCTCCTTCAAGCGGGCAGGGAAACAACCCTCCCCGAAAGAGGCTGTGGCGATGGTGGAAACCCACTCAGGCATGTTCCCTTCGGCAGATTTAATTAGCCAAGCTGGGCAAGGGTCAAAGGGCGTGGCCCCCGGCCAGCAACAAGCCATAACTCTGGAGGCCTCTACTGAAGACACCGGTCCAAACTCATCCAAGGAAGAAGGACGGAGGGGTGAGGCCCCAGGAACATCAGGGGGTGGACTAGAGCAACTGGGGGGCAAGTCGGAACGGATGGCCTCTATTTTAGATCTAAAATGGGCTGCTCACTAGTGAAATCACTAGGAGGAGGCCCCAGCTGACTGGGATTGGAGAGGTCTTGAACCACCCGGAACAGCTCTGCCTGGAGGTTCGAGGCCTCGCCAATTCTCAGGGAGACAAAATATCTTCTAACGTCCCTGATCGCGCTGAGATAGCGGCCAGTCAGCTGCTTAAGTGCAGCCCTATTGTTTGCCGTCCGACTGGCCCTCCATATGCCCTCTAGCCTCCTGCGTTCTTGCTTCATTGACCGCAGCTCAGCCGTATACCACAGAGAGGAGCGGTCTCCACAACGCAGGAGGTGCTTGGGGGCGATCCGGTCGACCGCCCCGGTGGTCCCCTCATACCACCTATCCACCAGGGCATCGGCCGGGTCGTCTGCCAAGCCACCAGAAATCTCCCCAAAGGCCTCCATGAACCTCGCAAGGTCCAGAAGCCTCCAGGGGCGAGCCCAAATGTGAGCTTGATGCTCCCCGCGAGGTGGGGGGGTGATCGTTAGGGAAAATTTTAGCAAGTGGTGGTCCGACCATGACACGGGCAGGGGCAAGATACCCCTAACCCCCAGACAGGAATCTGACGACATGGAGAAAAACACCAGGTCCAAGGTGTGGCCAGCTCTATGGGTAGGACATACAACATGCTGAGATAGATTCATTGAAGTCATGGATTCCATGAATTCCAGAGCCGCACCCGAGAGTTCCTCCTCGACATGCACATTGAAGTCCCCAACCACCAAAAGGCAGGGGGACCTCAACAGTGCAGCCGAGACGAACTCCACGATCTCTGGAAAGGATTGAGCTGGGTTGCGGGGAGCGCGGTACACCAGCACAATACCAAACTTATCTCGCTGGCCCACTAATAGATGGAGGCATTCTACACCAGGACACACCATAGTCGCAGCACGGCTAACATAAAGGGATTCCCTATAAACGATGGCCACCCCCCTACCCTCCGACCTGCCCGCCCACTGGACCTGGAACCCGGGGGGCACAAGAGGGAGAGGGAAGCCCCACCCTCAGCACCCACCCAGGTCTCGGTGACACAGGCCAGGTCGGCACACTCATCCACGATCAAGTCGTGGATGATAGGTGTTTTATTGTGGACCAACCTGGCATTGACCAGGAGACAGGACAGGCAGGAGGCGCTGGCGGTATGGCACACTGGTACGTGGCGGTGAGCAGAGGGATCAAATGGGGGACAGGCAGGAGATGCCTGGCCCTAGTTCTTCTTACCCGACCGATTCCCCCCGCCCGGAGCGTACCTCCCACGGCCAGACACCACCGAGATGCAAGTCCCTGCCAGCATGGCGACCTAAACAACAACAACAACAACAACAACTAACAATAAGCAAATAAAAACTAAGCAGTACAATACATAAAGTACAATAAATACAGTAAAACAAACTGCTAAAGCATACAAACTGGGGCACGATGCCAGGGCAAATGATAGGAAAAGGGGGGGGGGTAGAGGGAAAGACAAAACGAGAGGCCGGAGGAAGAGCGAGCGAACCACTAAGCTGTAATACAGCATTCGAAGGACACGGCAGCTACCAAGGCTATAAGCCGAGATGGTCCAAGTAAGTTGCAGATGGTGCAAGGAAGGCAGATGGTACAATAAAGAGCTAAAAGCCTCCGCAGGGGAAAGAAATCCAAGACCACCGCTTGAGCAGGCTTCCCAAGTCCACAAAGGGGGGCAAATGTCCAGCATGTCCCTAGGCAGCACCACATCCAGCATGGCCGATCAGCAGAATGACTGCATCGAGCGATCACCCAAATTCCAAGTAACACTGCCAGAGCAACAGGCCAGAACAGCACGGGGAGGGGGAGACAGAGAGCATAGCTTCGGGCAGCAGTGGATTTGGATCCGGGTCTGGTGCGATAGCAGAGACACCCTCAATCACTCCACAAGCCACCGAGTATTCTGGTCTGCCGGGCGGATGGTCAGAGCGCCACCGGCTCCAGGTGGTCAAATCGGGCACAACTTGAGGCGAGCATGGATGAATAGGCTGGACGCCTGAAAAGATAACAGAAGAGTCCAGGGAACCAAGGCTGGGCGGAGGAGGAGGTGGCAGAAGAGCCGAAAAAGCCCAGGCTGGACACCAAGGGAAGCAAAAGGGTCCAAAATCCCAGGCAGGACACCAAAGGAGATAACAGACGGTCCGAGTAGTCCAGAAACAGCAAGCAGTTGGTTGGCTGTCAAAAGTCCGACAGTGGAAAGTCATTAGGGGCTCCAAAGACCCAGATGGCATTGGGAGAGGCCAGCAATAAGAGCCATCACAGACAAGGCAGGGGTCCTCCACATCCCACCCCACGGACATCAACACCACGGCGACCAGGCAGCCAAGACCGCAGCGGAGACCAGCGGGCGACCAGGTCGAGGGTCGGAGCCCAAAACGTCCCTCCTGGCAGAAGGAGCCACCATGATGGGAGCCAGGGGGCAGAGAACGCCGCGGCAAGCTGCAGGCGGCCAGGGCAAAAACAAGCACTGGACACAGCCCCGCTAGGCAGTTAACACACCTCAATGTCAGAAAGAAGGAGGAGGAACACGCCTGAGGTGAAACAGTGGCAGGGGCTGCCCTGGCAGCCATGAGTAGCGAGAGTGGAGTCCCAAAAGCACTTCGTGAGTTGCAGCCGAGCTGGCCGGGAAGCCTCATCGAACCTGGACAAAGCAAATCCATCAGACCGGCAGCGAAAGGCAGGTGGGAGTGGGCGGCCGCAGCAACGGCCGCCATGATGGATCCAAACATCGCCTACAAAGCTGGCTGCAGCCACAACAAACAGGGCGAACAGGGCGAAGCTCCACTGCAGACCTCCAGAGAAGACAGATGCCTCACCGCCAGTCCTTGATGGAATTCAGGCAGTGGGAAGCGAGCGGAGGGTAGGACAAACCCACCATGGCAAAAACGGGGAGGCGGAGGGGGGAGGGGGACACTCCAGCATACCTCCGAGATGGCGTTCCCTTCAAAGCTCCAGGCTAAGCGTTTCAGAAGCTCTTCCCCAAGTCCAACAGTGTAGAGCCCCATTTAGTATCCCCCAGGCCCTGGCAGGCCCTCATAACTAAAAATAGAAAACTTGGCAAAGCAGCAGCGAGGAGAGAAAAAGTAAAGTAGCTCCGGAGAGCTGCCACCCGAAACAGCTGCTGCTGCTGCCGTCCGCCATCTTATCTGTATTCTACTCTACCCTACTCACTGGCAAAATGGGGAAATTCAACTCCCAACCTGACAGTGCAGCTGGTCCCTCTTCCACCTTTTGTCACAGTTATCTTTCTGTGGACCCTGGCAAATTCTCTCTCTCTCTCTCTCTCTCTCTCTCTCTGTTTTTCTCCCCAACCCTGCTTCCCCACTTCTAAAAAGGTTTAGTAGGTGTTAATTATATCTGCTGAAATGCCATTCAAATAACTACTAAATACACTGCAAACTGAAGCCCTGTCTTTGTCACATACCTACCACCCACCCTACTAGCAAAACATATTAGACACTACAGAGAAATATGCCTATCATTCCGGAAATCATGTGCTTCAAGAAATCTGGATGACCGCAACTGTGATGACAGACAGGCCTCTGCCCCTTACAATGATCTTTCTGGGGTTGGGAATCCATGTGGATCAGGTTAGGCTCAGGGAGAGTATTCTAGACTTCACTGACCTTGATCAGGATGAGATCAATGATTGCAGCTGTTCTTATTTCTTTATCACATCCTCAGTCCATTCAAGAACAATAACTACTCTCTGGAAATATTGCAGAATACTACAAATTAACACAACACCAGGCATCCCACAACTGCATCAAACACCTCTCAATTTGGCCTGCACTGTAACTTCCCAATTGTTTCTACAAGAGTAACATGCTCTCACCCTTCCCCGCTGGATCACCTGATCTCTGTCCATCACACTGCTCCCCACAGTCTCCACCACGTTTAAAACTCATTTACTTTCTTCTAAAGTGCTTTTTTCAGATACAGCCTACAGAACATCTTGGCTGTCAAATATTTCGCTACACCTGGTGTAAAACCCCAAAGATCTTGCAGACCTTTACAAAAAAAGTGCACAGCTAGTCATTACAAGAAAACCTAAATCAGTAAACTAGGGGAGAGCTTGATTTTTCTCCATCATTTTTGCATAGCTGCTTGTCATTTAAACTAAAAGACACCCACAGCTATTGCTTCCATCATCACTGTGACATTCCATGTTACTATCTGAGCCAACTAGGCAATTGCTTAGTCCCAGAAAACTCACCCATTCATGTACAGTGAAATCCATGTGTGGCACCTAGAAATAATAATACAGTGGTACCTCTTAAGATGAATTTAATTTGTTCTAGGGTCAATTCGTCCTATGAAACATTCGTCCTATGAAGCATGGTTTAATGCAGATTCCCATAGGAATACATTGGATTCATCTTGCGAATCATCCCATAGGAAAATTCGTCTTACAAAGTTTTCCTATTCCCGGACATTTCATTCATCTTACGAATTTTTGTCTTAAGGGGCATTCGTCTTATGAGGTATAACTGTATAATAATTATGGGCTATCAAGTCATTCCACCATTTGGCAACCCTTTCCAGGGTTTTCTAGGTACAGAGTATTCTGAAATGGTTTCCCATTTGGTGGCTTGCCCAAGGCCACACAAGCTGGGTCTACTCTATTCTACTCTACCCTACTCACTGGCAAAATGGGGAAATTCAACTCCCAACCTGACGGTGCAGCTGGACACTTTGACAAAGGTGCATAGTTACCCCACAGATGCCAAAGCTGTCTCTCCTGCACATACTCCCCTAATGTTTACTTTTTGTTTTGAATATGCTTGTCTTTGAAGCTTGCCCATAACAATAGAAGCTGTTTGCAAAAACCAGGTACAGCATCACTGTATGGCATTGGTCACCCTGCATCTGCAAGCAGGTGCAATCTATTAAAGAAGCATCCCATTTTTGTCTTAAAAGATGAGAGTGTGGGGCGACCTTGGCTATAAAATATGATGCACTGTACATAAAATAGGAAGTGTTGCTTTTGATTTATGCAGGGTTTTTGATATGTTTTGCAGGTCCTTTTCATGCTAAGGAGTTTATGCTTAACCAGGGTGGAGTCATCAGCCTCCACAGTTTCTAAGGCTGGATTATTTGCATGACATGCCATATGGACCACCACAAGAGTAGGCAAAATATAGATCTGGCACTACTGACAAATTATCTGAGGACTGTTAATTATTCCACAAGACTTTATGTCTCCCTGTAAAAATCAGTAAAAGGCTGTCTGTGCATTTGTATGTTCTGTGCCATGAAGTCTGAACTGACTTATAGCCACTATATCACACTGGGAATCTATATGTGAACCTTCCTGTTGTTGTTGTTGTTGTTGTTGTTGTTGTTGTTGTTGTTGTTGTTGTTGTTGTTGTTGT
>JAHTLZ010003547.1:27873354-27895200 GCA_023846285.1 Phrynocephalus versicolor | reverse complement strand
CAGTTGATTATAGATATGAGATCTGTCCAAGAATAGGAAAATTCCTTTTTTGGACTAGATCTTTTAGAATACTCAGCCGGTATGGCCTTTGGGTTTGCTGACTGGAATATTCCAGGAGTCATAACCTTTAACTTCTCTGTTATTGAGATGATGTTGATAACGATTGCACTTTATTAGAATACACTACATCAGAGTTTATTCTAATAAAAGCAATAGTGTAGAAGCTTGCAACAAAAGTAAACACAACCTTTGTGTGTGTGTGTGGATAGATAGATAGATAGATATGGCTAGCTAGCTAGCTAGATATATTAGAGATGGGCACGAAACGAACAATTTTTCATTTCCATTTCCATTTTTCGTTTCATTATGCAACGAAATGACAAACGAATTTTGTCTCCAAAATGAAACAAAATGAACAGAAACACCGGAAATTTTGTCGTACGCTTCGTTTTTGTTACTGCAATACAGTGAACTGCTTTAAATGCTTTAAAAAAATCACAAAAATTGAAATAAATGGTAATGAAACAGTAACGAAATGAACAAAAACAAAAACGAACTTTTTGCAAAAATTCTCGAAAAACGGAAACGAACCGAAACGGACCCTACAAACGACAAACGAAAAGTCATTTTTTTTTATTCGTGCCCATCTCTAATAGATATAGATATACTGTAGATATAGATATAGATATAGATGAACCTGTGGCATAGTGTGGTTTGCCAGCATCTGGGACAAGGCAAGTATTGCAACCCTCTAACCCAAGAAGGGGGGTGTTTGCATGCAAACAAGCACACTTCATGCAGGTGGCCAAAGTCCAAAATTTTGCTTCCTACCAGTATGGCAGCTTTCTGGTGTTCCCATAGGCTACCCAGCCTGCAGTGCCCAGTCCCCTAACTGACCAACCCCCACGTTGGAGGCTCTGGAGACAGGTGGGTGAGGGGTGGTGGTGCTGGGAGCACAAAGCAACAGTAAATTCTTGTCCCAACATATACAAACAGACAGGGCTTCTCCCCCTTGCCAAGGCAGGGCCATAACAGTGGAACGGGAGGGACCAGTGAGCCAGCCCCATTGCTGGGCTGGGGAGCCCCTTTCCTGGTGTGGACATCATGGCCAGTTTTAGGGAGAGCTGTAGAAAAGGGCTTGAAAGAGGTTTGGGGGCTGAGCCCCTGAACAATTTTGGCCAGGCACTCCTCCCACCACGGCCTGCCCCATGGTGGTTCCCCCTACCCAGACCAAATGCAACCTCACCTGGTCAGTTGTTTCCTAGGCCAGTGGGTGCACTCCATAGCACCAGCAGCTACCTCAGCTTGGGCACTGGGTGCTTGTAAGTCCTGTGGCAGGTAGTGTTCCTGGCAGGCGCCAGGGCCAAGGGCAATGCCATGTGATGATGGGGAATATGGGAGCAACGTGGTAAGCTGGATCTTTCTTCAAAATGGGTATTGAATGATTAGTGAATACTAATTATATTTATTAATACTGTAAACCACCCAGAGTGGCCTCTGATGCTAGATGGTGTGGTATAGAAATCTAAGAAAGAAAGAAAGAAAGAAAGAAAGAAAGAAAGAAAGAAAGAAAGAAAGAAAGAAAGAAAGAAAGAAAGAAAGAAAAATACGGACTACAACACAAATGGAAAAAGCTAGTTCCAACTGCTGTGAACACCAAAATATTACTATTTATTTGGAACCAAAGCAATGATGCCCAATAATAAATTGTTAGAATGTAGTGCATAGTCTATTAACCTGTGATGTTTATAAGTCTGCAATGGCTGTGCATTCTGTTTGGTTACTGAATACATTTTATCTAGTATTTGAACCGGCAGAAGAAGATCCAATTTAAAAGCAGTTTCTTCCACCTCCATGTTGGAAGTTTGGAACTTCAACTATAGATTAGGAAGCTTCTGCATCTAATCAGCCAGGGTGACTGTGGGGCTTTTATGTTTCTTCCTTCCCCCACGCTGTAGCAGTCAACCTAATGAAGAGGCCCACGGGACTCAAAATCTCCTCCATGATATTTGAGTGGTCCAATAATGGTTTCAGTCAGCTCCAAGGTTGGATTTCACATGAGGGTCACACGGCTTGTGTGCTTTCCCTGTTCCTTTTTTATTTGTTACATTTTGAAGATGTTGAGAGAGAAAAAGGAAAGTGTACATGTTGTTTCACTAATCATGCTATTTTAAGAGGTTCAGGTAGCACTCTAATCACACTTGTCTGGTCTTGGAGTGGAATCGCATTTTCTGAGAATTCTTGCTGGCTGTTCTCCAACTCCGTATTTCTGGAGTGTTCTGAAAGTTGCCATATATGCAAAATAAGCAAAATATTATTTCTCCCTTAAGATGTCAAATTTCACACTGCTATGAGTCCCCTTGTTCCATGTGGTCGTCATTCTCCAAACTGAGCTTGGCACTTCTACCCATTTCTCTTCCTCTCCCCTGCCTCTATTCTTCATTTTGCATGCCCACGTCTGGACAGCAGGCTTTTAAAATGGTTGGAGAGGAGAGTGAAAGACCAGTTGCTTCTCAGTTGTGGCAGCTGAAATAGGAAACGTAGGCAGAGGTTGCAAAAGATGGGGCCATAAAAGACAAGGACCAAAAGAGGCAGGTCAGGGGTGAATAGTGGAACTGCTGGTGCCATGGGAGGCCCACTTTAAAAAAAAAAAAGGAAGGACATGAATCAACATGTTTGCTGGTTGTTGCCAGGGCAGACGAGCCACAACAAAGGGCAATGGTGGTGGCCACGTGTAAGGAAGAAAATAGCAACAGATGCAGGTATTGGATCTGAGCCAATTCAGAATGCAAGAACAGAACACAGGACTCATATCAACTCCAGTAGAGATGGACATGAAACGAACAATTTTCCGTTTCCGTTTTTGTTTTTTTGTTTCGTTATGTAACGAAACGACAAACGAATTTTGTCTCTAAAATGAAACGAAACAAACAGAAACACCAGAAATTTTGTCGTCCATTTCGTTTTCATTACGGCAATATATTGAACTTCTTTAAATGTTTAAAAGCATCACAAAAAATTAAAATTAATGGTAACGAAATGAACGAAAATAAAAACAAATTTTTTGCAAAAATTTGCAAAAAACGGAAACGAACCGAAACGGACCCCCCAAATGACAAACGACAAACGAAACACCATTTTTTTATTCGTGCCCATCTCTAAACTCCAGCCTGATGGGAAGGATGACGTAAGCCCAGGGGCCGTGTCAGCAGTGCATTTAAAGGGCCAGTGGGAACAAAACCCACCTTTAGCAGGATAATGTGCATGGGTACCTTTGGGGTGGACACCTCATGGATACCTGCCATTAAGACCTGCTGTGGGGCATTCCCAAAAGAAGTGGGGGGAACACAACTGCATCAAGGGGCAGGCAGGCTGCTTGATGTGTTGGATCCGAGCCAATGACTCAGCCAGAGTACTGCTTTTGTTTGTATCCAATAAAGATGTGGCTGATTTATTTTCCCAAACATTTAATGGTCTTGTGCAGTTATTCTTTGTTAATGTGGAGGTTTAAGCTATAGGCAACAGAAACGCACTCAGAAGGGATTGGCAGAAAGCTCATCAGTGGAATGGTTAGAGCAGTTGTGGGGAGGAGCCCAAAGAGGGCAGTGGACCAAAGAGGGCGGTGGAGGAGGGTGGGAAATAGGCTGGGTTTGAGGGGAAGGGAAGGAAAGGAAAGTCAATGGTGGTGTGATAAGATAAGTGAAGGGGATGAGGGGATGAGTTGGCTGTCAGAAAGAGAGAAAGAGAAAGTTGAGGAGGTCTTAGCAGAGGAACACACAAAGGCTTATATTGGCTAGCAGAGAAAATTAGATTTATGAGTTGGGAGAGGGGGGTGAACTGCTAGATAGCTCTGTGATTTAGAGGTTGGGAGTTTGATTTCTCACTGTGCCTCCTTAACAGGGGCTTGACTCGACTTGATCCAATGGGTTCCTTCCAGCTCTGCAGTTCTAAAATGATAAGTTTGAAGGATGATGATTAGACTGGCACCAAGAGGGGAGGATCTGAAGAGCTGAGTTGACTAGTACAGGGAAAAAGGAAAGGTGAACATGGCAGAGAAAAAGAGATGCTCTGCAGTCAGTGAAGGTGTTCCACTGGATCATAAAATTATGAGCTCAAGACAGTGGTATTTTGAGGGGGGTCAGGTCCCATGTCTGATCTTATTTTATACTCAGTTTTTAGTGCAAGTCATTTATCCTTGAACTTCATCCATTTGCACTGTGTGATATATGCTATCATGCCTACAAGGCAGCCCAGGTTGGGCGCAAGCAGTGAGTTGGTGATGGTACTTCTCAGTTGTTTTTTTGTGCCATGGGCCAAACGGATGGAGATCATCTTTTGTATCATATTTTGTAGCTGACATCTTCCACGAAAGAGAATGTAGATCTTGTAGGAGTGCATCAAATTTGGGTGGTCAGAAGAGAAAATGTAGAAAGTTCAAGATCCTGTGGTGTGGTTCATAAGATCTGTCAAGTAGACCTGAAGTGCTCAGATACAAAACCTCAACAGAGAAGAACCATGAAACTGGAGGGATCTGAGGAACAGTTCCTTCCTTACCCTTATTCCACCAGATCTTCCTCTCCTTATTATTAGCCCTTGATTGTACTGGTCAGTGCATTTGGTACATACATACCGATAGGTTTTAATGTCACCAGATAGAAGATTTCAGGAAGCAAGACAAGGGAAGACTAGTACCTGACATACTGGAGAGTTGAAGCTAGTTAGAGTGGATAGATAGTGTTCAACTAGATTATCTCAACCAGATTCCATTTCAGTTAGAGACATCTTTGTATGTTTGCTTGTTCTGCAAGTATATTTATCAATTTGAATGTACAGATTTCCTTTAAGACTATTTTTACTCAATAATTGCCTCTTGTCAATCAAAGCAAAAAAGAGGTTGAACCACATGGCCATCACAAAACACAATTGCAAAAAGTGGTTACAGGCAATACCTTTATAGACCACTAATAAAAATAAAATCAAAGAACGTTGCAAGCTTTCAAGTGTCAGTGAAGCCTTAGTAATTCTGAGATTGCTAAGGGGAAATGATTTTGCTTTCATGAATGGAGAAAGAGTAGATTGGATTTATGCATTCTTGAAAACTGTAGAAAAATTCTTGATTAAGCTCCCATGTTGGGTCCCCAGGGAGATACCTGCATACTAGTTGACACAGATAATAAAACTATGATCCGTGTTCTAGTTTAAAAAGAAATTCACTTGCCATGTTCACTGAATGCATAATAAAATTTTAAACTATCATGTGGAGATCAGTTTTTGTGAACACATTAATAGATAGTAGGCAATATATAAATTGAATAAATAATAATTTTGCTTTTATAAGAATGAAATCTCTTGAAGATTAAAACAATATTTTTTACTGTTAAAAATACTTAATCTTGGCAATGACTGGCCAAAAATTGACCAGCTATTTGGTAAGAATCGTTTATGTATTTATTTATTTATTTGCTTGCTTGCTTGCTTACAAGTGCCCATATGTGGTTGAGTGGGTTGCCAAAACCTGGATGGGCCATATTGTTGTTTGTATTATAATGTAGCAGTGTTGGCGAACCTATGGCACAGGTGCCAAAGGTGGCACTCAGAGCCCTTTCTGTGGGCACCCGACACCACCCCTTCACAGCCACCTGTTTTGAGATTAAATTGCCGTATTGGCACTTTGCGAATAATTAGTGAGTTTTGAATCGTAGTTTGGGCACTCGGTCTCTAAAAGGTTCGCCATCACTGTAATGTAGCATATTCCAACGGAAGAGTGAAACATTACTGTTGGCTGTAACTGTTCTGGGTTTTTCTTCTCATGATTACCCCTTTAGATTACCCCCCCCCAATAATCTGTGAAGTCACAAAATTGCTTTCTGAGAAAGGAATTTTCTTACATCAGTACTGCTTTTACTTGTTCTAAACCTAAAGCTTTTAGGAAAGGAATGGAGGACTTGTTGCTGTCCATACTTTGCATTTTTGAGCAGTGGAGAGTTAAGAGGCAGGAGAAGTATACAGTGTTCCCCCACCCTTTTGCGGTTCATATACTGCGGTCCCGTATATTGTGGGACCGCAATATATGAAAGGCAGCCCCCCCCCCCGGGGTAAGCTGGATGGGCCTGTTTCAGGCCTCCTGTACTTACCCCAGGCTTGGCACTGCCCTGAACAGGCCTCCAATGGCTTTCCTGGGCCTGTCGGAGGCCCCAAAAGTACATCCATTGAACCGAAAGTGACTTCTGGAAAACCGGAAGTGACTTCTGCATCGCTGAAAACCACTTTGGAGATATCAGAGGCCTGTTCAGGGCAGTGCCAGGCCTCAGGTAAGTGTAGAGGGCCCCAGATAGGCCCCCCAGTCCCAACCCGACACAGCATCTGCATATCACAGATTTTCAATTATCGTGGGTTGGGTCACGTCGGGTCCCTAACCCCCATGATAGGAAGGGGTTACTGTACATTTGTAAGCCTGGATTTAAAAACGAATATAAGCTTTGTGACTGCTTAAAGTGAGGAAAATCTGTGAATGTAGGTGTGACAAAACCCTGGAAACAGGAGTAATGAATATACAAATCATCAGCCAATCCCAGCAGGAGGGCGGGGAATGGTATGATATAAAAAGGGTGGAGCCTAGTCAGTTGAGGCAGTTCAGCTGAGATAAGTTGAAGGTTTTGAGAGTGAGTGCTGGGAGAGAGCACTGCTCTGTGAGAGTTCTGTCAGGCAGTGAGGGCTATACTGTTTACTAGTTATTAAAGACAGGGGGGCTGGAAGAGTTGATGAAATCTATTATATCAGTGCTCCCCAACCTTTTTATCCCTGCGGACCGGTAAATATTTGATAATTTTTCTGTGGCCCGCTTGTTTTAATTTATTAATTTTAATTTAATTAAAAGGCCCCACCTCCTCCTCTCTCTCTCCCCTCAGACCGGCTGCTGCGCGCGCACGCAACCCCCCCTCATTTGCCCCGCCCACCGAACCCCCCTCCCTCCCTCCCTCCCCTCCCCGAGGAGAGGGGCAGCAAATTCAAAAGCAACAAGCAGCTTTCCTCCTCCTCCCCTTCGCGCCAGTGAAGGGAAGGAGAGGGAAGTCTTGGTCCTTTTGAAGTTGGCACCTCTGGGATCTGGCCGGGGAAGGGGGGAAGGGGGGACTTTGCTGCTGGCCCTCCCACCTCTTCTCCACCTGGCAAATGGCAGTGGCGGCGGCTCCAGGACACCCAGGAGGTCTTGCCTTCCCTGCTCAGCCTTGTTTGGCACTAAATTCAAAAGGAACAAGCAGCTTTCCTCCTCCTCCTCCCCTTCGCGTGAGTGAAGGGAAGGAGAGGGAAGTCTTGGTCCTTTTGAACCCTCCGCCTCTCTGATGCACTCCCATCCTCCTCCTCCCCCTCCCCCGAAAAAAAAACTTTTCCCCCTCCTCCCCCGGCCAAGCAAAAACAAGCACATCATGGCAAGGGATCCGGCTCCCTGCTCCAAGGGAAAGGGGGAGGCTCCAAGACGATCGCTTCCCACTCAGCTCCCGGTGTGGATATGTGGTGCAGATATAATGAAAAAAAAAAAAAAAGAGGGGACGACTCGAGAGCATTGTGCATTTCTGCTGCAGAGGGGAGGGGGGCCGTTTGGGGCGAAGAGCAGAAGGGCAACACGCCTGGAGTAGCCGGGCTATTTTGGGACGCGCATCGTGCCACCTTCGCAGCAGGAGGACGCAAAGCCGGCTGGGGACTTAAAACAAGCAGATCAACCCTTTTATGTTGCAAAGAGGCCAAAGTGGAAGGAAGGCAACCAGGGCTCCGCTTCTTGACGGATCGCCTCCCGGCTTGTCCTCCAGCCATTACAAATCGCCGGTGTCCCTCCCCCCCTCTTCCACCCCCCGTGTGCGTATAATGTTTGTGACAGTCAGACCGGGAGATTATCCAGATCATGGCTTTCCTGTCTCCGGTGGTTAATGCCGTTTCTGGAAGGAGAGTGCCACCACCCTCCTTCCCATCTTGCTTCACCCTTTTCTCGGCCGCCTCTCAAACTCCGCGTCTGGACTGGACGGGAGGGAGGCCCGATGGGTAGTGAAATGGAAGGGAGACACACACACCCAGGCTCTTACAGCAACCACCCTCCCTCCTTTCCACCTCCACCCGCCGCTGGCCCAACGCCCCTCCCTGCCTCCACGATCCCCTTCCTCGAGGCAGGACACAAGGGCGAACTTGCCACACTCCTTGGGGTGCCCCAACCTCGGGCAGCAGCAACCGACCCACCCTGAGCGCACAGAAATACAAACCCTTTTGCCACCTCTGCTGCTGGCAGAGCCTTCCTGCAGTTGCCCAGATCGCCCAGGGAGGAAAGCCGAGGAGGAAGGGAGAGGGAGGGTGGGTGGCCTTAAGCAAGCGGGCAGAGGGGCGCGCCCGGGTGTGTGTGTGTGAGAGGGAGAGAGAGAGAGAGCCAAGGGAGCCACACCCCCCCCGCAATCGCCTCCCCGCCGCCGCCGCCACCACCCCTCCGCAATTGCCCTCGCTGCTGCTCCTTCGGTGGCGGCGGCGGGAGGAGGAGGAGGAGGAGGAACCGGAGCAGGAGCAGGAGGAGGCGGCAGCGGCTTGTCGGTGCCGCGAGGGCGCTTCCCGGCGCTGCCGGGCGGGTGCCGCGCGTGGGGCGCCGAGGCCAGGAGCCGCGTGCGGGTCTCGCTGCTGGCGCCGCGCTCGCTCCTGCTCCTGCTGCCGCCGCCGCCGTGGGCCTCCTCCTCCGCCGGGGAAAGCGAGCGGGGCGCCAGCAGCGGGATCCCGGGGGGAGGAGGAGGAGGATGGGTGCCTCCACCTCCTCTTCCCCAGAGAGCAACGGACCGAGGAGAGCCCGGTCTTCTGGGCCGCCGCCAACGCCGTCGGGGCGCCAGTGTTTTGGGGCGGAGTCACCGGCTGGCCGGCCCGGGGAGGAGGGGAGGGAAGGGGAGGGGAGGAGGGAGGCAAAGGCGGTGGCGGCGGCTCCTCCTGCGCTCCTCCAGCCTTCCTCCTCCACTGGCCGCCCGCGAGAGAGAAGAGGAGGAGGAGGAGGGCGGCGGAGGAAAAGGGGAGGAGCCTCCCCGGCCTCCCCAGGCGGCCCGGTGCCGACCGGTCCACGGACCGGCACCGGTCCGTGGCCCGGGGGTTGGGGACCACCGTATTATATGATAAAGGCAACGCATACCATCCTCAGACATTGTTATATTTATTATTTTCTCAATAAACTTCTTCATTATTTTTATATTATACATCTGAGTCGGTCCAAATTCATAAGGCGACGATCTAAAAGGTGGCAGCATTACCAAGTGAATAAAAGGTGGCAGCATTACCATTTCCATCACAATTACATGTGTAAAAGGGAGGTGTCGTCACAATTTGGTGGCATAGCAGTGGGATGTCGAAATAAAACCCGGTTGTGCATTTGAAAACTCAGTCTGTGAAAGGGGTGACGTCACAGTAGGCGAAATGTTTGATCTTGATTTTGAGGTTTTATCAGGTAGAGTCTCTTTTCTTGTTTGCGCTTGAGTCTTTGTTTTTGATGGGTAGGTGGGTTGGCTTTTTGTTTGTTTGCTCGTTAATCTCTCTCAAATGTTTCAGCTTTTATGGCTTTTGTTATGTTGGGCAATGGAAAGGATGCAGTACTCACCAGAAGAGGTTTCTTGCTACTGCACTTTCTATAAACAGGCACAATCCTTTTTATTCAATTTGATTGTGTATGAGACACAGAGTTATTTAACATTGACATGATGTAACCGTGGCTCGCAGTGGAGATGCTGAGTCACAAGCAACAGCATGGCACCGCTTACAAATAACAGTTTTAGGAATATGGTGCCCCTTTTTAATTGAAATGTAGTTAGCGGTCATCTGCAGCTAACTTGAAGCTTTGAGACATTGGATTTGCAGACTGATTAGCAATGAATGAACTATTCTCCTTTATGATTGAATACACTCCCATGATATTAACAGGCTGTATTTGGAATATTTAAATATTTGGGTAATAACTCCCAGAAGTGCACCGCCAGTATGATCATAAGGAGTTGAATTCCAACAACAAGTAACTTTCACAGGTCCTGGTCAGAGGTGTGGAAGAGACAAAGAATCTCATCTGATAGATTTATGTCCTCATGGGCATTTCAATTTGCTGTCTTCTGGAAGGTAGGAAGTGATATTTAAAAGCTCTTTCCACTAGACACACTTGCTGTTTATTCTTTCCATTATGTACCAGAATTGTTCTGCTCTGGCAAAATTAGGCTCCTAGAAGGTCTTGTGGGGGTGGAGAAATCACCTGTGGACATTAGAAAAGTATATTGCTATATATATATATATTAAACCTCACTGGCCTCTTTCTCTTGGCAAGAAAAAATTCATAGGTGAGTGCAAAATTTCAGTTTCTCTTGCAAGTATTTTATGTTACTACACCTTTCAGAAAGGCTTTGTTGTCTGCATGCAATGCTTTTTGAGGTAGAGCCTGCATTGCCGTAATATTTACTGGGGCCTACTGAGGAAAATGTCAAAGGAGTATATTATCTCATTGTTTAGGTGGCTTGTAACTGGATCAGGCTCCCTTTCACCCACAATTCTGGTCAGGACCCCTCCAACTCTGCTCACAAACTGCCCCAACTTGAATGCCAGTTCTTACTGTTCGTATTGACCTCTGAAACACTTTGGGCAGCCTTTTCCCCTAGTAGGTATGATAACACTAAAGAGGTAACCCTCTTTGTTTTATGGGGTTGGATCCCCTTCCAACTGTGGCATGTAAAGCGTGACATCTGGGCCAAGATGTTCTGTGTGAGGATCTGATTTTTTTCCACCCATTTTAATGCCAAGGTGTAAGAAAGGGTATATGTGCTTCCATCTTCTTTGTAAAACAAAGCTTTACAAGAGGAGATACTTCCATCAATGGCCCATTCTCTTTTACTCTCCCAACAGAAGGAACCCATGAGAATTAAGGAGACCAATCTAAAAGCAGGAAGTTCTTCTAGTTCTTGTATGATCATTGCCTGTCAAAGGGGTCCAGTCTGTACCATTCATCTTATCTCTTTAATGGGGCAGATTCTTGGTACCTAGAAGCAAGCTCCAATGAGTCTAGTAGCTTTACTTCTTGACTGGTTTGGTATAGGATTTCAGCCTTAATATCTTGGAGTGTGAACTATTGGCTAGTAGGTAGTACGTGGAAAAGATTCTTTGACTAAGTCTTTCATTTGCAGATTCAAAGAACAGTGAATGAGACAAAGAAAGACACACAGAATGAGGTTGAATTACAGTGAAACTTACACTGGCTTCCCTCCAACATTTGTCTCCCATGGGCAAATGGACTTACTCTGTTCTGTGGGCAGCTTCTGTTCCCAGAGTGGAACAGGGGGGGGGGAGAAGCAGCATGCTTTGATTTCCTCTTTCCATTGAATCTGTTGTAGAGAATTGGGAGAGCTTCTTTCTTGACCAGTCAGGAAGAGGGCACGAGACTTTGCAGTGAACATTTCTTCTCATTTTTAACTGAAGAACGCATGCTGAATCTGAGGATGTTCTTGCCAGTTGAATGAAATGCTGGATCAAACCCATTAATTCCAACTAATTCCTAGAATGGTGTAATAATCATTAAGATGACTCTGGCAATTTACGATCAGAGCAGTTTCACGATCATTTACAGTACACTTGAAGCAGTTTTGAAATGCACAAAAACTCCCCAAAGCAATGTTGATAAGCCTTAAGTTATGGAGAATGACCTGCCTTTATGGTTCATTTGATGTATTTTAACTCAAGGAAGACATTTGGTGAGGAGTCTTTTCTCCCCCTCACCCCACTAATGTCTTCCTAGATATTGAAGCAATACTCCACCACCCCTGTCAAAGTCAATGCCTTGATGTGCTTTAAAGATTCCAAATGAAGAAAACCTTCCCAGACCTTGCTGGATGGGAAGGAGGCATCCATGACAAGCAAGTGATTTTTCAGAGGGGAAAGTGCCCCAATGGGGGAGTCAGGGTTTCCTGTTGATAATGCCTTGGGCTCCAGCTCAGCTTCTTGACTCCTATCAGTTTTAGAGTTACAGCAGCAGTTCCCTCTGCCTTTGCTCCCTCAGCGCCATATGGTTGAGCTCCAGTCTCTCAAGTATTTACTAGCTTGAGGGCCCAATTAGTTTCACTGGAGTTCCACCAGTGCCCAGGTTCTGTAAAGTAGAAAAGAAGAGGGACCTTAGTTCTAGAATACACCCCTCTCAGAGAAGGTTTGTCTAAAAGAACAGGAGAACTTGCATCTCTGCAGCTTGTCGAAGATGGCAAAGATGCTAGTTATTGTGCTCCTTTCAGAAGTAACCTGCAAAGTGGTGAAATACATTTGTTGGGCATACATACCACATGATTTTCGTCATTTATATATATCCAGCATTTGCTTGAGTTTAGGTTGGTCACTGAAAAGTAAACTTGGGTTTAATTCAGAAGTCCAGTCCTGGAGATAGATAGCTCTGAAGAAATCCTATTTTGATAGGGAAATCAGTTTAGTTACAGAGACATTTATTTTCACCTCTTGTTTGGTTAGTAGCAATACGACCTTTTATGACCTGGAGCTGGCCACACTTGGTGTCAGAAGAGGGGTCTTTTTTCCTTTCCTGTACCAGACATTGGACAGAGTTAATGTGTTATGAAAAGATCACTGGTTGTGTTTGTTTCCTAGATTGTGACTAATTGTGGTGGAGCACCTTGTCAATAGTCTTGGGTTTTTATTTCTAGAAATTACTTTGAGCAACATGGTAATAGAGTGAAATTTGCTTCCTCCCTGCTTAGCAGTTGCTTAGCAAAACAAGCCTTTTACAAATGATTAAAGAAGCATGGAACCTGTGCTTTAAGGCAATACAAGTTGTAAAAAAGTAATATTCTTAGCTAATGGCTGTATGCAAACCCTCTTTGTCACTTCATCACTGTTACTCTGTGTGTTCTCATGTTCAGATGACCTTGGCCACTCCAAAAATACTGTGGTGGATGGACTTCTTCTCTAAGAGGCCTTTTTAAAAAGGGATACATTTTTCATTCTTCCATCACTTAATACTTTTTCTCTTGGCAGTTCCAAAAATATGTCTTTTGACTACTGGCCCTCATTTCATTTCATTTAATCTTTTAAAGGAACAGCTAGTCCAAAGATCTTATTTCATTACGCTGGTGGTAAGCTGCCGCCGCTGCTGCTTAGCTTCTTGTTTTCAAAACCACAGATATACTGTGAATGCTTTCCTTTCCAGCCTTTGAGCTGAAATGAAAAAAAGGAAGATGTATGCACATAGCATCCCATTAACCTATTCACCCCACCTAATCAATGAGTTCTTGGTGAATTGTCTTTTCCTCTCCTCTTTCTGGTTGCTTAGGTTTGATGCAGATGATTGTCCTCACTAGAACAACCCATGGGTTAGTATATTCTAAAACCCAGATGTTTGTTTGTTCTGGACATAAGCGATTAATGAGGAAAGAGGAAACAGCCTCTAGATGAAATTGGCAGCCACTGCATCAGAATGGACATATTAGCGGACATATTGAGACTGCTCTGGAATTTTCATCATGCACTCAGGGTTATTGTTGGTGGCTGCCCTTTCATGTCCAAGTGGTGGTATATAATGATCTACAGATGTCATAACCTTTACTACATGTATGGCCATCTCATGCAGCAGGCATGTTGTACGGAGTAAGCATTTCCATCTGACCTTTGGCTTCACACATCACTTTTATTTCCCAGAATGTGTTGGCATCATGGTGGATTTGATTTAGACCAAATTAATTTCAATTGCAGTTTAAATAAATCATGGTGTTATAATTTCCATATGTACAAATTAGATGAAGGTTTTTATAATAATAACTTTCTATGTTTGTTTTGCAGTTGTATCATAAAATTAGTAATTGTTCGGTTGTTTTAGTTATTAACTTCTCCTCCTTGTCCAGATCTATTCCTTGCCAAACAATCTTCTGTTCATTCAACTCTCCTTCCTTCCTTCCTTCCTTCCTTCCTTCCTTCCAGTGATGGCGAATCTATGGCATGGGTGCCAAGGGTGGCACTTGGAGCCCTTTCTGTGGGCACCCAACATTGCCCCTTCACAGCGACCTGCAATCAGGTTCAATTGTTGTATTGGCATTTTGCAAAAATTTGTGGGTTTTGAATCGCAGTTCGGGCACTCTGTCTCTAAAAGGTTTGCCATCACTGGGTTAGACCTTACAATAATAGCTCCATTTAATCTAGACAAACATCTTTCTCTTCAGGCAGGCTTATCTTTAAATGACTAGTTTACCAGATTTTTTTTTAAAGAGAGCATTTTATTCTTTGTTTTGCTTGTATTTTTAGTATTTCTCTGTGATATTTGTTTAATACTTTAAAAAATAATCATAAGTTACTACTGTTTATGGTTGTTAAGTTTGTTTCTTTTAATACTTTAAGACACCTTGGATTCTTTAGGAGAAAGGCAATATATAAATATTATAAACAAACACACAAACTTCTTGAAATTTTACACTTAAAATGTTAATTTTGTGTACATAGATCTGCAGAGAAACAATAGGATTGAAGTCTCTCTCTTTTTTGCTGTTAAGAAGAGGCATTTTATTCCTCCAGGTATACTTTCACAGTTTTGAAAATTGTGAAATGAAGCATCTGTGCTGGCATTGTCTAGATAGAAAAATCAACTGAAATAATCTTACAGAAACCTCTGTAAAGACTAGAGCCCTGCACATATTTTATACCCCTTTAGTTGGCTTTACTGTGAAAGATGTTAGATGTTACATTAAGGGAACATAAAACACAAAGTAATTTCAGTGCTTAGGGTCCCTTAAAAAAGAATGTGTACAGTATGGCCCCAGTATCTGCTGGGGATTGGTTCTAGACCTTCCTGTGGATAATGAAAACTGTGGATAAAAGAGAAAACCAAAAATCCCCCAAACTGCTATTTTGTGACAGTAGCTTGCTTTACAGCTGCTGTTTTATGACAGTAGTTTGCTTTATCGTTGCTGTTTGTGACAGTAGCTTGCTTTATGGCTGATGTTTTATGACAGTAGCTTGCTTTACAGCTGCTGTTTGTGACAGTAGCTTGCTTTGTTTACGACAGTAGCTTGCTTTGGCTGCTGAAGTATTTATTTGATTTTTTTCCTCTGCCATCTGTGGATAACTGAATCAGTGGATACGGGAGTCCTACTGTATCCCTGTCATTTGAATATTTTGCATGAATTAATTGTGCCATACTTCTACCAACACTTGGATTTGTTGTCACCCCATCCTGATAATTTTGCATCATGGAGTGCCTTTCGTGTTAAATGCTGGTGGATGACATATTTTGAATTCCCCTGGAAATGGTCATGGACCAAATGGGTGCTAAATTTGAGAAGATGCCTATTTGGGAAAGTGCTTTAATCTTTTGGCACTCTTCAGGGCCACAGATCTCTCTGTGTTGTGATGTAGCTATGTGTTCTCTAGCTGACTGACTTAAATAATCGAACTTGGAAGAAGTCTTCACATTTCCATGCAGCTCAGACAAGAGATCTCACTGACTGAAGGGAGTTAGATGGAAAGGGAAGTGGCTCAGGCTAATGGGTTATCCTACTCTGATTAGCGATTCACTAAATTATTTATTCCTTCTGCATAGCTGAATAATATGTACTACCCCCCTCTGCAGAAATTGCATTGCTCTAGCTGTGGAGAGAAGATTCTTAGTGTACCAGTGTGAGATTTCAGTTTCTTATAGTCCGTTAGGTATTAAGAATTTAAGGGGCTACAGGACTGCAGATCCTGTTTTACTGAGTCCATTGGGCAAAAATGGCTTATTTCATCCTCCCCAGCTAAAATTCATTTAAAGGAATTTCTTTGAAATGAGAATGGCCAGTGTTTTCGAAAGTAAGAAGGAAGGAAGGAAGGAAGGAAGGAAGGAAGGAAGGAAGGTGTAACCAAGTACAGTGTCCCCCTGACTATCACAGAGGTTAGGGACCCGACCCGACCCACGATAATTGGAAATCCGCTATATGTGGATGCAGGTTGGGTTGGGCCTGGGGGCCCTAGCTGGGGGCCCTTGTACTTACCCCCAGCCTGACGCTGCCCTGAACAGGCCTGCGAGGGCCTTCTGAAGGCCCCCAAACGCCCTCCCTGTGAACCAGAAGTCACTTCTGGTAAACCGGAAGTGACTTCCAGTTCACAGGGAAGGCATTTTTGGGCCTCCAGAAGGCCTGGGAAGGCCCTCGCAGGCCCGTTTGGGGCAACGCCAGGCCTTCCCCTCTTATCCCGGGGGGGGGGCTTTTTTCATGTACTGTGGTCCCGTGATATAATGGAACTGCAGTATACGAACCGCAAACAGGCAGGAGACCACTGTATAGCATTAAAATCAGATTAAAATCATTTTTGGACTTCTCAAAAATCAATATAATCACAACAGCAAGGTATGTCTATTTTAAAATCTATGCCTACCACAGTAACTACCCTCCCTGTAATTAAGTTCATATTGGATTATGGTATCAGTTGATAAGTATTAAGACACATACATCCGTTGCCTGTGTGTGTTAACACAGAGGTAAGTCTCAGTGGGTTCAGTGGGGCTTGTGTCCAAGCAAGCATGAATGCACAGGATTGCATTATTCATGATTGCTAGAAGCAACCATAGTAACACCTTGTTGAACATCAGAGCATACTAGCTGCAGATTTTTACATGCACTTCTTTCTTTCTTTCTTTCTTTCTTTCTTTCTTTCTTTCTTTCTTTCTTTCTTTCTTTCTTTCTTTCTTTCTTTCTTTCTCTCTCTCTCTCTCTCTCTCTCTCTCTCCCCTCCCCTTCTCCATTGGGTTTTCTCTACAGCAGGGCCAATTTGTTTTGGGTAACAGACCTTTGAGAATGAGAGTGTTACTACACAGGAAACATAGACAGTGTGATTCCTTGACACAAAGCTTGTATGGCAGCACACACTCATATAAACTGAGCAAAGCCATCAACAATATGTTTTTTAAAACAGCTAAGTGGGAGCAAAGCCAATGAGCAAAACTACTATTTCCATGGGCAAGCCTTTTCTGTTTTGCTTTAAACAGCAAATGGTGAGCAAAGCTCTTTGTTGGCAAGACAGGAGGAAATGAGAGGAGGAGGAGAAGCCTTGTTTACAGCTTATTAGACGGGTCCTTTAAAACTGTGTCTTCTACAGAGCTTTAGTACAGCTACAAATAAGTTATGAGCAAGGCTTTTCAGCTTTCTCCCTATATAGCTAGCTAATGTGAACAGACCCATGGACGATTTCACAGCAAGTAATTATGTGAGTGATTTTTCACTTCCTTCACTGTGCTGTCAAACCTAGAGACAATTTGGGAGGCCTTCATGTTAGCCTCCTGAGGAAGAATTCAGATATTTCTCAAATGTGCCAAAATATATATGGTGATGAGGTTCATCTGAAAAAGCATTTTCCAATACTTGTATCCTGACATCCTATACTATACATCAGATTTACATATGCCCTTCTTGATCCAGCATTTAATCATTTTAATCAAATCCAAACACACAACTGGGTTTCTAAACAATTGCATTGTTTTAGATGCAGTCTATCAGCACAAATCTAAGTACTTGTGTTTTTATTTTAACATGTCAAAAGAACTGGGACCCAGCTATTGGAAAAAAAAAACATTTCCCCTTCCCAATCTGACCCAAGTATTACCTTCACAGGCAGAGGCCTGCCTTCTTGTATTTTCATATCCTGGACTTTAGAGCTGCAAATAATCATCTCCTGGACTTTAGTGGCCATTGGGACTCCTCCTCTATGGAGTCTACCTTAGTCCCAGATCTGACGACTTCTCTCTGCCAGGCAGTTTTTTCTCTTTTCCAAACCTTTTGCCTTGTCATTTGTTTTGGTCTGAATTAGAGATGGGCACGAATCAAAAAATGGCATTTCGTTTGTCGTTTACGGGGTCCGTTTCGGTTTGTTTCCATTTTTCGTGAATTTTTGCAAAAAAAATCGTTTTCGTTTTCGTTTGTTTCGTTACCATTTCACTACCATTTATTTCAATTTTTTGTGATTTTTTAGCATTTAAAGCAGTTCAATGTATTGCCGTAATGAAAACGAAACGGATGACAAAATTTCTGGTGTTTCTGTTCGTTTCATTTCATTTTAGAGCCAAAATTCGTTTGTCGTTTCGTTATGTAACAAAACAAAAAATTGTTCATTTCGTGCCCATCTCTAGTCTGAATGAATGGCTTTTTTTGTTTATCCACGCTCTTCCCAAAGTGATGACGTTCGTATGGCCTGGTATACAGTTCATATCATATTATACCCATTGGCTTGCTCGTGAGGGGTGATACGTTATCTGAAATATCAAGACTATGCTGGGAAAGGCTGATTAATTTTGTTAGCATTGTTTGGTTTTCCTCTTTCCTATGTATGAGTCTTTTTTAAATTATTATTATTATTATTTGTTGTATTTCTATACCGCCCATCTTCCGGACAGAACTCTGGGCGGTTTACAATCAAGATAAAACCATCAATATATAACAGAAGAAGGTCAGAAGCTTTAGTTATTTTCCAGGACTGGAAACCAAGGACTAGACAGGTGGTCTACAAAACAGACATTTAACATACTACACAGAGATGTGATTGAATCATAATGGATGCACTAATTAGCAATTTAATGTAATAATCCCACAATACAAATTCAGTTGTACAAGTGTACATATGGCTTGTTTCAGACTGCCTTTGCCATTTTAAACAATTCTCAATTTCCACTGGAAAAAGGGAACCCAGCTCAGCCTAGCTGTTTGGCTATGAAGTTCTTTCATTGACCTTCATATTACCTCTGAACCTCAACTTTTCTATCTGTGGCACCAGGATTTGGGAGCTCAGTTTCTCACTGTGCATTCTTTAAAAAAAAACACAGCCTGTGTGGCCTTGGGCAAGCTGCACAGTTCTAGAATGCCCCCAGAAAAGGGGGAGTGGTAAGCCACTTATGAGTACTGTATTCTCTACATAGAAAACCCTGGAAAGGGTCACCAAAAGTAGAACTGACTTGACTGCACACTATATTGTTGTTATTATGCACTGTATTCCCAGCCATATTTTGAAAAAAGTTACCTTTTTGGACTATAAGTCTACAGACACCATCGTATCTGTAATCTTAAAAAGTAATTTTCTGGTGGTGTGCTCCAAAGACAGTGGGAGGCTTCTTGTGTGATGAATTATATTGTGCCTTCTCTTGGCATAACATCCTATGGAGCCCCGTCCTATTCAAAACCACCTCTTAGGGTCAAGGGCCACAGAACAGAATGAGGTATAGGGGTGGCAGCTAATGTTTCTGAGGTGCAGGGAAACCGGGAGAGTTCAGCTGGGTTGCCTTGTGCAAAATGTCCATGGAGTTCCACAAGATACCCACAGGTCCTTGAACCTGATCTCTGCTTTGTCTGCAGTAGAGATGGGCACGACTTAGCGGTATTCCCGTTTCTGTTTCCGTTACTCGGTTCCGTTACTCTACGGAAACGGTAACGGGAATTACTCCGCCAGAATTCGAGCTCAAACCGACGAATGAACAATTTTGGTCTGATTTGTCATGCTCGTTACTTGCATCGCGCGATGCCACGCGGCACAGAAAAAAAGTTTTTAAAAGTTAAAAAAACCCGGTTCCCGGCCAAAACGCAGGCGAAAAAATGCCTGCCGTGCCTCAGGGCACCTACCAGAGGGGTGGTTTCTGGAGGTCCCCGCCCGGCCTCCCCCCCTCCGTCCTGGGATGCTCTGGTGGTGGGACTCGCCCGCCGCAAAAAGCCCAGTCTCGCCGCCGGCCGCCAAAGCACAAGCAAGCGGCACGGTCGGCACAGGAAAAAACTTTTAAACTCTCCCGGGTCTCCCCCCCACCCATTCCCGGGCCAAAAAGCAGGCGGAAAAATGCCTGCTTGACTAAGGGCACAGGGCACCTACCGGAGGGATTGTTTCTGGAGGGGGGGTCCCGCCTCCCCCCGTCCTGGGCAGCCGGACTCGAGTCGCCATGCCATGCGGTGCGGGCGGGGGATCCAAAATGGGGCAGCGAACGCAATATTGTTTTTGAAATCGTGGTCCAAAAACACACAAGCACAACAGAAACACGCAGAAATTTATAAACTGTCAGATTTTTCACAGTACCAGTGGGTTTTTTCTTGCAACAAAATGTCTCTCCTCTCCTCCTCTGTCCTCCATTGATTTTATTTTATTTTATTTTATTTTACACCTGCGCAATGATGGGCTGGCCGAGTGGCCATGGCCAGCCATGTGGGAGTGGACGACCATGCAAATTTTTGGAGCCATCCCACCAATCGCATGGCCACTTGGCCATGGAGACTTCTGGGATGTGCCAAAAAGCCCCCTAAAACCTGCCCTAGCCCCCTAACCCTAACCCTAATCCTTGACTCCTTACCCATACGTCACAGACTGTCTTCTTAGTGGGTCAGAGAGGCACCCAGAGGTGCAACCCACTAGCCCACCGTAACCTTACCCGTCACTAGCCTAACCCTAGCCCTTGCACTAACCCACCTTAACCCTAAGCTAGATCTACTTGCATTGCACTACACGCAAGTATGATTCCCTTCTTTGTGGGACATGGCAGGTGTGACCCAGTCCTTGACGGAGGGTCGTACCAGTGGACTGGTCTGACTGTCTGCAATAGTGGTATGCATATCCATATGGCTATGCATGCCATTTTGCAGCAGCAGGTGAGGAGGGGAGACCCCCATGTTGAGGGGTCTCTTGGAGCCTGCTGCTTCCCCTTCCTAGTGGGTGAGGATAGGAGGCACCCACGGGTGCCTCCAGGAGCCCACTTTCCCTTTATGGCGGGCCAGAGGAGGCACCCACCCCACAGAGGTGCCTCCAGGAGCCTGCTACCCCCCAAAAAAACCAGTACTAACGAAAACAAAAAAACGAAAAAACGAACCGACTAATTTTTGTGAATTTTCGCGAAAAACGGAAACGAGCCGAAACGGAACCGGCCCAACTAATGACAACTCGGAAAATTTTTTTTTCAAGTCGTGCCCATCTCTAGTCTGCAGTGTCCTTCCCTAAGCTTTACTTGTATTTGACATTGTTTTGATGTTGCTGTCAGATGCTTAGGAAGTTTATTAAACTAAACAGCAGGATATCAAATTAATTTTATTCTATAAAGTAATAAATATGTGTTGCGAGATATTTTAAAAGTGGCTTTTCCAGTTATACGCTCTCTCTCTCTCTCTCTCTCTCTCTCTCTCTCTCTCTCTCTCATTTTCACAGATAAGAAAGGATTCAGACTCAGATCTCCTGAAATCTGGTTTGTTACTCTGTACTGGCTGCACTACATTGGGGATCATAAGTAAGATATGGATACCAATAAATTAAAATAGGCATTTTTGCACTGGGAGTGAAAATGTCTTAATAGCATGCAGGGGCATACGTGGGGGGGGGGGAGAGAGAACAAAGAGAGCTTCTTTGTTCAGCTGTATAGTTCATTGGCAATAAAATGCACAGTAGCCTAACTTCAAAGGTCTGCGCTCTATCTGTGGTAATCGATAGTCTGTGCTATTGAGTCAGCCGTTCCCACTTCCTACATCTTAACGTTCCACAAATATTTAAAGCAAAAATATGGATGGCACTGTTGTGCCTGTAAATGTCTCTGTGTACAAGAGAAACCTCTTCCTGAAATACATAAACAGTTGTGAGGTTCCCCCTCCCCCATGACTTCCAATGAATCTCCTAACTCTGCATCTGTGCCATTAACTAGCAAATTATACTTCCAGATCTCTTTGTATCCCTGGTGACATGATGCATATGCTCATGGTGAATAAACAAGGAAATAAACAAATCCAGATGCCACAGTCAGTAAAACTGACCAGACTTGAAGTACTGTCTGTCTGCACTTACGAAGAAAAACCTTTCTTTCTTTCTTTCTTTCTTTCTTTCTTTCTTTCTTTCTTTCTT
>JAHTLZ010003547.1:27846204-27873344 GCA_023846285.1 Phrynocephalus versicolor | reverse complement strand
TCTTTCTTTCTTTCTTTCTTTCTTTCTTTCTTTCTTTCTTTCTTTCTCACACAGGGAAACTGTATCCCTCTAGATGACTTTTGGGCAATAACTTTCATCAGTTCTAGGCAGCATTTATTAGGCCGCTCCTATTTTAATGGGGTTTAATGATGGTAAAAGCATTATGACTTTAAGAGCTTGGCTGTAAATTGGTGATTGGTAGCAATTCCTTGCTTAAGTCAGGTGTTTTCCAGTAGACTTTCTATTGAACTGCTATTTGTAGAACCAACTCAGAGCACTCTTGTGTAGTGAAAAATTTCCATTTCCAGCTTGAGGAAATTAGCAAAGATGCTGGCTCCACTCAACATTTATTTCTAGAACATCCAAGAAACTATTTACAGTGGTACCTTTTATAAGGAATTAATTAGTTCCAAATGAAATTATGTTAAGCAAATTTTCCTTTATACAAATTTCCCATAGGAATGCATTGAAAACAGAGTAATCCCTAATCGCAGTCATGCTTATGTTGTATGGATTTGCCCCATAGATGATTCTGTTAAGCAAATTTCTCCTATCTCTGGAATTGATTATGTTGTACAGATTTTATGTTATAGAAACCATTTGTTATACGAGGGTCCACTGTACGTCTATTTTAACATTCAACAACTCTTCTTTGCCCAATGGGATACAGAATGGATTATTTTCTAACACCCCCCCCCAAATTTCTCACATTGTGGAAATCTACAGTAGATCTGAACAAGAGTGCTGTTTCTATCTATCCAAGGAGACTCTGTGCAGGAAATCAGGGTTCTCAGTCAGATGGAGATCCTCCACACATAGAACCAGGTTTTGTTTACTGGACTCAGCTCTTCACATATGAAAACTAGAATGGAAAGAGCAGGCCATTTTAATGAATCCCTGAATTGATGTAGAGTCAAACATAGAAACAGGAACTTTACAGTAAACTGCCCGCAATGTCTTTCCTATGTGTCGTGTCTCAGGTCACAAAACCAGTGGACTCTTCCCATCGTAAAGCAGATTAAGAATCCACAGTTCAACGTTTTGTGGGAATTTTGGCTACAGATCCACTTCCAGCTTCACTAGAATTATTAGGATTGCTTTTTTCCTCTTAGTACTGTATATATATTTGAAATGGGCTTCCATATGAAGCAGCAAAAGTTAACATGCCCTTTGACAAATATTTAAATTGACCATTGTGTCACAATAAAGCAGTGGTTCTCAACCTTCCTATTAATGCCGTGACCCTTTAATACAGTCCCTCATGTTGTGGTGACCACTTGCCCTGCTTGGAAGAGGCCACAAGCCACTGCCTCAGGTGCCATAGAGCGGTGGTCCCCAACCCCCAGGCCGCGGACCGGTCGGCACCGGGCCGCCTGGGGAGGCCGGGGAGGCTCCTCCCCTTTTCCTCCACCGCCCTCCTCCTCCTCCTCTTCTCTCCCGCAGGCGGCCAGTGGAGGAGGAAGGCTGGAGGAGCGCAGGAGGAGCCGCCGCCACCGCCTTTGCCTTTGCCTCCCTCCTCTGCCTGCCAGCGGCGGCGGCGCATCCTCCTCCTCCTCCGCCCTCAGCAGCAGCAGCAGGAACCCCGTTTGGCCCACTTGCCCCTCCTCGCCTCCTCCCGGCCCCTCCCCCCCTGCCCTGGGGGCCGGGCACGCGGGGGCCGGCGGGGAGGAGGGGAGGAGGGGGCGCATGCGGGAGGTGCTGGCGAGCCCCCCCACGCATACACACCGCCGCCGCAGCGTGGGGGTCACCTCGGTCAGAAGAGCAGGTGGGTGCCCCTCCTCCTCCTCCTCCTCCTCCCCCGGGGCGCGCACGCTTTGGCCCCTCCCTGCGGCTGCGCTCCAGGGCGGAGCGCCCCCGCTGCTGCCGCCGCCGGACCTGCCTGTGTTGGGGGCGGGCGGGGGGCGTCGCGGGGGGGCCGGATGTTTTCCCCACCCCCGCTGCCGCCACCGCAGCCCGCCGCGGTTGCCCCCGCCCCACCCCGCCGCCGTGCCCCCCCCCCGCAGGCGGGCCAGGGAAAGGTTATCGGGTCCACGGTGATAAAAAGGTTGGGGAGCACTGCCATAGAGAACTTTCCTCTACACAGGCTCCCTCAGCTAATCGCAGCCTCCGGTGCTGTTGACTGGCATCCCCTCCAACCTATCAAGCTGTAACTTTTCCCCCTTCCTTCCTCTCCTCCAGACCCAAGCTGTTTGTGCCTTTTTCTTCACTGGCTTATGGCGACTCCTGTGAAGTGGTTGTTCGATCCCCAAAGGGGTCCCAACCCCCAGGTTGGGAACCACTGCATTAAAAGGGTTTATTTGTTGTTTGTTTTTAAAAGGAAAGGGATACCCTTTGTTTGGTTACTTGGAGGATATAGCTTATTTACTCATGATAGACAAATACTTTCTGAGGGAGGGGCTTAATAGCTGGGGGAATTATGCGATGCTTGACATTCACAATCAGACAAATTTGTACGTGTTTGTTTTGCTTCTTAACATGAAGCAAAACACAAAGCTGGTTATGCGTCTCATGATCATGGAGTTGACATGGTTTCGCACTGTATGCCGAAGGGAAAAATTTGGCCTTTAAAAAAAAAAAACCTCTAATCATGCGGAGCGAATTCATTTTCTTGACACCAGCCTGCTGACTTCTGCACTATCATCTCAGGAAGGATTGAAGGACTGTGAAAGAGCAAAGATTGCAGAAAGCATTTTTTTAAAAAAAAATAATTAATGGCTGGGCCCCCCAAAGGATGACAGAATTTATTTAAACTATTGTTTATGGTTGTTTGTTCTGGACAGGAAGCCGGGAAAGGAAAACACAAATTCCATTGCTCATTACAGGGTTAAAATTTGCAGCAAAATTAATTTCATCAGTAACCAGGAACATGTGTCCAGTTGTTTGGTACAAGTAGTGTGCAGTAAGCAGCAGCAGGTCAATATGTCTGAGACTATACAGTGGACCCTTGTATAACAAATGGTTTGTATAACATAAAATCTGTACAATACAACATAAAAAAAATTCCGGAGCTAGGGGAGATATGCTTAACAGAATTATCTATGGGGCAAATCCATACAACATAAAAATGGTCACGATTAGGGATTACTCTATTTTCAATTGCATTACTATAGGAAATTTGTATAAAGGAAAATTTGCTTAACATAATTTTATTTGGAACAAATTAATTCCTTTATACAAGGTACCACTGTATTTAGATCTGTAATAAGGCAAGATATTTAAGTTTTATTATGGAAGAATCTATGGGATAATAGACTTGCTCTCCCACTCCCCACAGAACCGGATGCTTAATTTGCCTTAAAAGTGTTGATAAGCATACATATTTGTTTTATGGTTGGAAGATGATAAAGTATGGTTCCAAAAGTTAGGGAGCTTTCATGTTATTATGCACTCTTCCCCACCCACTTCTAATAATCACAGCACATTGAAATTTGATTTCTTGGGTGCTTAAACTTTGAAGACAATATACAGTGGCCCCCTGCCCTTTCGTGGTTCATATACTGCAGTCCCACTACCTTCGTAAGGGCTGGAGTAGAGGACCCTTTAGAGACCCTTTCAATTCTACAGATATATGATTCAAAAGAGATTCTTTTTCCACATAATGTTTGTGAGAAAATTTATGCTGAATGCCTGTGGTAAAGGCTAAATGGAACTTCTTGTGTAGGTACAATCAGGAACTCCAAAGGAGGATGGTGGAAGATAATCTAGTCCCTGCTACTTAGCAGGGCTGTGGAGTCGGTAGATAAATGTTCCGACTCTGACTCCGACTCCTAAGTTTTTTTGTACGTCCGACTCTGACTCTTATTCCGACTCCGACTCCCCGACTCCGACTCCTCTGTATTAATATGTGAATGTATTTTAGTACATTCCTTGAAGGAAAGAAAGGCAACATACATGTCATTACCACAGGACTACTGGCTGGGAAGCCAACAGTCTACTGCAGTGATGGCGAACATTTTAGAGACCAAGTGCCCAAACTGCAATTCAAAACCCACTAATTTTTTTGCAAAGTGCCAATACAGTAATTGAACCTGTATACAGGTAGCTATGAAGGGGTGATGTCGAGTGCCCACAGAAAGGGCTCCGAGTGCCACCTTTGGCACCCGTGCCATAGGTTCGCTATCACTGGTCTACTGTATTGAACAGTTTAAGCAAAAGGCAAACACAATGAAAACAACAAAGTTTTATTAATTTTTTTATTAATTAATCAAGTGGCTGGAAAAAACATATTTACTTAATCCCTCATCAGTGAGAGGCTAGGTTACCCATGGGCGCTGCGTAACAGCAGGACACAACACTATGGAAAGTATAAGTATTGCCGCTCCTAATTGTGTGTTGCGTGCCATATAGTGAAGCACATGAAAAGCATGCTTCTTCACGGTCACTTAATGTGTTCGTTTTGCGGTTACGTGAGGCACTGCATGCATTGGTCTTTATTCTTACAGTAGACAAGTCATTAATTAATTATAAATTTTTGTGAATTGGGACATTTAAACTTGCTTTTTAAAAAAATTCCAATCTAAATTTAGTAGGAGTCGGAGTCGGTGCATTGTTTGCTGACTCCTACTCCGACTCCAGGTACCCAAAATTTCCTCCAACTCCGACTCCTCGACTCTGACTCCGACTCCACAGCCCTGGTACTTAGGAAGTCTAAGAGTTTCTTCATCGTCTTGGAGCCTGGCCCTAGTATGGCACTGACGTTTCCTTGTGTCACATTGCTGTCATCATCATAGAAAGAACTGTGTTCTTAAAGGTGGCGCAAGAGCCTGGATACAGTAGGAGAGGGACCCCTCCGCGCACTTTGTATTCAGCCATTAAATCAGCCAAATGAAAAGTCATTTAAGTCTTGGTGCCAGATTGAAATGTCAAAATAACACATGAATGATTTCAAAAATGCACCCAAGGATATATTGCTTCGCAGTAGCAAGCTCAGGTTTGTGTTTTTGATCTCCTGATCTCAGCTTTCACCAGGCCGCCTGGGAAATTCTGGGGGTTACACTCCATAGATACAGATCAAACACATCCCAGCTTCGCAGAAACAGCTGCACTAAAGTGTTCTGCTTAAATACCACCCCATACCACTTCAAGTAGTCTCTGGGCAGTTTACAGTTTAATTTACACATTCCCCCTCCATTCCCCCCCCCAGCAAGCTGGGTACTCAATTTACCGACCTTGGAAGGCTGGAAGGCTGAGTCAAGCATGATCCAGCTACTGGGGATTGAACCCCAGGTCGTGAGCACAGTTTTACCTGCAGTACAGGCATTTAACCACTAGCGCAAATCAGCTTACACATTTCATCATGGACCATAGTGCCAACTTCCCCTTCTGTATGCTACAAGGAAGCGCAAGTTGTCTTAAGTTGTTTCTGCATTACAGCAGCCCTATAAATTAATAAACCCCTGAAGGTCTTATCATTTAACACCATTGCTCCAGTTTTGCTAACTAAAGGCCATGACTTCCTTTATTGCAGGCATGTCCAAACTTTGGCGCTCCAGATGTTTTGGACCGCAACTCCCACAGTCCTTTGTCTTTGGCAATTTAAGCTTAGAATTAGAGATGGGCACGACTAGGGAAAATGACGTTTTCGAGTTGTCGTGTGTCGGAGGCGGCCCGTGTCGGCTTGTTTCCGTTTTTCACGAAACTTCGCAAAAATTTGTCATTTTGTTTTTTGTTTTTTCGTCTGTTCTTATACTGGTTTGGGGGGGAGCGGGCTCCTGGAAGCACCTCTGTGGGGTGGGTGCCTCCTCTGGCCCGCTGTAGGGAAGCGGGCTCCTGGAGGCACCTCTTTTTTGGGGGGGTGCCTCCTCTCCTCACCCGCTAGGAAGGGAAAGCAGGCTCCAGGAGACCCCTCATGGCATGGGGGTCTCCTCTCCTCACCTGCTGCTGCAAAAGGGCATGCATAGCCATATGGATATGCATACCAGTTGCAGACTATGTGAGACCAGTGCACTGGTGCACAACCGTCCGTCCAGGAGAACCCTGAGTCAAGGTTGGGTCGCACCCGCTGTGTCTCACCAAGAAGGGAATCGTACTTGCGTATTAGTGCAATGCAAGTAGATCTGGCTTAGGGGACAGCAGCTTAGCGCAAGGGCTAGGGTTAGGCTAGTTACTATTGAGGTTAGGGTGGGTAGTGGGGTGCACCTCTGGGTGCCTCTCTGACCCACTAAGAGGACAGTGTACTGTGGTGTATGGGTAAGGAATCAAGGATTAGGGTTAGGGCTAGGGGGCTAGGGCAGGGTTAGTTGGCTTTTTGGCACATCCCAGAAGTCTCAGTGGCCAAGTGGCCATGCGATTGGTGGGATGGCTCCAAAAATTTGCATGGTCCACTCCCACATAGCCACTTGGCCAGCCCATCATTGCGCAGGTGTAAAATAAAATAAAATAAAATAAAATCAATGGAGAGACAGAGAGGACAGAGGAGGAGACATTTTGTTGCAAGAAAACTCACTGCTACTGTAAAAATTCTGGCAGTTTTAGCAATAGCAATTAGCAAATTTCGCATGTTTCTGTGGTGCTTGTGTGTTTTTGGACCACGATTTCAAAAAAAATATTGCGGTCGCCGCCCCATTTTGGACCCCCCGCCCGCACCGCATGGCATGGCGAGGCGACTCGAGTCCGGCTGCCCAGGACAGGACAGGAGGAGAGGGGGGGGAGGCCAGGGACCCCCCTCCAGAAACCACCCCTCCGGTAGGTGCCCTGAGCCCTCACTCAGGCAGGCATATTTTCGCCGGCTTTTTGGCCGGGAATCGGTTTTTTAAAAAAAACAACTTTTTTTCTGTGCCGCTTGGCATCGCGGGATGGCCGCGATGCCAGGAACGACCATGACAAATCAGACCCAATTATTCTTTAGTCGGTTCGAGTTCAAGTTCTGGCGGAGTAATTCCCGTTACCGTTTCCGTTCCGTAACGGAAACGAGTAACAGAAACGGAAACGGGAATTCCGCTAAGTCGTGCCCATCTCTACTTAGAATTCTCGGAGTTGCAGTCCAAAACATCAGGAGGGACGAAGTTTGGACATGCCTGTTTTATTGAGTCAAGCCCTCTTGTATCAGGTCTTCTGTTTGACAGTGGTACGGTGTACAATCAATAAATCTTGCAGGTTTGGAGGTGTCTGGTGGTGATGGCAGGTGTTGTCACAGTCCCTGCTACTCAGAAAGTCCAAGAGCTTCAACCATGTGAGTTTTATAGCATTATTATCTTTTTGCAGGAGGTTTTCTCATCTCACGTTGTGTCTGAATTAATTTTTGCTCACAGGAAAAGTCAGTGCTTGAGAGAAAGTGTTCCTTCATCTTCATCCCTCACCATCTGCACTGAATCGCTACTGGGTGGAACAAAATGTTAGCTATTTCAGCTACTTTTTCAGCTTGGTGTAGATACATACCTTTCTTACTGCAGCTTGCCAAAACTAGTTGTTATGTGTTCCTCTCAGAGCTTGAGCCGAGGCCTGGAGAGATAATGAAGAGCCCTAATAGCTCATAGTAGTGCAGTGTACAGCCAAAATATGCATTTGCTTTGTGTCTAATGCATTTCCAGATCACTTTCAGTTTGCCATTCACTGGTGGTAATAGGTTTTACTGTGCTGCTCCTTTTCAGGGTTTTTCTGAACAATGTATATATATAGTTCTGTCATCAAACTCTCCTTCATAGTAGAGCTGATAGCACAGATGCTCACACACACACCTCTTCATATTTACATTTTGTGTGGCTGAGAGAGAAAGGTTCTATTTAAAGCAGGCAAGAAGCACACATGGCTAGGTTGAAGGCCAGTGGTGTGGTAGGTAAATTATGGAGCTGGATGGCTGGTTTTGCATCACTTCTGTCATGGGGAAGCTATGGAAATAATGCCAAAGGACATACCCCTAAAACTAGTAATCATCATTGGCATCCTTCAGTCTCGAAAGACTATGGTATCATGCCTGGTAAAAACAACACCTAGTGTGACTAAATAGACCTGTTCAGGAATGGCAGTCTCTACCTCACTGGGGCCAGATATATTCTGTTTCTTGCCCAGTCCTTGGGTTTTATTGTTTCAGTGCCTGCCTCTTTTCCTCTGCCTGTTGGACAAATGCCTCTTCGAAATTATGTAGACTATGCTGTATCTTTTGCCTCCAGACAGTGCGTTCAGAGGTCATGGTTTCCCATCTGTTGAGGTCTATTCCCAAGGCCTTCAGGTCCTTCTTACATATATCCTTATACTGCAGCTGTGGTCTCCCTCTGGGGCGCTTTCCCTGCACTAGTTCTCCGTATAGAAGATCTTTTGTGATCTGGCTGTCGTCCATTCTCACAATGTGTCCAAGCCAGCGTAGGCGTTGCTGTTTCAATAAAGTATACATGCTAGGGATTCCAGCTCGATTCAGGACTATGCTATTTGGAACTTTGTCGTGCCAGGTAATGTTGAATATTCACCAAAGACAGTGCATACGGAAGGTATTCAGCTTTCTTTCCTGTTGGGCATGGAGGGTCCAAGAATCGCTGCAATACAAAAGTGTGCTCAGTACACAAGCTTTATAGACCTGTATCTTTGTATGTTCTGTCAGTTTCTTTTTGAGCCATACTCTCTTATTCTAGAAAACATAGTAGCTGCTTTACCTATGTGTTTATTCAGCTCAGTCTCTAGTGAGAGTGTATCTGAGATAGTTGAGTCAAGATACACAAAGTCGTTAGTTCTTTTACAGAAATTGTAATGTGAGGAGGAGAGTCCCCATTCTGGGCCATGATTTGTGTTCTTTTCAGGCTGATTTCTAGCCCAAACTCTTTGCAAGCCTTGCTAAAATGCTCCATAAGTTGTTGGAGATCTTCGGCAGAGTGAGCAATAATGGCAGCATCATCAGCGAAGAGGAGATCCTGCAAACATTTCAGCTGTACCTTAGACTTTGCTCTCAATCTAGAGAGATTGAAGAGTTTTCCATCTGATCTGGTCCAGAGATAGATACCCGAAAGCATACTTCAGCATGGTAGAGAATAAGATCGCAAAAAAGGTTGGTGCAAGGACACAGCCCTACTTCACTCCGCTTCGGATGTCGACGGGATCTGACATTAGGCCATCAAAAACTGCATTGCCCTTCATATCCTCATGAAAAGACCTAATGATGTTAAGGAGCTTGGGTTGGCATCCAACCCAGAGGAGTTTTTTAAAGAGGCCGTCCCTACTAACCATATCAAACGCCCCTGGCCAATCAGGAGCCTTCGTAAGATCTATGACGGCTACAAAAAGTGGCTGTCCTTGTTCCCTGCATTTCTCCTGCAACTTCCTAAGTGAAAATACCATATCAATAGTGTACCTGTTGGTTTGAAAGCCACACTGTGATTCTGGGTATACTCTCTCTGCAAGTATCTGGAGCCTCTTCATTATAACACATGCAAACAACTTCCCGACAACACTAAGAGAGATACCACGATAGTTGTTACAGTCGCTCCTGTCACCTTTGTTCTTATAAAGCGTAACAATATTACCATCCTTCATATCCAGTGGTACTCCCCCTTCCCTCCAGCAAAGGCAGAGGATTTCATACAGTTCAGTGGCAATGATCTCTTTGCAGCACTTCAGAACTTCAGCAGGGATGGTATCTTTCCCAGGTGCTTTGCCAGAGGCAAGTGAATCCAGAGCCACATTTAGTTCTTCTAGAGTTGGTTCATTGTGAAGCTCCTCCAAGTCAGACAAGCACTCAATATTATATAAGACTTCTTTGTTTATTGTGTTTTCTCTGGAATATAGTTCAGAGTAGTGCTGCACCCAGCGTGCCATCTGCTGCTCACGGTCCTGGATGATCTCGCCTGAAACAGTCTTTAAGGGTGCAGTTTTCTTATGTATTGGCCCTAAGGCCTGTTTAATTCCATCATACATCCCCTTGATGTTACCTGTATCGGCTGCCATCTGAATCCGAGAACACAGCTGCAGCCAGTAGTCGTCTCGTTAGCACATTTCCTGGTGGTCTGTTGGACTTTATTACGAACAGCTCCCAGGGTCTGTAGGTTGTGCTTGCTGGAACAAGCTTTATATTCAGCTAGTCAACATGTTGCATATTCTGCAACATCACACTACACTGAAGCTAATTTCTTATGGGTGTTCTTAGGACTTTCATGTCCTAATGCTTGCATTAAGCCTTAAAGAACTTGGTGCATTTCCCATGGTCATGTGGTCAGCCTTAAGCTGCAATGAGGAAGAAGCCTCCAATGTTATTGTTCCTTCTTCCTGGCTCTGGCCAATTAGGAGCTATGCTGGGAAATGCATCATCCCACCCCCCCCCTTTCTGATTGGCCAGTGCCAGGGAGAAACAACGATTACATCAGAGGCTGCTTCCTCATTAGAGCTCAGTTCTGTGCAGGCACAGAACAAGGTAAGGGATTGGCTGATGGCGTTTTGGAAGCTTCTGAACACCAACTGGGCTCCTGCATGTTGTTTTGGAACCGGTAGCTTCTGAAATGAATAGCACATCCCTACTGACAACTCATAATCTTGCTCATTTGGATGGATGTTTATAGTAAGATCTGTTATACCAAAAGTATAATCATTAACCATTGAAGGTGGTTTTTGTTTATTTGTTTGTTTTAGAGTATTTTCCCCCTGCCTTTCTCCTTGGAAAAGGACCCAAGGCAGCTTCTAGTGTTTTTGCAGCTCTTTCACCAAGAAAAAAGAATAATGTGTCAATACACTGAATATGTGTAAAGATAGTACACAACATTAGTATACAGGGCTGTGGAGTCGGTAGATACATTTTTATACAGCAGTTTTTCCAATGGTTTAGAGCTTCAGTCTTGAACTATTGACCCTCCATTCCCTTCACTTATACAAGTGTCTCTAGTCCTGCAAAAAACATATTTACTTAATCCCATATCAGTGAGAGGCTAGGTTACCCATGGGCGCTGCATAACAGTAGAACACAACACTATGGAAAGTATAAGTATTGCCACTCCTAATTGTGCGTTGCATGCCATAGAGTGAAAACATGAAAAGCATGCTTCTTCACGGTCACTTAATGTGTTCGTTTTGCGGTTATGTAAGGCACTGCATGCATTGGTCTTTATTCTTACAGTAGAGAAGTAATTAATTATAACTTTTTGTAAATTGGGACATTCAAACTTGCTTTTTTAAAAAATTCCAATCTAAATTTAGTAGGAGTCGGAGTCGGAGTCGGTGCATTGTTTGCTGACTCCGACTCCAACTCCATGTACCCAAAATTTCCTCTGACTCTGACTCCTTGACTCCCACTCTGACTCCACAGCCCTAGTATATGCACTGTGTGAAGTAAGGAATCATGGTGTTGGCTGAAAAAAATATAGAGGCAGGTTCTTTAGTTTCTGACAATGGTAAACAGTAATACTTTAGACCATTAGGCTGCTCACTGTCAAAGGCTGAATGACTGCTTTCTTGAAGTAAATTTAATCGATTGAGTGTTGAATTACAAACAAGACAAATGTTCTGTTTCCTGGCTAGAAAGTCTTGAGCCATTAAAATTAGGTGCATCTGAAGCAAATCAAGCCCCGCCCCCAATGAACTCCTTGCCCATCAAGAACCATGAATTTAAATAGTTAAGAGTTCCATCACATTTATCAATAAATGGTGAATTTCCCAGTTTGGCTCCTTACCTGTGTCAATGCCTTGAATCCAGTCCCAACTAGAATTGACTTAATAACTCAGTAGCAGGTACACAGGTGTTGACTCACCCTTCAGTAGTTTAATGAATCTGCTGCACCTGGGACTATCAGATGGATTTAGTCTCCTGGTGTCAGAAATAGAGGAGAGAGACAGGTGCCTGTCGCTTGCTGTGAATGCCTTCCACATACAGCACTTTGAGAAAAATAATTGTCTCAATATCGCCTAAGTTGGATGCCATGCTTCAATATTTTGAGGTATCATTGGAGGTAGGCATAGATCGGTGCAGTAAATATCTCCCCTGTAGCTCCCTGGCTGAGTAGGAAAGCCTAGTAAAACAGGATAAACAGTTAATTTAATTGGAAAACACGCATGGGCAATACCTTTATTGGTCTACTGAAATCTTACAAACAGCCAAGCTTCGACTCCTGCTGGACTCAATATAAATCCACATTACCAAGGTGAAGAGGCAAAATAAACAGAAAAGTCCCCGAAATCATCACAGGCAGATATTGAGTCCAGGCAGTCAGCCACCATGTAAAATCAGCTCGAGGGTAGCAGTGTTCAGGGTTCACTTCAATAATACAGGTTTTGTTATCTTCTCAATCTTGGTAAATGAAGGGCTGCCAGTCACTCAGGCCTCCCCAATTGTCTGATATGGGGTTTGCATGCTTCTGAGTGCCTTTGTTCTCAGCCCAAATGGAGCCATGTGATTCAATATGCAAATAGCATCTCTTCAGCCAGTCAAGATCTTGATTGGCATCAAACAAAGTATACAGTACAACAGGCAACAATACTTGCATAGAGAAGGAGGATGTGCCCAATTAAAAACAGAACAAAACATGGTACACAGTATAGCAAAACATAAAATAGCATGATATGTTTGAAGGGTATCTGGCTGTCAACCATAGCATCTCTTATTCCCCTCAGCCAAATTAGGTTAGCTTGTATGGCAGAAAATGCCACAAATACTCCTGTCACCAGGGAGGTAAAACACAACTACCATGATTAGGTAACAAACAACTTGCTGCCCTTTTATTTCACAGAAAATATGGTATAATGGCTGGGGAAACCATCACACTCTACCTAATAGCCCTGTGTTTGGCATAAAAAGTATTGCAAGGAAAGAGTTGTACAATAAACTCAGTACTGTCTTGTGTGCAGACAGACAGCAGAAAAAGGAAAGATAATATAAGGGGCAGATTGGAGACAAGGAGGAAATCACCAGCAACCACACCAGAACATTTGTGCACATTTATTGAGAACCTTGCTTTCTTTTTCCCTCAGTTCTCTTCCCCTCCCCCCCCCAACTCCCATTCATTACATTAGTCAATCCCTTCTGTACAGGGTCAACAAAGAAACTCTAGGGTGTGGCAGCTAGAAGGTTAGCAAAATGGACAACCCAGATAATTTGAAGCACTGCGACATTAAAATCCCAGAATGAGTCAGAATTACACCAGCTAAGCTTCCTATTTATTACAGAACCTAGATATTTAAAAAAAAACTTTGGCTGGGTGTACTCTTTCGTTTACAGGCTTGCCGATAATGTTAGTCTCTGCATCGTATGAACATGAGTCGGGGAAATTTTGCTGTCATGTTGGTTGCCCCATTATGGTCTGTTTGACATATTTTGAACTTCAACTCCTATCAGCTTGTGGAAGCTTATGTCATGGTTAAGAATGTTGGGGTTGGTAGTCTAAAATACCTGGAATGGATTGATCTGGGGAGGTGAACTCAGACTGTTTCTTGCTTTGAATAAGATAATGCTGCTGTCACTAGTCTGGACGTATTTGTAGTCTAGTAGGGAAATAACAATCACTAACAGAGGAATATTACTTGATATGAAATCCACATTTATTGATGAGTCGTGTGTATAGTGAGTGGATCAAACGATGGGCTAGGACTCTGGCAGAAAGGTTGGCTTCAACTTGATCACACAGAACATACATGTTCTAGATATGCAGACCACTATGTATGTCAATATATTGAAAATTATTATGTCACATATTTCATATGTGTGTGTTATTAATACACATATGACCGATGCCTTCAAAAGGGGATTGGATTGATTCCTGGAGGAAAAGTCCATCACAGGTTACAAACCATGATGGAGATGAGTAATCTCCATGCTTATAACCGGGGTACTTCAAGAACTTCAGCATTTGAGCCTGGTGTGTGGAACCAAGCAGAGCTACTGCTGAGAGAGAGAAAGAGAAAGAAGACAGCACTGGTAAGTTTCAGGGTTGGAGCAGAGGTCAAACAGCTAGGGCTGTTTGACCTCTGCCTCTGCTAACTTTAACTGCTCATTTAAATACAAAGAGCCATTAGTCAGCCAAACAAAGGAAGTAGCTAGGAAGAGGGGGTGGGGCCAGACTAAGCCTCCCTCTGAGCTTGGGGGTGGTGTTACACTAAGTGTAGTCAGCATTTGAGCCTGCTGTGTGAGAACAGGCAGACCTACTGCTGAGCAAAACAGAAAGAAGTGAGCACTGGTAAGTTTCTGGGTTGGAGCAGTTCAACTAGGGCTGTTTTACTTCTGCCTCTGCTAACTTTAACTGCTCGTTTAAATACAAAGAGCCATTAATCAGCCAAACAAAGGAAGTTGCTAGGAAGCAGGGGTGGTGCCAAACTAAGCCTTCCACCGAGCTTGGGGGTGGAGTTACACTAAGTGTTTTCCCCCTGAAGAAGCATTTGAGTGTCAGCATTTGAGCCTGGTGTGTGGAACCAAGCAGAGCTACTGCTGAGAGAGAAAAAGAGAAAGAAGACAGCACTGGTAAGTTTCTGGGTTAGAGCAGTTCAGATAGGGCTGTTTGACCGGCCCGCGTGCCTGACAGCATGCAAGATTTTATTTTTGACATAAAAGGAGGAACATTGGTACTAGATTATTATTTCTAGATTAGTAGCTAGTAACACTGTAAAATCTTCAAGGCCCAGAATACTGCACTCATTAAAATGGAGTCTGAGGGAGCAGCTGTAGTTACCTGTAACACTTGTGCCACGTTGGTCATCTTGACAAAACGCACAGAGAACTACACTTGCTGCAAGTGCAAGCTGGTTGCACTATTAGAAGAGAAGGTCCAGGAGTTAGAGGCCCACATATTGAACCAGCAACATATTAAGGAGCTTGAGCGGTTCTTGGACAGAGCGGAACAGACTATCCAGGTCCAAGAAGAGACAGGGCACACTTCTGAGGATGAAATCACTTCCCCAACCCAGGAGGTAGATGTGTGGAGGAATGTGACTCAAAGGAGTAGAAGGCCAAGGGATCGCTCAGAGAGTCTCATATTGCACAATCAATTTGAGGCTCTTTCCCTCATCACACCTCATGAGGCACACACCGAGGAACAACTGGTTCCACCTGAGGATCTCTCCCTCATCACAATTGATCAGATACGGGATCAGGTACATGTAGAAGAACAGGCTGCAGGACAGAAGCTCCTTCTGCCAGGAGATTCTATAATTAGGAATACGGAGGGATGGATTTGTGATGAGCATGATAACCGTATGGTCACTTACCTGCCAGGTGCAAAGGTTGCAGACATCACGAGAAATCTAGATAGCTTGTTAGAGAGAACCGGGAAAGAGCCAGTGGTCATGGTGCATGTTGGTACCAATGATGTCGGGAAGGCCAAGCGGTCAGTCTTGGAAGCCAAGTTCAGGTTGTTAGGAAGAAGATTGAAGTCCAGGACTTTCAAGGTAGCATTTTCAGAATTGCTACCTGCTCCTCGTGCAGGATCCGCCAGGCAGGCAGAGCTCAGAAGCCTCAATGCGTGGATGAGGTGATGGTGTCGAGAGGAGGGCTTTAGATTTGTCAGGAACTGGAGAACATTTTGGGACAAGCCAAACCTGTTCAGGAGGGACGGGTTGCACATGAATCATGATGGGACCAGATTGCTGGCACTCAACCTCAAAAAGGCTGCAGAGCAGCTTTTAAACTGATAACTGGGGGAAAGCCGACAGGAGCTGAGTGGCATCCGGTTCGGAACACCTCATCCACAGGGAATGAGGTTGGAAAGGGTAGAGAATCACATAGAGATGACATAGCAGGTATTAGTACTGGGAGAATAATGGAATGTGATAGTTTGTCTACTGAAAATAATAGCTGTGGGGGGGGGGGAAAGAACAAAGCAGCAGCTGTTGTTGCAGAACCCACTGTACAGGTGCTTCTACGCCAATGCTCGAAGCCTCCGACCAAAAATGGGAGAACTTGAACATTTGGCAGCTAGGGGTAACATTGATCTAATAGCCATAACAGAAACCTGGTGGAATGTGGAGAACCAGTGGGATACAGCAATCCCAGGCTATAAACTCTACAGAAGGGATAGAGAGGGGCGGGTTGGAGGGGGAGTGGCCATCTATGTCAAAGAAGGCGTAAAATCTAGCAGAATGGAGATTGACAGAGGGTCTGACTCCGCCATCGAATCACTGTGGGTTAAACTACCAGGTCCAAGGAGTGATGTGATAGTTGGGGTATGCTATCGCCCACCAGATCAAAAACTTGAGGGGGGGGCTTGAAATGAGGAGAAAAATCATGGAGGTATCTCAGAAGGATAGGATAGTAATCATGGGGGACTTCAATTATCCCCACATTGACTGGGCCAATAAGTGCTCCGGGCAAGAAAGAGAAACTGGGTTTCTCGACTTGCTGAATGACTGTGCCTTAGAGGAACTTGTCATGGAGCCCACCCGAGAACAGGCAACTCTGGATCTAATACTGTGTGATACTCAGGACCTGGTCAGGGATGTGAATGTCACTGAGCCTCTGGGGAACAGTGACCATGCTGCAATCTCCTTTGCCATGCATGTTGGAGGAAGAGTGTCAAACAAATCAGACATAAAAACCCTTGATTTTCAAAGGGCAAACTTCCCTCAGTTGAGGAAACTAGTTAGAAAGAAATTGAAGGGGAAGGTTGGAAAAATCCAATCTCTTCAGAGTGCATGGAACCTGTTTAAAACAATGGTGACAGAGGCCCAGCACAAGTGCATACCACAAAGAAAGAAAAGCTCATTTAAGTCCAAGAGGGCACCGGCATGGTTAACGAGTGGAGTTAGAGAGGCTCTAAAGCGCAAGGAGAGGTCTTTCTGTAAATGGAAATCCTCCCCAAATGTGGAAAATAAAAAGGAACACAAACTCTGGCAAAAAAAATGTAAGAAGATGATAAGAGAGGCAAAGAAAGATTTTGAGGAACGCATGGCTAGCAATATAAAGGGTAATAATAAAAGCTTCTTTAAATATGTTAGAAGTAGAAGACCTGCCAGAGAACCAGTTGGCCCTGGTTCAAATACAGGTTAAAAGAGAGGATGTTTTAGGACTAATTGATAAATTGAAGATTAACAAGTCACCAGGCCCAGATGGCATCCACCTAATGGTTATTAGGGAACTGAGAAATGAAATTTCAGATCTCTTAACGGTAATATGCAACTTGTCTCTTAAAACGGCCACAGTGCCGGGGGACTGGAGGATAGCAGATGTCACACCAATGTTTAAAAAAGGAAGGAGGGGGGACCCGGGAAACTACAGGCCAGTTAGCCTTACATCTGTCCCAGGGAAGATGGTGGAAAGCCTCATCCAAGAGAAAATCTTAAAACGCATAGAGGAACAAACCTTGCTGAGAGAAAATCAGCATGGCTTCTGCAAGGGTAAGTCTTGTCTGACAAACCTTTTAGAATTTTTTGAAAAGGTCAACAGGCATGTAGATTTGGGTGAAGCGGTGGATATAGTCTATCTGGATTTTCAAAAGGCTTTTGACACAGTCCCTCACCAAAGACTGCTGAGAAAATTGCACAGTCAGGGGATAAGGGGACAGGTCCTCTTATGGATTGAGAACTGGTTGAGATCCAGGAAACAAAGAGTAGGTGTCAATGGGAAAATTTCACAATGGAGAGAGGTGAAAAGCGGTGTGCCTCAGGGATCTGTCCTGGGACCGGTGCTTTTCAATCTGTTCATAAATGACCTGGAGACAGGGATAAGCAGTGAGGTGGCCAAATTTGCAGATGACACAAAACTTTTCTGTGTGGTAAAAACCAGAGAAGATTGTGAAGAGCTCCAGAAGGATCTCTCCAAACTGGGGGAATGGGCTACGAAATGGCAAATGTGTTTTAAAGTTGCCAAATATAAAGTAATGCATATTGGGGCAAAAAAATCAACACTTTATCTATCAACTCATGGGCACTGAGTTATCCGTGACAGATCAGGAAAGAGATCTTGGTGTGTTGGTGGACAGCTCCATGAAGGTGTCTCCCCAATGTGTGGCAGCGGTGAAGAAGGCCAATTCCATGCTAGGGATTATCAAAAAGGGGATTGAAAATAAAACAGCTAACATTATAATGCCATTATACAAAATGATAGTAAGGCCGCACCTGTGTACAATTCTGGTCACCGCATCTCAAGAAATACATAGTGGAACTGGAAAAGGTACAGAAGAGAGCAACTAAAATGATTACTGGGCTGGGGCACCTCCCTTATGAGCAAAGGCTAAAACATTTGGGGCTCTTTAGTCTGGAAAAAAGGCGCCTGAGGGGGGATATGATTGAGACGTACAAAATAATGCAGGGCATGAGTAAAGTGGATAGAGGGAAGCTCTTCTCCCTCTCACAAAATACCAGAACTAGGGGATATCCACTCAAATTGAGGGCTGGGAGTGTAAGAACAGACAAAAGAAAATATTTTTTCACCCAGCGCGTTGTGAGTCTGTGGAACTCCCTGCCACAGGATGTGGTGATGGCATCTGGCCTGGATGCCTTCAAAAAGGGATTGGACAGATTCCTAGAGGAAAAGTCCATCACAGGTTACAAACCATGGTGGAGATGTGTAATCCTCAGGCTTAAAACCAGGGTACTTCAAGGGCCAGATGCAGGGGAGTGGTATCAGGAGACAGATTTAAAGTCTCATGCACTCCCAGAGGCATCTGGTGGGGCCACTGTGAGATACAGGAAGCTGGACTAGATGGGCCTTTGGCCTGATCCACCATGGCTCTTCTTATGTTCTTATATTCTTATGTAACCAGATGCAGGGGAATGGTATCAGGAGACAGATATCTAGTCTCTTGCGCTGCCAGACACATTGGTGGGGCCACTGTGAGATACAGGAAGCTGGACTAGATGGGCCTTTGGCCTGATCCAGTATGGCTCTTCTTATGTTCCTAGGTTCTTATGTATGGTACTATTTCACAGTATGAGTTGATACATAAGGCAGCAGATTGAAACATGATTATATGAGCACTGTTGAAAACTAATATGATATAATGTGTTGGAAAATTTATATTTGCACAGTAAAATGTTTTCTTTGCCATTACCCTGCCCATTCTGCAGACTCAAATCCTTATCTGCCTGCCTCACAATTTGTTGCTTTTTAGGTGCCCACTGGTGGCAGATTATGAGGTTGGCATTTTGTTCTGAAATCTCTGCTGTAACAGTGGAAGGAGATAGATTCTTACAAATGCTATTTTAATGAAATTTAGCTTAATGTTTCATGAGCAACAGTGAGCTGTCTTGGTACTATCAGTAATGGCTTGCAAAGCTGAGGAAAGTCATCATTTTTCTTCCAATCAAGAGTTCTGAAACCAAGTACCCTTTGTCATTTTCAAATAGCATTAATGCCTCAGATAAAGAAAGTTGGTGTGGTGGTGTAGCAGGGAGAATATCAGGCTAGGACTCAGGAAACCTGGGTTCAAATCCCTACCTAGGGGTGGAAACCCATGCAGCAGATAGCAATGATAACCCACACATTGTTAGAGTCACCGTGAGTTAGAAGTATCCAGCACTGTTCTCCAGGGACTAGATAGGATGGCAGCCCCACTGAGTACACCACATGGGCAATAGTTACTGTGCATTTGGATAATCGTAACCAAACCAAGCATATGTTTTCAAGTCAGCTAAAGAAATATTTCTATTACCTCTGTTTTGCTACATACCACATCTACCTCAGCTAGTTCCCACCAAGCTGGATGGATGGGATTTTCCTCTAAGTGAAAGATTTGACCAGTTTTCATGGAATCAAAATGTAATTTTCTTAAATCTGACAAAATGTAAGGGCCCGTTTTTCATGTCACTGGATTTCCCCTCTGGCAAAAGGCAAGGTGTTTCTGTGCCTTCCTTCTTTGGTGGAGTTGGCAAAGTCCAGAGTACATTTTGCAGCAAATCTCTAGCTAGTCGTTTCAAAGGATGCTGCTCAGGCTAGCATCTAAACCAGGCATGTAACTTTGGCCCTCCTGATGTTTTGGACCACAACCCCCAGAATTCGAAGCTTAGATTACCAGTGGCTAAGGACTGTGGGAGTTGTGGTCCAAAACATCTGCAGGGCCAAAGTTTGGACATGCCTGATCTAAGCTCTTGACCATGGCAGGTGGAATCTTGCTACAAGGATGGTAATTGCCACAGTGATATTGAGGCACCAACTGAAGGAAAATATTTTATTAGAGTGTATATTCTTTGGGCCTCTGAATGTTTAGGACTGTAAATGGTATCCTGACCATTGGTGATGCTCACTGAAGCATCTGGGATTTGAAGTTCAAAACAACTGGAGGACCACAGGTTGACATATTGAGGCAAAAGGAGGCAAAGCAGCACTTAATCACTCTTCCTCTATTTATTGAAGAAGCCTTGTGGCACACCTAAATTACTCTAGCCAAAATTCTGCTTGTGACCTAGGTTCAATCCGAGGGAGACAGCTTGAGGTTCATTCAGGCTTCTATTATTCCAAAGTTAATAAATTAAGTACCCAGCTTGCTGGGAGTGGGGTTGGGGCAGTGTGTAACCTACATGAATAAATTGTAAAATGCCCTGAGACTACTTTTAACTGCTACGGGGTGATTTATGAATAGCACACTTTGCTTTTAAAATGGATACAGTACCTGTGCCTGACAAGTCTATAGGTAACTGATAGTCAAGTATAGCACATATATATTGTTATAGCTGCTTGTGTTCTCACCGATTGAACAATTATTGTTTTTAGTGAAGTTTGAGGCATGCATCTATTCCTATCTTAGTGTCTATCGTCAAGTACCTAGAGTACAAAAGCAATATAAAATGCTCTGCATAGTTCAAAAAAGCCTTGTGTTCTGAATCGGTGTAGCAATACCTGTGCTCTATGATATGTGCAGTCACTTCACAGTTCGCAGGATGACTGAATTCCAGCAAGGACATGCATAGTTCTGCATCCTAAAAGACAGTAAATGTCTTAAAGATTAGCAATAATGTTCTAGGTCATGTGGAAATTTCTGAGGACTATTTCTCATATCACTTCTGTTGCAGTGAAGGTAGAAGATGGGCTGAATACCAATCAACTAGCTGATAGTATGCTTTCAGTGTTCTTGTGCATGTCTGAAGCAAAATATAATCTCACTTTCAGAATGACAAGCCCTTTCAAGCAATATATAGGCCATTAATGAAATTGCCCAGTCCTTTATTATTATTTTTATTCCCCTGTGTACAAACGTAATACATTTTTGATCTGGATTCTACTCTGCTGAAATGGGTTGTCATCCCGTTTGCTTTTCTTATGTTATAAAATAAAACATCGTAAAACTTAAGTTACAGATCCACCATGTCATGTGTAGTTTCCCCTTACACAATGATACCTAATAAATGTCATGATTTTGACAAATAAGCTGAAAGCCATGTTGCTTATACATCCTGACCAACCTGTAGAAAAACTAGATCTTAATGTTCATCATTGTTTCATGCAGGGATAACTCAATCGTATTAAGTGCACACATATTTAAGGTGAAAGATGCAGTTATATCAGCCTTCTGAAAATAAAATTATATTTTGGTTAGGTACAATATGACATTGATTATTTTATGAAGTCTTTTTTAGGTGTCTTCATAAATCATGTTACTGTGTTTGTTGGAAAAGGACTGCAGAATTTCCTGCAGAAAATATTTGCCTGATGCAGTAGTGTAGCAGATTTTACATGAAGACTCCTATGTACAGAGGGAAACCGAACCCCTGCTTCACTCTTTTGATGTGATATTCATATGGCTGTTACAGGTGTGGTTGTGGTTGTTACCTTAAATTCATAAAGAAAATGAGATGTCTTTCCAAACAGATGGTGAGGGTACAAAAAGACTCACACTCATTCCTAGTTCTTTGCCATTTTCTTTGAAATATATTTCTCCCTTTCACAAATGATGTGTTCCAACACAGCAGACACTTTAAAAGACATTACTAGGAATACAGTTGACTGCCTCATACCAGGTTAGATCACTGGTCAGTCTAGCCTGTTATTATCAGTTCTGACCAGCGGTGGCTCTCAAGGTTCCCAGGGTGAGTGTTTTCATATTCCCTGCTGTCTGCGCCTTTTAACTGGGTATGCTAGAGATGCACATCAGGAAAAGCCAATGCTGAGACACACCCATTTATTTCAGAACATCCTACAGTTTCTCATGACCCATATAGTCAAAGACTTTGCTGTAGTCTGCAAAGCATAAGCTGATCTTCTGAAACTTTTTGGTGCTCTCCAGAGATGGGCTCGAATCAAATTTTTTTGCTTCCTTTTTATTTTTCGTTTTGTTGCAGAATGAAACGAAAAATGAAATGCCCGTTTAAAGTGAAATGAAACGAAATGGAAATTTTCATTTTGTTCTCTTTCATTTTTGCTTATTATTTATTTTGACAAGTGCTGATTTAGAGCTTGTCAAAATAAATAATAAAAATAAGCGCCGACCCGGCCAGCTGGTCGGCACTAAATAAAAGGGGGAAAGGGGCGAACTGACTTCCCCTGGGCCAGCTGGTTGGTGCTAAGTAAAAGGGGGGGAAAGCACTGGTCCATGAGTCAGCTGTTCAGTGCAAGGTAAAAAAAAATTGCCAATCCAGCCCGCGGACCACCAGCTGGTTGGCACTCGGTTAAAAAAGGAAAGCACCAGCCCGGCCTGTGGGCCAGCTGGTTGGCGCTAAGTAAAAAGAAAAAAGAAGAAAAGTGCCGACCAGCGGGGGCTGATTGGCTGTAAAAAAAGATTTTAAAAGAAACAAAATGAAGAAGGAAACTTTTTTTTTTTTTAGAAAATTTACCTCATTTCAAATAATATGAATTTTTTAAAAAGAAAAATGAAACAAAATGCCATTTTGCTGTTTCATGCCCATCTCTAGTGCTCTCCACCTACCAGTGGATATTTGCAATATGATGCTGAGTGCCTCTTCTTTTTTGAAATTCAGTGTGAACATCAGGTGTATCTTTACCCATATAAGGCAAAACCCTTTGTTGAAACACCTTTAGCATCACTCTCTAGAACGTCAGGTTCTTCGTCTAGCATTCCTATTCAAAGAAGGAGTTCTAGGAGAGGTAGCCATGTTAATCTATGTTAGCATATTAGGGAAAAACAAATAAAATATAAGGAAGATGAATATGTTGTGGCAACTTAAAAACTAACTGCTGCATTTCAAATGTTACCCTTTTATTATATAGATCTTCATTATACTGTTTTCATATCCCAACCTGGGAGTCTCACCTTCCAGCACTATCTCTTGTCACCTTTTCAACTGTTTAAACCTAAGGTTTTCATGGTAAGGAAAATTCAGCAGTGGTTTAGCATCACCAACTTTTGCACAGAACTAAAAAAAAAAGTTATCTTGAATGTCAACACCATTGCTTGCTTTGCCTATATCACCTTCAGCTACTTTTGCTGTCTTACAATAGTAAGAAATGTTCTGTTTTAGAGATGGGCATTTCGTTTCAGAAGGGGAGTGGTTCGATGACGCATTGGAGGCTGCTTCCTGTTTGGTTTTTCGCCCAGTGCGAACTGCAGCAAGGTAAGACATTGGTTGATTTTGTTCCGGAGGGTGGGGCTGACTGAGTTTCTAGTGCCAGCTGTGCTGGCATGTTTCATTTCGGAACCAGTCCCCTTCCAAAACGAAATGTCCATCTCTATATCTGTTTCTGTCATGCCAACCTGATTGGCTTTTGTTTTGGAGTATCTGGTTTGCCACTGAGAGAACAAAATGTTGGGTCTGGTAGGGTCTGGTCTGCTAAAATGATCTAATATTGCTATGTGTACTTCATGGAAATGCTTTAGACATGATTTATTGTCTGCTGGATAACAGGATATAAATTTATGTGTACTGAAGTTCTTGTCAAGAAAAAGTAAGGGACATGTTTTGTTTGAGCTACATGGCTAGGGAAAAGCATTAACTTCTTGTGATAAAAGGAGGTAGAATGTGTCTGGGGCAATAGATGAAGCTCTTAAATCAGTTAGTAGCTCAGAAATACTCTGTCCCATACGTCTTTGCTGATTTTGTACATACTCGTACACATTCTATCTTGCAGAAACCACATTGTGCTGCTTTAAATTATTAATTGATCACAGATATTTTAAATGAAATTGGAGTTTAATAAAATATGTTGTGACCTTCTCTTTGTAGGACTGGATAAGAGAGCTGGATATTCTCACACTCTTCCACCATCCCCTCCCCTCCTTCTACCAGATTTATGTCTTTATACATTCAGGCAGGATGAGGGCAGCAGCATCAATCATTACTCAAAGCATGAATACAAGTCTCCCTACGTCATTTAAGGGTTTAAATTGACCATGGCTGGGATCCAAGCATTGCTTGTATATGGTAATTGTCTAATTCTTCTGAGGGAACAGCTTGTGTCAGAAACCTGTTTGAGAAAAATAGTGCTTTATCCAGAGAGACTGTTTACATGGGCATAGAGGCTCTTTCTGATAAAAAGTGGCAAGCTATTCCTCCTATGAGTTACTAGTTTCTTCAGGCGTGTTTCCACACATAACTCTTTCAACAGCTATTTTCTTCCTTCTCTGGGTCTCTGGATTCCAGTCTAACATTGTTTACCTCAGCATTCCCTTTATAATAGGGTTGCTGCTGTTGAAGAAAACAACGGGCCCCAAACCACCCAGGTGGGGAAGCTATTGGAAGCCTTTAATAGGACAAAATTGTCCCTGGTCCCACTACTGGGATTGGGACCACTGGCAGGAATTCGGGGGCATTAAAGCCTCCACCCTGTCCCAGGGCTCCCAAAGGCTCTCCCATGTCAAAATGGATCCTGAGGGACTCTTCGAACCTGGAAGGATAGAACAGGTGATTTTTACCCCTTTCTTAGGGGGAAAAAAGACAGCTGGCAATTTGAATACAGGAGAGAAGACACCAGAAGTAATTCTGTTTCTTTTCTTTAGTGTTAAAATAAAAGAAAACAAAACTTTTATTTATTTATTTATTTATTTATTTATTTATTTATTTATTTATTGTGTTGCCCTTTTATACCACCCATCTAGCAGCAAAGCCACTCTGAGCTGTTTACAACAATATTAACAATAGATAACAAGACCATTAAAATAAGCCCCAAAAAACCCAAAACCACATACCGGTAACTACATTAACTGGAAGTTGAGTCATGGCAATTGGACTTCTTTTCTTGAGAGATAAAAAGTTTTCACTACTATCTAAGCAGCTTGGACAGACTGGCAAAGCTGCTTGGAGGAGCAGTGAAATGTTTCGATCTCTCAAGAAAAGAAGCCCAGTTGCCATGACTCAGCTTCCAGATAACCTCACCTGGATGACTGAGAATCTTCACAGACATAACTACATTAAAATACAAGTTACAAATTGAAAACCTTACAATAAAAAGCCATGTTGGATGGGGAAGTGGGTCTATCGAGGGACATTGAGGTCGCATATGGAATGCCTGCCTATTTAGCCAGGTCTTCAAGGCTTGTTTGAAAGCACTGAGAGAGGGGGGCAGGTGGATGTCTGGTAGAAGGTTCCACAACCGTGGGGCAACCACAGAGAAGGCCCAATTCCTTGTCTTCATTTTTCGGGTCTGTCTTGGCGTGGGTGCTCTCAGATATCTACCTGGGAAGACCAGGTATTGTGGGCAGTTCTTGTTGAGAGGAGCTGTTCTGTCAGGTAGTGAGGTCCCAAACCATTTAGGGCTTTGCATGCTATAGTTAACACCTTGAAGTTGATGCAGAAATAGACTGGTAACCAGTGCAAGGAGGCCAGAACAGGGGATATATGCTGGAATGTCTGGTCACCATGTTCTGGACTAGATGAAGTCTCTGCTTCAGCTCCAAGGGCAGCCACATGTAGAATAGTTCAGTCTTGAGACTACCAATGCACAGACCATGATGGAGATGTGTAATCTCCAGCCTTAAAACTGGGGTACTTCAAGGACCAGATGCAGGGGAGTGGTATCAGGAGACAGATATCTAGTCTTGTGCACTCCCAGATGCATCTGGTGGGGCCACTGTGAGATACAGGAAGCTGGACTAGATGGGCCTTTGGCCTGATCCAGCATAACTCTTCTTATGTTCTTATGGACCAGAGTAGTAACGAACCCAGTGTCCAGACAGGAATGCAGCTGGGTGATCCGTTGCAGATGGGCAGAGTGGACTACCGACGCCACCTGAGATTCCATGGATAGCATCAGGTCCAAGAGAGTGTCCAAGCTACAAACCTCGTTCTGAGCAAGAAGAGTCACACACCTCCGCCCCCAAAAAGAGAGGGAGCTTCTAATCCACTGAGTGGGTGGGGGGCAACAAAAGAAGCAATTCAATAAGCAAGGCTACCAATGCCCAAGGAGAAGGCAAGTAAGGTATGTTTCCATTTCTAGTACTGCCCAAGTTCTCTGGCTGCTCTATCAACTGAGGTTCTAGGGATAGTATTCCCAAACGCAGGGTGGATAAAAATAAGTGATATAAAAAAACCAAATAAATTTAAATCATGATTTAACTCACAATTTAAATCAAAAATTTATTCTAACAATAATTAAACGTGACGTTAAAAAGAAGGTGTGGTCGCCATGATAAACCTGTTTTCCTCCTTTAGGTTCTTGAGAAAGCAAGTGGAAGATTAAGCCTGTGTCTGTCGGTGGTCAATAGCAGAACAAAACACACTAAATGCAAAACATGCACAGTGCTTTCCAAGAAAAATCATGTGGTGTGACACCTGAGAGCACTTTTGTTTTCTTTTTTCTATCAATCAATCAATTTTATTTTACAGCCAAAGGCCCGATAAGGCCTTTTTTTAAAAAAAGGATAAATGCATCTAGTTAAGAGCCCCAGAATGCTCACAAATCATACTGAACAGCTGGAATGAGGATCCTGCACCCCTGGAGAGCTTATCGGGATCACTCTCATCATCACAACTATCTTGTTGCTGCCTTCTTCCGTCTGGTGTCTGGTGTTAGGTACAGCCATGACCGATGGAGTGAAGGTTCTGAGGAGCCAGTAACAGGCCCCGGGCTGAAAATGGTAACTTAAGCCCACCTCCTTCCTGTTGTTTGAGAACTGTTCCATCCGCCCTGAGACATTATGCACACACACCGATTTCTACCTCAGCATCTCCTCTTCTGACGTCTGCTGCTCCGGACTGCATTTTGTAGGCATAGATGTAGTAGTATTAATTAGAGGCACCCTGTAATCCATTTTCAGGGGTGTATCTAATAGTGACAACCGAAGGAAGGGGATGTTGCACCTTTAAGAAAAGGTGGCATGTTTTAGTCCTGCATCTCTGTTTCTTAGCAACAGGTTTCCAGAAGCAGCAATACAGCTTTAGCATTGGGAGAAGAGATTAAAAGGGAGAGTGGGAAGGAAAGACTG
>JAHTLZ010003547.1:27826229-27846194 GCA_023846285.1 Phrynocephalus versicolor | reverse complement strand
TTGCTCCCATTTCTTTCTCTGTTATTTACGTACTAGCTAACGGACAAAAGGGAGCTGCCTAGATGCCTTGAGCACATCCGATCTTGCCTGATCTTGGAAGCTAAGCAGGGATGGGCCTGGCTAGTACTTGGATGGGCAACCAACAGGGAATACCAGGTGCTGTAGGCACCTGGAGTAGGAACTGGCAAGCCACTCCAGTATTCCTGCCAAGAAAAACTCCATGGACATGGATTTACAAAGAGTCGGTCACGACTGTAACAACACAACAGCAACAAAGACAAAATAGTCACCAACAACAACAAAGCAGACAAAAGAGTCACCAGTTGTGTCTCTTGACTCTACCTGCAGCCTGATGCTTTGTGGGTCCAGGATTTCCTTTTCTTCATGGAGTGTCTTCAGGGACTTTCAGTTGTACCTGGTGAAATTTATATGCTTGACGGCAAATCAGGGCTGAATGAATGAATGACCTAAGTACCCTGCAAATCATTATTCATGCTCATTTAGAGCTCGTTTCATGCTTTCATGGGAGGGTACATTGGGGGGGGGGGGCGGTGAAATGTGACTTTGGCATTCACGTTGGTTACGTAAAATTCCCGGTAGCTCCAAATGTACTGGTTATTTCTTTGTCAAGAAGATGGAAGCCCAATGTCCTGGCTCTGCTGCAACCTTGAAACAAATATAAGGGAATTGCAGCCTAGCTAGCCAGAGAGCATAAGCTACATGCAAAAATGTGACAGAATTGCCCCAATGGTTTCTGAGCATCAGCAGCTCTTCATTAGGGGGAAAGAGTATCTTGTACCCTTCTGGAATCTTTCAAAGCAAAAAGGAGTTGAGCCGTGTGGCCATCACAAAACACAATTGCAAAAATAGGTTACAGGTGATACCTTTATAGGCCACTATTAAAAATAAAAAAGGAACATTGCAAGCTTTCGAGTACAGTCAGTCACCCTTCTTCAAAGCAGGTCCCAGAAGTTCAGACATGGTGAAAGATGTGCTTCACCAGGAGGTTACATTTAAAGTCTTTAGATGATGTTCTTAAAATTCATGGCTGGGTGATGTTGCAGTCAGGGCCGGAGTCTTGTTAGAGGCAAGAAGGGCAGTTGTAAAAAGCTGCTTCTTAAGTCACACCCCCATTCTTCAAACAAAGGAAGATGGGTCATATTCCACCCCCTCCCTTACCCAGCTCCATTTGGCACTACGAGACATACAAATCCCTTTTGGCCTTCTGGAATCTTGACATTCAAAAACATTCTGCTGACATCGGGAAGATCTGTTATAGACTTCTGCCTAGGCCTGGCTTTTAAACCATGACCCGCAATGTTGGCAGATCTCCGAATGTCCTTGAAATTTTCAAGCTTCCAAAAAAAAAAAGCCCTGGGGGGTCACCATTAATTGGTTGTGGAATTGTGGGAGGCATTTCCAATTTACTTGTGGGGGAAGGCCTCAATTAATTAAAATAATGCTTATATAAATTGTTTTGTGGTCATGAACATGCTGCTTTAATGGTTATAAGTAGTGTCTCACCCTGATGACATGAAATGTTGGTGTGTGTGTTTTAATTTGCACTGTTTGTTTCCTATTTCACATTCCATTGTGAATGGAATATCTACTATTCAGGACTGGGCCATAACTGGAGAATCACAGGAGACTTAGTCATCTTAATAAATAATACTCAGAAGTACTGTAATCATACTTGGCCTCTTACTTGGGTATCAGTGGAGGCCTCACGGTGCTATCCCAGAATGAGTCCCTCCTGGCTGGTTAAACCACGAACCACCAGCAGCTGTAGAACACTAGCATGTTTATAAGTCAATGAAAAAAAAGTTATAATCAACTTGTTAGACTGTGTCCAGAATCCTATTGTTGTACAAGATTTGCATAATTTGCTGCCTCTAATTATAGCTAATCGCGAAGGCACCAGGATGCATGCCAATTATGCAATGGGGTGTATGGCCAGGCACCACATGACTGATATGCCATCCAACCACTTGTCAATTAGCTGCACTTAGCCAGAACAAATTGTGCAGATGTGTTACACAAACACCAGTAGGATGTTGGCTCATAGGAAATTTTGGCAGGGTGGAACAGAAGGAACCATCCTTGGCCAGCCCAGCTTTTATGAGTAAATGCCCCTCGATGTTAAAGGCAGTGCTGAGGGCATAAGCAACTCGGAGGTTCTGCTTTCATGCTGTAATGAAGAGTATTGACAGACCATTCTAAGAATTTCAAAGAGCTCAAGAGACATCGATCAGAAGCTGGCTGACAGGAAATTCCAGGCAGGGCTGGTGCTGCTGTAGGAAAGTCAGCTATGTACAGTCAGCTATGTCCTACCTCACAACTGGATTTCCACTTACACAATGGCACTCACCTGTCTTCCCCCCACCCCACACCACCCCACACCACCCCTGCTCTCTTATGTGTTTCTCCATTGGTATGTTCATTTTAGTTGTCAGAATGGCAAGTGTTGCCATGGTGTATGTTAAATGGCACCCCGTGCTTCTTCAGTGGTCTTGATGCACAGTTATAGGTGGTTTCCTTTGTTACCTATATGGTTAACTTGATTTCCAAAATAACATTCCGGAGGGGAATTGCCAGGGGAGAAAGAGGAAATGCATTTCCTTCACCAGGAAACACTTCCTATTACCCAGGGTGATCTTGTTTTCCTTTAGAGTTCCTCCATCCTAAATTCAGTTAGAGTTCTGACAGAGAGCTTTGCTGTTATGTAGTGCTGATGCTTGTTCTTCAATTGTGGTCTGCTCTGTGCTGCTTCCTCCACTACCCCACCCATTTGTCAATGAATCTATAAATTGTTCAGAAAGAGGTGAGAGAAAGAAGGAATACACACTGTGTGTGAATTGTTTGGATAACTCCTTGTCAGATTGGTTTACTGTTGTTTGCCAGCAACAAGATATTTTCTGAGAAACCAGACTGTCAAATCACATGGTCAGCAACGTTCCAGGTTTACGTGAACTACAAAATGCTTACAGGAGTCGCCTGATGCATGGATACCATTTTGTTCTACTTATCTGAAGAAGTGGACTTAGCAGTTAAAGCTCACATTAAGATATAATAGGCTTTAAGTGTGCCATTTTTGTCTTCTTTAATTTTAATTTTATTTTTCCCATTGGGTTTTTCCTGGTATGGTTCCACATACACCCTCTTTTAAAACTATGCATATAAGGTTGGAGTAAGTAGACACATTAATGCATATTCACATTGAAAGGACATCTGTCCAAGATGGTTGCTGTTATGTATTTACCTGTGGAGCAGCAATTTTAAGATGGTTTTACATATTCTTTTCATATGCAAAGGGAGCATATGTATGTATATGTGTGTGTGTGCCCATGTGCATTTGTGTTCTAGTGTGTATTCCCATGTGAAAAATGTACATGTGTGTATTTTACGGTCTATGAGCACCTGTATGGAATTCAGTGGTCACATTCAGATTACCAGCACAGATATACTATAGCCCAGTGATGTCGAAGCTTTTAGAGACTGAGTGCCCAAACTGCGATTCAGAACCCACTGATTTCTCACAAAGTGCCAATACAGCAATGTAACCTGAATACAGGTGGCTGTGAAGGGGTGATGTCAGGTGCCCACAGAAAGGGCTCCAAGTGCCACCTTTGGCACCCATGCCATAGGTTCGCCAAAATTGCTATAACCTCTAGCAGAGACAAAACCAAAAGTCGATGCATATGAATAGCAAAGAGAAAGATTATTACACAAGAACTCCACATAACTTTTGTACTTTTTTAATGCTAGACTTCATGAAATAGGCAAATGCTGTTCAGACGCTATTCAACCAGATATTTAGTGCTAAGGACAAGTGCCTTACTTTTAACTTAATGACTGAAATTCCATAGTAAGTTGTAACGAGAGTAGGCCCATTGGATCAGTGGGGATTTGGTGAGTCAACTAGCAAAGAGTAAGTTCCATTGGTTCAATGAGCCTAACTCTGGCCTTTCACAAGTAATATATGTGATTCACATATAATAGTAGTCAGTGACCCATTTAAAAAAATGTCCTCTACTAACCATAGAATAGGGTGTCTCCCACTGCTTGTTAAGCAAATTGTTTTGGTTGGTTGGTTCATTTGGACTGACTGGTCATTAATTGTTTACATTATGATGCTACTTTGACAGGTGACCCACTGTGAATTGTAGAGAAGCGCCCATGAAGTTTAACCTACCCAACAGTGGATGGCTACTTGCCTATAGGACCAGTTGACTTCTGACGAGTTCTGATGTCAGGGATGGTGAAGGTGGGTGATACTCAATGCAGGCAGATGCTGTGCTAGGACTAACTCTTCCTCTGCATTCATCAGTTGCTTGGTATTAGGAAAATAAAATTGTCTTTCCCTGTTTGTCTGTTTTTAAGATGAAACCCTAGCCTAATGTGACTCTCAGTTCGTTGTCACTCTTTGCACAAGAAATAGTAGGAAATATACTATATTTGTAGAAAATAGTGAATTCAGGACCATGGACAAGGTATTCATAATGTATATAAGCTAGAATAAGAAAAATCTAATTGAAGTAGATAATTTACTGCTTCTTTCACTTTAAGCACTGGCATAAATATGAAGGAAATATTTAATACAATATATCATTGTAGTGCAGTGCCACATAGGTTTGGGCAGAAGCATGTATCTCTGTGCTCAGTGGGACTTATGATAAGGTATATGCATGTAAGATCTTATATACATGCTGTTAGTAAATGTTAATTTAACAGTAGTTTACTAATGCAATATATTAATCTTTTGGGTGGTTAAGATTGATGAAATAGTATTCCCACAGCTGACACTGGCATGGACAGCATTTAATAAGTACTGTAGCTAGCCAATGTGGGAACTGAGCTGTATTAGAATATTGTTATGGGTCAATCCAGCCACTCTCTCACACAGTGGTTTTGATTTGGTGGTTGCTCCTGAAGAACACCTCCAATTTCCCTCCTCAAAAGTGCAGTGAAATGTATATTCGGCATTGTATCAGCTTGCCTATGCCATTATCAAGATTAGTGATCATCACGGCACAGTAGTTCATCACTCAAAACCTTGTTTTAAAAAATTTGCCCTCTAAGAAGAATGTAAGAAACTAAGAACTTCTTATCTACCAAATGCACTGTTCTCTCTCTCTTTTTTTAAACAACTGCAACATATTCCTTACACTCATGACCCTTGAGTCTGAGATTTTATGGCAGAGAGCAAACATTGATTGGTTGTTTGGGTGCAAACTATTTAGAGCATGCCCTACATTTGTAAATCTGTAAAAGCTGGAAATACTTTGAGTGGGGTTTACATCAGATCACTATGCACTATATGGTAATCTCTACCCACAGTCTATAAGACATGACATGAAAGGAGAAAGATAAGGGAAAATGGTGATGGGCAAACATCAGGCACTGGACTTTCAACTTGAAAGTTGTTATCATGACCAGGATTAATGGAAACATTGCAGAGAGAAAATGAGCCAAATGGAGCTGATGTCTCAGCAAAAAGTGTTTTGCTTATATACTGCCCCATACCACTTCAAGTAGTATCTGGGAGGTTTACAGTTTCTGGGTGGTTTACAGTTTCAAGTACAGTAATGCAGGCTATACACACACACCCCAGCAAGCTGGATACTCATTTTACAGACCTCGGAAGGATAGGGAATGGAATGATTTCCATCTTTCTCTTGACTGCATCCTGGTGAAATACCTGCTGCTAGAGGGCAGCATGGGGTTCTGATGGATCTGGTCAGCAGAGAGGCCAGGTGCCAGCTTTATTTATGTTTCTTTGCAGCATTAGTGGGTTTTTTTTTTTAGAGGGACAGAGGAAAAATGGGGAATCCCTGAGAACGGTTGTGCAGGCGTTGGTGATCTCGAGGATAGATTACTGCAACGCTCTTTACATGGGGTTGCCCTTGACTCTCCTTCGGCGACTGCAGCGGGTGCAAAATGTGGCAGCCAGACTGGTGGCGGGTGTGTGTCGATATGGCCACATCACCCCAGTTCTGGCTCGCCTGCATTGGTTACCCGTTGCGTCCCGAATCAGATTCAAAGTCCTGGTTTTTATTTATAAAAACCCTCCATGGCCTGGGACCTGATTACCTGGCAGAGCGAATCGCCCAGCGGTCAGCTTCGGCCCGACCAACCAGAGTGTCGCAAGTGCACTCACTGCGGGTGGCCATGCCCAGGGAGGCTTGGAAAACGTCCATTTGTGGCCGAGCCTTCTCTGATGGGCCCCACACTTTGGAACCATCTCCCCAGTGAATTGCACCTTGCACAGTCCCTGCCAGCCTTCCGGAAAGCACTGAAGACCCTACTGTTCCGGGAGGCGTTTGGTGACTCTTAATTTTTTTTTTTTTTATGTATGCCATCCATCTGTTTCTTGTCTGTTTTTGCCCCTTTGTGTTTACTGATTTTATTCTTGTTATGTAGTTTTTAATTGTCATAATCTGTTTGTTGTAAACTGCCCGGAGTTCCTTCGGGAAGACGGGCGGTATATAAGTCTTTAAATAAATAAATAAATAAATAAATAAATAAAAATAGGTCCAGTCTTCAGTTTTGATTCTTCACACAAATATTGTGTAGGAGTCCTGCACCAGTGTTCCACAGTGCAGGTGCATAGTTCCGAATCTGCATGCCTCAGGTGATATAAATAGTAAGCCCTTCTTTAAGGACAGATCATGCAGGCAATTGTGTCAGTTAAATCTCATTGCTAGACAATTAACTGGCTACCTAACCATTTGGAAATCAGCTAATTAGAAGTTAAGCATGCATGCCCCATTGACTGTCAGTGGTCTTTAGAAACCTGATTTTACCCAGGGAACCTTAATTATAGTCCAATAAAAAGCTCAGTTTGTGGTTGTTTTTACCTTATTTTTTAAAAAAAATTGCTGTTGTTTCATCCCTCCTGTGTGTTTTTTTTTCTGAAAGCAACTCTTTGGATATTTCCTCCCTACCCACAGGTCATTGCTACCCAAGAATCTTTTAAAAATAATTAAAATTTGCAGAATGAGAAGATGGCAGAAGCACTGCTTGCACCACCAGGACCTGACTGCTTCTTCCTGTTCACACGGAAATCCCTTGCAGCAATTGAGAGGAGGATCGCCCAGGAAAAAGACAGGCCGAAAGCTGAGCAGGAGCAAAAGGACGAAGATAACGAGGGAAAGAAGCCAAAACCAAATGACGACTTGGAGGCCGGCAAGACTTTGCCCTTTATTTACGGCGACATCCCTCCAGGCATGGTGTCTGAGCCCTTGGAGGACTTGGACCCTTATTATGCAAATCAGAAAGTAAGCCTTCAGTAAGGGTAGCAGTTGAGCCTGCCTCTTCAGGTTAGAGATCTATAGGACAGGTCTTGGGCCACCTCGACCCCTCCTCCTGAATGTGAACAAGGGTGTGTGTGTATTCTAGACTGTCACTTGTTTACAACAGGAAATGACAGAGCTAATTCAAACGGCTAATCTCAACTGAATCAATGGAACTTAGTGGATCTACTTGACCACTGTTTCCTCTTGTATTTGAACCAGTCCTAAAATAACCCAAATAACCGTGTTTTTCTATATATAAGACCATGTTTTTATCTAAAATTGTTACACTAAAATTGGGGGTCGTCTTATACATGGAAGTAAGCCAAGGAGAGAACTGTGCAGTTGCAAAACCGTAATTTTGGCTTGGAAAAGTGGGGATCGTCTTATACATGGGAGTGTCTTATGGACGGAAAAACACAGTACTTTTCACAGTACTTTGTGAACATTGCAATTTCTAATCCTACTTTTATATCTTTTGTTCTTTATTTTTAGACATTTATAGTATTGAATAAAAGGAAGACCATCTTCAGATTCAGTGCCACACCTGCCTTGTACCTCTTAAGTCCTTTCAGTCTAATTAGAAGAATTTCTATAAAGATTTTGGTTCATTCATATCCTTTTCCAAGAGATTTGTGTTTTTAAAAATCCCTTTATGAAATGATTGGCAGCCTTAAATTCATAGCATCTGGCTCTTTTTAAAATTGTTGAATATATATTTTATTTACTATTGAGTTATTAGTTTTGAAATTTACATTGGAACAAATTGTTTGGATGACTTAAATTGGTTTGTTTTTAGTTTTTATTTTATTTTTGTGTGGATGAGTTTTAGCAAAAGCCTTGTAGTTAGGAAGGCTTCTTCTGTCATTTGGGGGTCATTTGATATGCCAAACCATTTTTCCTCGCTAAAGAGGGGCAAAATCAATTTTCATTCATTTATTCTCCCCTCTTTTCTATAAGCTCTCATATCTCTCCAATATCTGGCATATGGAGTTGGATCCCATTAGACCAGTAGGATAGGTTGCTCTGGGAGAGGATGCAACAACATAGTGAAAGCCGTGAAAATTCCCCCTCTTGTTAGTGGGAAGTTTCCTGCCTAAAACTCCATTTTCTGATATTCACAGAGTTCAGTGATATGTAAATAACAATTTATTTATTTATTTATTTATTTATTTATTTATATACCACCAGATTTTCCCAGACGGGAACTCAGGGTGGTTAACAAAGAATAACATAAAACAAATACAGAGAAAAATGATAATCGGTTCCACAATATGACATAAAGAACAAAAACAAACCCAACAACAATCAGTAGAACCAAAATTTAAAAGCTAAAAATGCAAAACATTACTAAGGCAAGATGGTGGAAAATGGGCAGACAAACAAACTCATAATGCCTACTTATAAAAATAAATCAACCTCCTTGTTACGTGGCTGTATAAAGACAAGTTTTTAACAGCTTCTTAACTGCCAGGAGGGACTCCACAGTGCTAATTTCACTTGGAAGGTGGTTCCGCAGTGTTGGACCCACCACAGAGAAAGCGTGATTCCGGGTGGAGGTTTTACGAGCCTCCCAGGGGGTGGTGACCCGGAGCACAAGGGACTGAGATGTTCTGGTGGGCCGGGCCGATGTTGACCTCCGGATGATACGCTCCATCAGATATTATGGACCTTATGCACCTTTTTGTTGTTATATTGATAAATTCTTATAACACACATGTATAACTCTATATCTTAAGAACTGATATACCTTTAGGCCATAGTTCTACCAGCATTTGTCTCAGAGTGAGCTCTGTTGGTTTGATGATGCTTATTTCTGAGTACACATCAATAACAGTGCATTGCTAGTTGATGTTCATGTGTGGAGGATGCCCGCCTATATTCCTTAACTTAATCCCACATTATTCAGCATGTTTATTATGTGCACTATTCTAACAAACTGTGTATTCATGACCCTGAAAGACCCTCCCGACTGGTCAAAATCTGTAGAGTAAGTACATTGTGGTGAGTGGGTGGGTGTTGTCTGTCCCCGAAAGTAGCATAAGGTCATAGAAAGCTCCATTATACTGAGTTGAAACATTAGTCCATTTAGGTCTAGGAAGCAGAGCCTTCAAGAGATTCAGGCAGAATTATCTCCTAGCAAGGCGTACCTGGTTATCCATTGTGTTCTTTGGTTGTCTCCTATTGAAATACTGACCAGACATGACACTTCTTAGCTTTCAAACAAGATTGATTGCATGATTTACATATGCCAAATACTCTATAGGACAGGCAACAGTCTCATGCTATTGTTAATTTTGTTAATTATTCAATTCTGAAATTCTGACAGTGATGTAGATTTTCTGGAGAAGTTTAAATGAGATCTTAATTTTTTTAAGGGAAAATGTTTCCAGCATGTTACATTCAGCATTGCATTCAGATAAATAGAGTGTGATCTGCTGTAGCTTGTTTATCTTACTTACCTTTAGTGAACAAACCAGAAATAGCATCTCTTTAATCTATGTCCCAGGAGGCATAAGTATTTGAAATGAAGTGGATAAGGTGGGGGGGTTAAATAAAGCAAAAAAGCAAAAGCAAAGTGTTCTGCTTATATACTGCCTCATACCACTTCAAGTAGTCTCTGGGCAGTTTACAGTTTAATTATGCAGGCTACACATCCCCAGTAATACTCATATTACTGACCTCGGAAGGATGGAAGGCTGAGTCACCCATGAGCCTGCTACCTAGGATTGAACCCCAGGTCATGAGCACAGTTTTTCCTTCAGTACAGGCATTTAACCACTGTGCCACAGGGCTCGTATAAAAGTCGTAATTAGGTTGCAAATGTAAGGATCTTTCCGGGATCATAGGATTTATGGAAGACACATAACCAGGCCTTGTGGCACAGTGGTTAAATTTGCAGTTCTGCAGCCAAAACTCTACTCATGACCCAGGTTGATTCCTAGGTAGCCAGCCAGAGGTTCACTCAGCCTTCCATCCTTCCAAGTTTGGCAAGCTGAGTACCCAGCTTGTGGGGGGAGGGCACAATATGTAGCCTGCATTATTACATTCTAAACCATTCAAATAGTTCCTTGCGTTCTCTGGGGTGGTATATAAGCAGCACACTTTGTTTTCTTTGGGGGCATAGAGTACCCTGGAGAGAGCAGTCTGAGCTCACAGATGTGACCAGTTCACTAGTTGACCAGAGAAGCACCCATGGTGGATCTTTTCCAAAGTAGACTTCTGAGATTGAAATAGGAACAACTGAACCAAGCCAAGATCCACCTAGAAATCAGTATAAGGCTAGAAGACCCATAAATCATTTTTTCTTGCATTATTTTTTTATGTGATGGAATTTGCAGAATAAAATACTTACCCATGTGCCTATGGAGAGGTATGAGGTGTATCAGCTCTTTCCCTTTAATGCCATACCAGTCAACCACATTCATTTTTAAGAGGAATGTGTTCGTTTTAATGATGACATCAAGGGGAAGAGTGGCGTTGCAAATAAAGAGGTGCAAATTCTTATAACAGCCTTTTACTGGCTTTCTTCTTAGTATCGTCCAAAAAGAGGACAAGAATTTCCTTGAAAAGCTTATTAATAAATATTTACAGTTAATGATAAGTAAGTCCTAAAGAATGAAAAATTAGCTTGCATTTCTTCTCTCCTTCAGATACACTTTCACAGGGATTTATACCTTTGAGTCTCTCATAAAAATTTTTGCAAGAGGTTTCTGTATAGATAACTTTACTTTCCTTCGAGACCCATGGAATTGGCTTGATTTCCTCGTAATTTCATTTGCGTAAGTACTTGGCCATTTGTATAAGGGGGTAATGTATGTGGATTTTGGATAGTCGGTGCTTTTAGATTTTAACCTGTGTGATTTGCAGCTTTATTTGCAATCTTAATACATTTAGTGTTCATCATTACTGGAAAGATGATGTCTACTAGTAATCAAGTTTTTTTTTAAAAAAAATATGGTAACTAATGGCATACTTCTATTGGATTCTACAAGTTCCACCAGAATTGGTGATTCTCCACCCTCTTTTATCTTCTTCCCATGCATTTGAAAAACATGCTCTGTAGAGCTATGAATTTCTGAAGCTGTCTTCTGTTTGTTTTTTGTTTTTGTTTTTGTTGGTTTTTAATCACATCAAGTTGCAGAAGGATCACAAGCACAACCAGTTCTGTTAGTTCTGGACATGGAGTTACACTGCTGGATCTTGTCCCTTGACTAAAATCTAGATTGGATTAATATGTTTTTTTTTAAAAAAATGGGCATATTATTCCCTCATGAAATGATAGGGTAATAGCTTTTATTTATTTATTTATTTATTTATTTATTTATTTATTTATTTATTTACAAAATATTTTAGCTGCCCCACTACCAAGAGGTCTCTGGGAGGCATACAACAATGTATTACAAACTATAAAACAATAAAATTATTAAAACTATAAAATACAATACAGTTAAAACACAATACAATTACTTAAAGCAGACACAGGTAAAGGCTTCCAAGGGATACGGTTTCTTGGCCTCAAAATAAAGGTTTTTTTTTTAATTTTTAAAGAAAAAAGTATTCTAGTGTAAGCTTTTATATTACATAAGTTAGTTGTAAAATGTAAAGTATTGGTTGGCCCCTAGTGCCAGTGATATGTTTCCAGCATGTTATACTCAGCATTGCATTCAGATAATACAAAAAATAAGCTGGCAGCATTTGTGTCACGTTATAGACACTGACTTGAAAGTAAATCCCACTAGAAATATTGGGACTTCCTTTGGGGTCTTTATGCAGAGGCCCACACTGAATGTAAACACGAGTAACATTTTTTAATTCCCAAAAGGGATGAGATCAAATAAATCAAAGCTCTGCCTCAGTTCCAAATACCCATGGCTCAAATCTCCAGATATGTAACAAGATTTGTAAACCTGGGCAGTGTTTCAGCACTTAGAACTTTGAGAGCATTGAGAGCTTTGAAAACTATTTCTATAATTCCAGCGGTTCTGGCAAAGTGTCCGGCCCCTTGTGCCTCCCAGCTGTTTCTTGTGTGCTGTCATTGTCTTTCCCCTATTACAGATATTTGACAGAGTTTGTGGATCTGGGCAACGTCTCAGCATTGAGGACATTCAGAGTCCTCCGGGCATTGAAAACAATATCAGTCATTCCAGGTGAGAGTTGGATACAACTGGCCGCACTTCAAATTCAACCAAGACTTGCTTTGTTTAAGTTGTGCTTAACATATGATTGTGTCCATTTCATTGCCGTTTGCAGTAAGGTAGGTTTGATTTAAGTGAAACTGATTTAAAATTTCAGAAAAATCAGATTTTTTTGATGATTTAAATTTTTAAAAAAATCAGTTTTTTTTTTAAAAAAATCATTGATTTTTATCCACCCAAGATTTATTTGCTGTTTCTCTTTTGAAGGATAGTTCTTCCAGATGCTATGATTTCATAGACTAAAGCACCTTGTCTTCTATCCCCAAGACAGTCCTTGCAGCTTTTAAATATTGGACTCGCGTGAAATCTTCCATATCAGCTGCTATACTTTGAATTCATTTCAGTTGCTTGGTGTCTCAAACAGGAGCCATGTATGTTGTTGTTGGATACGTCCTTCTCTCCTTGCAGGCCTGAAGACCATTGTGGGAGCCCTCATTCAATCTGTGAAGAAGCTCTCAGACGTCATGATCCTGACCGTATTTTGCCTGAGTGTCTTTGCACTCATAGGGCTGCAGCTTTTCATGGGGAACCTGAGGCACAAATGTTTGCTCTGGCCCTTAGATAATAATTCTTATCTAGATCCACGCTTTGAGGAATATTACAATGGAACAGAACTCAACTGGGATAAATACATTGAAAATACAGGTGAGATATTGTTGTAGCACAGCCAATACAAATACTGAACCGAAACAAATTGAGACACTTCCATCAGTTCAGCCAATGTTGTTGTTGTTGTTGTTGTTGTTGTTGTTGTTGTTGTTGTTGTTGTTGTTGTTGTTCAGTCATTCAGTCATGTCTGACTCTTCGTGACCCCATGGACCAGAGCTCGCCAGGCCTTCCTATCTTCCACTGCCTCCCGGAGTTTGATTAAATCCATATTGGTTGCATCGATGACACCGTCCAGCGATCTCATTCCCTGCCCTCCTCATTTCCTTTTGCCTTCAATCTTTCCCAACATCACAGACTTTCCCAAGGAGTCCTCTCTCCTCATGAGGTGGCCAAAGTACTGGAGCCTCAGCTTCAAAATCTGTCCTTCCAGTGAACAGTCGGGGTTGATTTCTTTCAGGATGGATAGGTTTGATCTCCTTGCAGTCCAGGGGACTCTCAAGACTCTCCTCCAGCATCACAGCTCAAACGCATCAATTCTGCGGTGATCAGCCTTCTTTATAGTCCAGCTCTCACTTCCATACATCACTACTGGAAAAACCATAGCTTTGACTATCCTGACCTTAGTTGGCAAAGTGATGTCTCTGCTCTTTAGGATGCTATCTAGGTTTGCCATTGCTTTCCTCCCAAGAAGCAGGCATCTTTTAATTTCATTGCTGCAGTCGCCATCTGCAGTGATCAAGGAGCCCAAGAAAATAAACTCTGTCGTTGCCTCCATTTCTTCCCCTTCTATTTGCCAGGAGGTGATGGGACCCATGGCCATGATCTTAGTTTTTTTGATGTGGAGCTTCAGCCCATTTTTTCACTCTCCTCTTTCACTCTCATTTTGGCCACTGTGGCGCTTTTTCTTGCGATGGCCACTGAAGGGTTTTTTTTTTACATCACTTCATGCGCCTCCCTTTGAAGCAATTTGGTGTTATTTGCGGACATATTAAGTGGCTTTTCCCCTCCTTGTCCCCAATTCTTAACGGTTTTCCTTTCATAAAACAGCGGTTTAATCAAGTGGGAACTGGAAAGCTGGTTGCCAGGTACCCGCTTAAGTGCGAACTGCGGAATCACTATTACAACCACGTGTCCCCTGGAGCAGAAAAGGCGACCCAAAAGAAAAAGCGGCTGCTCACGGAAGTGCGGTAGTGGTCAGAGACAAAGGCAAGGAAGTTAAGGGACCTAGGATGCCATGGAAGGGGTAGCAGCACACTTGATTTCCCTTTTAATGTGTGGGTAAAATGTGAAGGAGGCTTTATGTGAAAGAATATCCTGGATATGTTTAATGGTGTATGGCAGGCAGGAGCAATGCGTTGAATGGGAGGCTTTTCCGGAGTGCATGTGAAGAGGCAAGAGTGAGGCTTTGCCCTTGGACCCCGATATGCCAAATGGCTGAAATGTAATTCCAGTGGTGTAGTTAGTGAGGAGGCATGCATATTCACTGGCACCCTTCAAGAATTTTAGCACAGGTGATTTTTATTTGTATACCTCGGAGAAATAGATGTAAAGTAATGCTAGGGCTTGAATGGCAAACAGTGTTTCATCCACTGTTTCCCTCCCCTCCTTCCCTTTCTCTTGTATGCACCTTCATCTTCTCATATCTTAAGATTATCCAAACATTTCACATATGTCCAAAGGCAGAGAAGCTGAAGCATAATTAATGCTTCATTTTTTTAAACCTGAAAGTTTGCTACCACCCTGCGGATATGATATATTTATTTATAAAATATGGGTTTTGTTGTGCCTTCGCGACTTTCAACTCATGTACCATTATTCATGAATAACCTTCATGCAGCATTTTTGATGGAAACATGATTTGCTGTCCACAGACGCATGTTTGACAGACAGGCACACACACAAAAAAGAGTTTTTCTCTTGGCTGCTGCCAAGCGCTGGAATTTTGGGACAGAAAGAGGCTAGGCTGCTCCCTCCCTTTTGTCCTTCCGCTGGCAAGCAAAGATATCCCAATGGACATTTAAACTGAATGGATCCTGAAGGGGGTTTTCACTCATTGAGTGCTCTTATTCCTTTGTTGTTCTTGTTGTTTAGAAAAGAAGTTTTTTTTGTGTTTGTGTGTTTGTTTGTTTGTTTGCTAAGAGGAGGTAGAGACATGTTTTGTTTTAATGATGAGCAATTCTAGTCACTTACAGGTTCATGAAAGGCCTGCTGTTATCCACAGACTGTCCGGACAAGTGGGAGATAGTGCCTGGACCTTCAGGAGATGCTATGTGTAATAAAGCATGAAGGACTATATTGAAAACATTAAACGCACTCTCTCTTTTCCCCCTTTACTAAACAGATCATTTTTACTATCTGGAATCTACAGCAGATCCTTTGCTTTGCGGCAACGGTTCAGATGCTGGGTAAGAAATTTTCAAAATGGAATGTACAAGGGGAGCAACCTACCCTAGATAATGAATGAGAACTTTTGAGTTCAAGGAACAAGGCTTTCCTTTTTGCCTCAACAGCCTTCTGAACCATCTAAACAGCTGCTGCATGGAAGGTGGTGGATTAGTCTGTGGAACTCCCTGCCACAGGATGTGGTGATGGCATCTGGCCTGGATGCTTTCAAAAAGAGATTGGACAGATTCCTGGAGGAAAAGTCCATCACAGGTTACAAACCATGATGGAGATGTGTCATCTCCAGGCTTAAAACCCGGGTACTTCAAGGGCCAGATGCAGAGGAGTGGTAGCAGGAGACAGATATCTAGCCTTGTGTGCTCCCAGAGGCATTTGTTGGGGCCACTGTGAAATACAGTGGCCCCAGCCTTTGGCCTGATCCAGCAAGGCTATTCTTATGTTCTTATGATTGCAGCTGGTGGAAGGAATGGCAGAGACCAGGCCTCCCCCTTGCTGTCTTTCTGGCCCTGTAAGGGAATTGGATTCAAGTCATTGTGATGCCTTGTTTTTTAAAAGGCCCAATTTAGGATGCATATTCATTTTGTCACTGTTTATTTTCTTGAACTGTTGTTTATTGCAGAAAATCAAAGGATGTTGGTTTAAAAAATTTTATACAGTTAATTATTTGAAACCTTAAGAATTTAGTTCAGCGGGAACCCAAACTTGACTTTCTTCTTTCAAAAGGAAAGGAGGAGTATCAAAAATTGGTAGCAGGTATACAGCTAAAGGGGGAAAGCTTAAAATAGATGCACGGGAAAATGGAAATTCATCACTTAGACTGATAACTCATTCTGAAATAAATGTTGTCCAGACCATTCTGTTTCTGGTCTTTTTCAGTCTTGCCCATTCAGACATGCCTCTCATTTCCACATTGGTCTGTCTTGTTGCTCTTGAGATCCAAACAAAATGCTTATTTAAATGCATTTTTGGATTATTTTCTCACAAAATTGCTTTTTTTTAAAAAAACATTTTTGTTGTAAATATTGATTTAGACTGTAACGTTTGTGGGAAGCTCTATTAGATCTCTGGATTTGCTGAGTAAATGGCAATGTTGTTCCTGAGAGCTGTTAAACTTAGGTTATTGTTCTGTTCTCTGGAACTGTAACACAGAATGCTAAGCTTAAATAAAGGCTATTTTATTCAAGATTAAAACATATGTTTATGTGGAAAAACGTATGATGGAAAAGCTTGTTGTAAACTAAACAGAAGACCATGGTCAAAAAGGCCTGAGCATATGGCCCAGATAGAAAGGGTTTTGCCAAGAAAAAGGTGATAACAACTCGAGGGCTAGAAAGGTTAGAACTCAAGAGTTAGAAAGGACTGAGGGAAGGAGAAATGAAAGGGAGAATCTTTAACTTTTTAGGAGGGGCAGTAGAACAATGAGAGTCAGCCAATGGAAGGAACAGGTGCAACCTGCTCTTCCTTCCAGAATGCCCTATTGGACATCCATGGTACAAAAGAGATGATGTTTTGAAAGCATCTCCCAAAAACTTGGTTGAATAGGTGGGATTTTCACATACCCCAGACCATAGTCCACCTAACAAACCTATCCAGACCAGGGCAGTGTGAAAGCAAGGTGAGCTATAAATTGGACGCCTCACATCAACTTAGACTGATGAAACTACTTGGATGAGTAGTGAAACATTTTGCTCTCACAAGGAAAGACATCCAGTTGGATAACCCTCACCTGGATAACTCTTCACAGACATACTCCCGACAACTATATATTTAGCTATGCATATCAACAAGAGTATAACTGAGATCTGTGTATTCTTATGGTTGTGTATCCATATGTTGAATTATGTAAGCAAAAAGTGAACTTAAGGTGTGTGTTTTTAAATTGCTTTGTTCTGTAGGCAATGTCCAGAAGGATATACATGTGTAAAAGCTGGCAGAAACCCCAATTATGGTTATACAAGTTTCGATTCTTTCAGCTGGGCCTTTTTGTCACTTTTTCGGCTCATGACTCAGGACTTCTGGGAAAATCTGTACCGACAGGTGAGAGAGACTCAAAATGAAAACCTGTTGCCATAGAATTATAGGAAAGCTCTGTCATTATTCATATAAAGAAAGAAAATGAATTTCTACATGTGCATTTAAATGCCCCAGTCATAAAAGTGAATAACCTTATAATTTAGGGCATTTGGGGGTGGTGGTGAAGAATTGTTGGAAAACAGATTCCACCACCAAAAAAAACAAAAAAAACCATAAGAATGTTTTTATTATAGTTCAAAAGCTCGCCAAGAGTAATTAGTTGCTGTTATATAGTTTTCAAGCAGCAAGACTTTCCCATTTTTTCAGAAATAGCTAAAATAGCTAATTTCAGATACATGTTAAGCTTTATCCCCCAGTATCACAAAAAATAAATCCTTGTGCTGAGTGACCTGTGGATTATTTTCTAATTCAATCAAAATGTTGATGTATTGTGGGTTAGCAGTAAGACTAGAATTGCAGTCAGAACTACTATTAGGATTTCATGGATGGATCTTGCTACTTTCTGATCCCATTCCAGTGTCCCCAGTGAATGGGTCTGCAATAGAGATGGGCACGACTTAGCGGTATTTCCGTTTCCGTTTCCGTTACTCGGTTCCGTTACTCTACGGAAACGGTAACGGGAATTACTCCGCCAGACTTCGAGCTCGAACCGACGAACGAACAATTTGGTCTGATTTGTTGTGCTCGTAACTTGCATCGCGCGATCGCGCGCAATGCCAAGCGGCACAGAAAAAAAGTTTTTAAAAGTTAAAAAAACCCGGTTCCCGACCAAAAAGCAGGCGGAAATATGCCTGCCGCCGTGCCTCAGGGCACCTACCAGAGGGGTGGTTTCTGGAGGTCCCCGCCCGGCCTCCCCCCCTCCTCCGTCCTGGGATGCTCTGGTGGTGGGACTCGCCCGCCGCAAAAAGCCCAGTCTCGCCGCTGGCCGCCAAAGCGCAAGCAAGCGGCACGGGCGGCACAGGAAAAAACTTTTTTAAACTCTCCCGGGTCTCCCCCCCACCCATTCCCGGGCCAAAAAGCAGGCAGAAAAATGCCTGCTTGACTAAGGGCGCACGGCACCTACCGGAGGGGGGGTTTCTGGTCTGGAGGGGGGGTCCCGGCCTCCCCCCCCTCCGTCCTGGGATGCTCTGGTCTGGTGGGACTCGCCGCAGGCGAGTATACCAATGGGTTCAATTTTTTGTGCTGTACTTTTCACTTTTCCACATGCATAGCAACATATACGTTGTACGTTTCAATTTTCACATGTATCACAAAGAAAACATTCAATTTAAGTATGAGCAGCAAATGGAAACAAAAGAGTGGATCCCATTAGCTTGGTGATAACCTTTGAGGCTTGGTTACTTTACACGTTTTTAATCAAATCTTTTTAAACCTTTGAAACAAAGTTGGTCAAAAGTCTGTTTCTCTCACCCAGAATGGAAAAAAAATAGCCCAAAGGCTAGATAGTCACTTGGCCAATCTCTTGGGGACCTTACACCTGTAGCTGGCATCATCCAGTCCTAAATTGGCCATGGCATTGACTAATTCACTCTTTCATATACAGTACTATACAAACTCTTTCACACACACATACCCATTCACACAGATATACAGATCATAAACATACATTTAGATGCATCATCAATACAGTAGACACCCAGACGATTTCCAGTTCCTCTAATAACTGATCCATTAACTTCTGTAGAACAGAGTTGCATTTTTAACTCATTAGTGCTATGCAGCCACTCAGAGCTATTCTAATGGAATTTCTGGGACCAAGCCCCTTCCTTCCCCCAGAAAATGACAATAAATATATCAGATTTACCTGAAAAGAATAACATGCAAGTCCTTGGTAACTCAAGAAAAGTTAACAGCATAAGTAATATGGTTAGTGCTAGCTTTTCTTGCCTCATTTGAGCAAAGTTGTGTCCTTTATAACTTCATTTTTGTATCTTTTGTATCAGTTGTGATATGTTATGATATGGGTAAAAAGAACATGGGTAGTTTAATTTTCCAGATGTTTTAAAGCAGCATAAATGAAAGCTTTAAGGTTAACAGACTTTAAGGTTAAGCTCTGTTTCCTGCCCACCTGAGTCTTAAAAAATTGGTTGCAGAATACATTACAGTAGGACGCCAGTATCTGCTGGGGATTGGTTCCAAGCCTTCCCGTGGATAATGAAAATCGTGGTCAAGAGAGAATGCCAAAATGTCTCCAAAACTGCTGTTTTGTGATAGTAACTTGCTTTACAGCTGCTGTTTGTGATGGTAGCTTGCTTTACGGCTGCTGTTTTATGACATTAGCTTGCTTTACAGCTGCTCTTTTTGACAGTAGCTTGTGTTGCGGCTGCTGAATTATTTATTTATTTTTCTCTGCCAACTGTAGATAACTGAATCAGTAGATAATGTATCAGTGGATACGGGGGTCCTACTGTAGCAATTAGATAGATAGA
>JAHTLZ010003547.1:27814783-27826219 GCA_023846285.1 Phrynocephalus versicolor | reverse complement strand
GATAGATAGATAGATAGATAGATAGATAGATAGATAGATAGATAGATCATTTTATTAATCTAACAACCTGATTTGTATTTGGTTTCCCAGACTCTGCGTGCTGCTGGCAAAGCATACATGATCTTTTTCGTCCTGGTGATTTTCCTGGGCTCTTTTTACCTGATCAACTTGATCCTGGCTGTTGTTGCCATGGCCTATGAAGAACAGAATCAAGCCACCCTGGATGAAGCAGAGCGGAAGGAGGCTGAATATCAGCAAATGCTTGAACAGTTGAAAAGGCACCAAGAGGAAGCTCAGGTACCAGCCTTCCTCCACAGTGTATTCAACAAATTTTAGAGCAGAGGACAAAGATGTACTTCCCAGTCTAGAAGAGTTCCATTACGCATTTGACGAGCCCTCTCATACAAGAAAATGTTCAAATCCAATTGAAGCCCCCTATGTGGGGCTGCTTTTGGACTTGATGTGGAGGTTACAGAGGGTGCAAAATGTGGCAGCTAGGTTGGTTACAGGTTTGAAAAACTTCCAGCCATCTTACCTCGTCCCTGGCCAAGCTACGCTGGCTGCCGCTGGTGTTCCACGTCAGGTTCAAGGTGTTCGTGTTAACATATGTTTTTAATTACAGATTTTGTTAGTTTTCCAGGACCAGGGTATCTACAGGGTGCAGGTACTGGGTTGGGGGTTCTATAGGTAACATATAATGTTATATAATGTTAGATGTTAACATATAAAGCCGGATACAGCCTGGGACCTCAGTATCTGGTGGAGTGTACCCCCCTGAGAAATCCATCCTCTTCTACATGATCCTCCCAGTCCTTCATGCTGCAGGTGGCCACACCCCAAGGCAGGCCAAAAAGACAACAACTAGACGTTGGGGGTGGTCCCTGAAATGAGGAGCAGCCACCTGCCAGCAGTGATAAGGCAGGCTCCCTACTCACCGTTAGGAAGGCCCTGAAGACCTGTTTATTTACAGAGGCCTTCCCCAGTTAGTGGTGGTTTTTTATTGTTGTTTTGTTCTGTTTTGTTCTTCCTTTCTCTCCCCTCCCCCACCAGACATCTGAGAGTGGGTACATTTTTGTTATGGTTTTAATTTTGTCCCCCCTTCAAGAAATCTCGGGATATTTCACTTTTAAGTTCTCATGGGCAGGATGAGGTATTTGCTGTCTTAACAGTCTCTGTTAATGATTGTTTTAAATGTGTTTTGAAAGTCCTTTTGAAATAAGATTTTAATTGTAATTTAATTTTACAATAATATTGTAATTTATGACCATTTTGTACACCACCCTGGGTATTGCAGTTTGCACTAAGGGGACGATCGAGAAATAAAATAAAATAAAATAAAATAAAATAAAAAATGTTGCAGACTTCTTCCTGAAGTCTGTGACAGAAAGAATGGAACATCCATTACACCGATTGCACCATCTGAGAACTTAATAGGGTTAGTGGACTGCAACATTTTGCTGATGGTAACCTTGTTTGAAAACACTAGTTTTAAAATATGTACTGTAGATCCCTGACACATTCAACAATACTGTGTAAAAATAAATAAACCAGCCAGATCCTGCTTCTAGAAAATATGTCTCACCTTACTCGTTGGGTCAAAGATTCTTCATTAACACCTTAGCAGAGGAACGTATTTGTTTGTACTTGTTTGTACCCCTAACACACACACACACAAAGAGAGAGAGAGAGATGCATGTATGTGTATGTGTGTACTGTACGTGCATGAGGGTGAATAAAGATACAGGTATGGCCAAGATAATACCTTCAGGAAGAGTGTGATGCAGTAACATGGCCGCTCACAGTGTTCTAGGCAGAATGTTAACAGTGCTCAGTCTCTTGATACAACAGGCATTGGCAACAGCAGCAGCTTACAGAGACTTTAAGGACGACAATGCTCTAGGAAGACTTTCTGAAACATCTTCAGAATTGTCACGACTAAGCTCAAAAAGTGCTAAAGAAAGAAGAAACCGAAGAAAGAAAAGAAGGCAGAGAGAGCTGTCGGTGGGAGACGATAAAGCGAGGGGGCAAAATTTGCCCAAGTCGGAATCGGATGGGAGCATCAAAAAGAAGGGGGTTCCATCTTCCATGGAAGGACGCAGACTCAGTTATGACAAAAGGATCATTTCTCCATACCAGGTACACTGTGGTGTTGTTATCATTGTTCTGCTTCCAAAGAGGGTCTGGATTATGGGACCACCATCACAGAAATTCTCAAATAATAGAGAAGAGACAGTGTAATGCATTGGGTAGAATGACTGACTAGGACAGGTGTGGGGAACCTTCCCCCCCCTTGATGTTTTTGACCACAACACCTACCATTTTTTATCATTGGCAGTAGAGGCATGAAATTCTGGGAGTTGCAGTCCAAAACATCTGGAGGGCCGAAGGTTCCCCACCCCTGGATTAGGATATGGAAGAACCAGGTTGAAATTCCCACTTGTGTGGAAATTCACAGGGTGGAAGGAGACCCGAGTGAAATCACTCTTTAAATGTCTCAAGCGCCTTGAAGGCCCTGTTAGGGTTGCCATAAGTCAAATGCGACTTGACAGCACATGACAGACAAAGAGGAGTCACGGGACGAAGGAAGGCCAGATACACAGATCTAAATCCCCATGTCTGTTGCTGCTGTTTTAAGATTGCTTCAGCACTGCAGTGACTCGTAGAGCCTCATGCCTCATCATCCTTTTATTATTTGAAGGACAAACAACTGAAGGAAAGGACATGTTTGATATTCCGAGGGTTTAGAGGGCCAAGAATGAAGACTCAAAACAGAGAGTGTATAGCTCAGGGGTGCCCAAACATTTTTTTAAGGAGGGCCAGATTTGGTGGCTGAGAATGTGTCAGGGGCCGGTTGCTCCCCGACCCTGCCACCCCACTGCAAGCCCCACCCACTTTCTTTAAAAAAACATGGGGTGAAGGAGGGGGAGGGAGGGGTGGTCCAGCCAGCCGCGGGCCACTCAGAATGGTCTGACGGGCGGGTTTTCCCCCCCCCCCCCCGGGGCAGACTTTGGGCAGGCCTGGTATAGCTCTTCCCTCACCTGCTGCTGTTTTTTTGTTTGTTTTTTGTTTTGTTTTTTGCACATTCCTTCCTTGGCGACTTTTCTAAAAGTTATTGCAAATTTTCTTTTTTCTTTCTTTAATGCTTACGTTCTGCACATTCTCCATGACTGAACTGTATTTTAAAAAGTAAAGAAAAACATTTGAACCTCCCACCAGACTATTTTTGTACATACATACTTCCGGAAAAAGTTGCCGAGTCCATGCAGAACCAGACCTCCTTGAGGTCTCCTCCACCCAACCCCTTGCTGTTTCCTTTTCTTTCCACGTTCTGAAGACTCCTCTGTGCTTTTTTTCCCTTTTTCTTTCTTTCTTTCTTTTTTTTTTTTTTTTTTTGCAGGGATCATAGCCTTCTTTTGAGAGGGGAAAGCCTTGGAGGTTGAGCAGCCCATTAAGTGCCTTTCTATGCTGAAAAGAAGTCGCTAATTCTTGCAAAAGCAAAGCAGAGAGGAGGGCAATTGAGCGCTGCCAGAAAGAAAAGAAAACAGCTGAGGGCGGAGTGGAGAACTCAAACTGACCTCACAGTTTCACTTCCTCTTCAGCAATGCTTGCTTTTGCACCAATCGGACCCTTCTTTTCAGTGTGGAAAGACACTTCTTAATGGGCTGCTCAACCCCCATGGCCTTCCCTGCTGAAAAGAAGGCTCTGATTATTGCAGAAGGAAAGTGCAGAGGAGTCTTCAGGACACAGAGAGTAAACAAGGGCTGCCACAAAGGAAGGGAAGCAGTTTGGGTTCTCCTCCACCCCACCCCTCAAGAAAGGCTTACTTCCATGTATACGGCACCCCTTAATTTTTAATGTCATGATTTTAGGGGGGGGGGAATAGCATGATATACACAGAAAAATACAGTATAATTCAAACTTCACCAAAAAAAACTCTTGTTCCCTCTAGTGGTTGTGCACTATAGTGATATCTGATCATAGATGTATGTATATAGATGGGCCAGGGAGGGTGAAAAGAAAATTGCCCCTCTCCCCTCCTGGAGGATGGAAGGAAATGTTTAAAGCCATGTTTAAAAATTAAATTTGAGGATAGGTACAGGGTCAGGGGTGCAGAGGGTGGGGATGTACGTTGCTTATCCTGGTGCTTGGGAAAGTATTCTAGGACCTGCTCTTAAAACACAACAGCCAACTAGGACTCCAGTATTGCTTGGTGGATTTTTATCTCTCTGTTCTGTTTATCCCCTCTCTAGTCCATGCTGTTCCCCACAAGGCGCAGTAGCCGAGTCAGCTTTTCCAGCTTCAGAGGTCCGACGACCGAAGGGGGATCCGATGCCGATAGCGAATTCAGCACTGAAGACAATTTTGTCCTACCCAGACGGCGCAGCAGTAACATAAGTCAAACCATGTTCCCAGTATTTCCAGCCAATGGGAAAATGCACAGCAGCGTGGACTGCAATGGGGTAGTTTCCTTGATAGGAGGACAGCCCGTACTTCTCTCACCTACTGGACAGCTTCTCCCAGAGGTGATAATAGATAAAGCAACTACTGATGACAGTGTAAGGATTTTTCAGTAGCCTAGGCATGGCGGGTCAGCAGAATGAAATCCAAATTGTGAATGCTTCTGCATCGTGGAAAAGCTTTCTTGTAACTCTCCTGGCTTTAAAACTGTACTCTATGGAAATTAATTGATCTAGCTGTTGCGGTATGTACTTGCAAACACACACTGGACAGGTGACGTTTTATTTTAAAGGAACAAGAAAAAGAATAAATTATAACGGCCAAGTGAACTGTAGTTTTGCCTGAAGTACCTCTTAAATCAGAGTAATCCGCTTTCCCCTTATAGTCAGTTTTCTTTGCCCATCCTCTCTCTCCGTTCTGTTCCTCAGTTCTTCATCTGTTTCCCTAAGGCAGTGGTGGCGAACCTTTTAGAGACTGAGTGCCCAAACTGCGAATCAAAACCCACGTATTTTTTCGCAAAGTGCCAATACAGCAATTTAACCGGAATACAGGTGACTGTGAAGGGGCAATGTCGGGTGCCCACAGAAAGGGCTCCGAGTGCCGCCTTGGGCACCCGTGCCATAGGTTTGCCAACACTGCCCTAAGGACTTCCATCACATCTTAATGTCCCCAATAGATCATCCCCCATTGCTTTTCTTCAACAAATAGCAAAGGACATTTCCTGTTACCTTGAAAGGAACCCATCTGAGTTTCCTTCCAAGGTAATGGGAAGAAAGGCTGAGTATTTATTCCTTTTTCACTCCTGCCATAGGCTACAAGCAAGTCCCTTCCCAGATGGATGGACGGATGTGTGCGCATATTTGCATTTCTCTATCTAACGAGTGGGGAACAAACGCTAATGACACAGAAAGAGATTGGCAATTCCTTAGTCCTCACTTAATCTATAAGTTGTATTTGCAAGTGCATGCAGTATTTTGTCCCAATAAGTCTCCCTTGGATTTTGACTGGCATGTTGAAGAAGGATTAAGTCATACTTATTGTTGATTATATTTCCACTTCAAAAGAATGTGGCAACGTATAAGTTGGGGAAATTGTGCATTAATCACACTATTAGTTTCTTTCGATCAGGAGAAGTACTAAGTGGATTGAAGGCCCAGAGGAACATCAACTCACAAATTTAGTGCTCATAAGTGAAATTATTCACTAAATATTTCTCCTCAGCCTGATCTCTCTCCTCCACCCCAACCCAGTCTAGACCACTATGTGAAAGCTATCTGTATATCTATACTTACATCAAGAAACTCTAGAAGTCTGGTTCTAGTTATTCATGCTTTGATTATTTTGTGGCTTCTTCCATTTTCCTCATTCTAAAAAGAGGAGCTTTAGATAAAGGAGAGAGAGAGAGAGAGCATACGAAAGCATTTAGCCTAGTGTTATATTTCAGCACAGAGTGGAAAGGACACTCATCACTGTGCATAAAGTTTCATTCATAAACCTGGAAAAGACCTAATGCTCTTAATCCTAACATTAACCTGCGGAAGCAGAAGGACATTGGGCAATTGACGGAGCTTTAGGTCAATGTATTAGTTATAATTTCCTTTCCCCTAACACATTTTCATTTCCAGTAAGATTTCCCCAGTGATGTAGTGATGTTGGATTTCTTCCATGATTTAAGTATGTCTGGCTCTGTTGGAGGAAATGGTGAAACATCAATGGGGTTTAACTCATTAACATTAATTTGATTATTATCTAGTGGCAGGAAGGAAGTGGACAATATTATTCTTTCCAGACAGTATCTTGGTCCATGTAGCATGATCTTTAAATCTAATGCAAAAAAGCAAAGTGTTCTGTGTATATACCACCCCATAGTGTTTAAAGCACTCTCTGGGTGGTTTACAGTTTGTTTATGCAGGCAACACATTCCCCCCAAGCAAGCTGGGTATTCATTTTACCGACTTCCGGAAGAATAGAAGGATGGACTAGAGTATTGTGTATAAGGTTTGGGCTGGGAGATAGGGATGGGCTATTCGTTTTGGAAGCTGCAAGTCCAGGTGATGGTTGGAAGACTCTGAAACACAATCAGCCAATCCCTTACCTTGCTCTGCCCCTGCACAGAGCTGAGCTACAATGAGGAAGCAGCTTCCGATGTCATTATTCCTTCTCCCTAGCGCTGGCCAATCAGGAGCTGTGCAGGGAAATGTATCATCCCACCTCCCTGTCTGATTGGCCAGTGCCAGGGAGAAGGAACGATGATGTCGGAGGCTGCTTCCTTGTTGCAGCTCAGTCCTGTGACAGCACAGAGCAAGGTAAGGGATTAGCTGATTGCGTTGCAGGGGCTTCTCAACACCACGTGGGTTCACACGGCATTTTGGAACCAGTAGATTCCGAAACGAATAGCAGCTATAGCCAACCCCATTGATAGGAGGGCTCACTGAGCCATGGAAAACATCAGATCACATTTAGTCATTTGATGTCACTCAGACTTACTTGCCTCGCAGAATTATGATAGTAAATATAAATTTGGGAGGAGGAGAGCTCTTTGAAGGAAGGGCAGGTATAATATAAATGGCTCTAAGCAGTACATAAGTCAGTATGCTAATAAAGTTTTTTTCTGCAACAAATCAACTCCATTCTGTTAAGGGTTTCAATGTAGTATTTAGCCATGGAATTTTCATATTTATAAAAATTCAAGAAATTTCAGTCCTCACAGAAGTTTTCAGTTAAACACAGGAGGAGAAAGAGGTCTGTGATAGACATTATTCATCAGGAATGGGTGGATGATTCTAAGTTCCATGGGAGCTACAAGAGATTATGTGAATAGTAGGCACCATGTGCATTAAACTCTGCATGCAGCGCCTCTTGAAAAATTACCATTTCCCCATATCCCTTGCAGCTCCCATAGAACTTAGCCTCATCCTCTCATTTCCTCTTTCTTCCTCCTAGGTAGATAACAGGTGCTGGAAGTTTCATTCTGTCAGTTAAACACAACCTGTGCTTAATTGAAAACTGTGAGGACTTTTATTCCTTGGCGAAATCCTCCAGAATTCTGGCTGGGAGAGTTCCTGATGAATTCTGGAAGCTGAAGTCAAAATATATATAAAAGTTCCATGCCTAGTGTCTTACACCATTAATGTGAGTAATAATTTGACCATAACTTGATATGTTAAAAAATTACTATCCATTATTAATGTAAGTAGATTATACAATATGTTAATAATAGGTTAACTAAGTTCTGGTGATTAACATATGCAGGTACCAAGCTGTCACTTTAAGTTCATGAGGTGATAAGTCATGAGATGTGGGCCTGCTCCAGCATGTCCCAAAATCTAAAGTGGCCTTCTACTATCCACAGGGTTCCTTCTAGCTCTGTATTTCTATATTTATTATTATGTTACACTTTTAAAATACAGTGGTACCCCAACTTAAGAGCAATTCGACTTAAGAGCGGAAAACTGTTGGCATTTTAATTGCCACCTTGCAAATTTTAGATATGGTCTGCTCGACTTACAAATATATACTTATACTTACAAATATATTTTTATTTATTTTTATTTTTAAACTATTTTTTCAATTTTTAATATAGGTACCCCGACTTAAGAGTAGTTCGACTTAAGAGCATGCATTCAGAACAGATTAAATTCGTAAGTCGAGGTACCACTGTAGATATATGGAATGTATGAAGTTCTGAATATTTTCAACAAACAAAAGTCTGGCATAATATATGCAAAAACACTAACTTGCATGTGGCATGGTTATTTTGGTGCTTCATTGTTTCTTTTAAACTCATTTTGATACAGGATCCCATGTTATTTGTGTCAATAACTATAATTTTTTTATACTCCACTCAGAGTACTGCATCTGAAATAGATAGCAAAAAAAGGCGGTCAAGTTCTTTTCAGTTATCAATGGATTTACTGGAAGATCCCACCATAAGACAAAGGGCAATGAGTATCGCAAGCATAATCACAAACACAATGGAAGGTATGATTGTGTGTTTGTAAAAATGTGTATTGGTAGTGAGGTAATGATTAATTGCCCTTGCCTGAACGGCTTTTAAAAAAATTTAAAAATCACAACGACACTCTGAAAAGATCTGAAGAATGATATTAAACTGGGGGAACCACAAGCAATAATTACTAGCACACAGCAAAACAAACCACCTCATATAGTTGACATACAAGTTTATTACTTGTTAACTCTGGCAGCAAGCAATATCTTGCATGACTAAATGGACTAACAGAGATCCAACAGACAGAGAGCAGTCTGTTTTAAATATTAGTAAATAGTTTGGGGCCAAGGCCTGCTATTAACCCAAATTTTAAATCATTTTAAACCTATTTATTTACTTCCTACCTCTTATTTTACATTTTGCTGCTTCTGTTTTATACCAATGTATGCCAATAAAGGTTCTTGTGAGAGAGCAGTTGTTGAGCTGTTCCTTCTACAGCCATAGTCCCATAAAGGAAGAATTCAATGCCACTTCAGATATGGAATACTTAGACGGTTACTTCATGTCCTTCCTTGTTCCAAGATTATGTTCATTTCATGATAACGTCGTTCGCGGTCACGTGGTCTTGTCCCGGTTCTGTTCCTGTTTCTGTTTACCCACAGGCGTGATTGACAGTATTGTGACTACTGTTACTTCACGTCCTTGTTTCGTGAAAACATCTGTACTTCCCTGCCTTCGTTTTCCCTTTTTTTGGGGGGGGGTTCCGACCTTCCATTTTTCGATATTTCGATTCTCCGTAACTTTGGCTTTCATGCATTAAGCAGCAAAGTTCAAGATTTTATGCCTTCTTCCCTCTCTATGATGCATTGTTTGCACCATTGGGATTGTACCGGAGAATGCAACTTCGCACTTCTGCCACTAGATGGAGAATGTGAACGTTGCGTGACGAGCCTTACTTCATGGGCTCTCATCTTGAAATAAGAACCGAGACAAGAGATTCCCAAGGTCAGGGAGAGGTATGGCTCATCATGCTTAAATCCCAGTTCAGAGGGTGTGGTCGGGACGAACTCCCATCGTCACGCAATGGACGTTTAGTAACATTTTTTCGTACCAGTCCCAAGCAGGACCGCAAACCGTGATGAGAGGGACGTGAAGTAACCGTCTTAGATTTAATCCCCTCTGGTCCTTTTACTGTCATTCTGCCTGGTAAGATCATTGAGTCAATCCTTAGGAAAAGAAACTGTGGATTATGATATGAGTCATTACTTTGGTGTCCATTAATCAAAATGCCAGGGAATGGCCAACATTGCTTTGCAGTATCATGCCCATGTTGCCAGCAGGGAAAAGGGTGCCTGGCTTTACATTACAAAAGAAAGCCTGGATATCGATAGCACCAATGTCAGCAGTCAAGATGATCTAAGAGGATCCCCTCTTGTGTTCACTGCTGTCCATAGAAAGATACCATAGAAAGTTCCCTTGGGAAGATGGGCGGGGTATAAATTCAATAATAAATAAATAAATAAATAAATAAATACCAAGCCAGAGAAAATCTTAGAATCTGATTAATTTTTTAATCAGTTGATTACTTTCCTTCCAAACACACAAAAAAGGTTTTTGTTTAAGCTTTCTAGATATTTATTGTTTAGGGCACAACAATATATTTTAAAGGCAGTTGGAGGCAAAAATAAATTTTAGAGGCACCATCTCAAGAAGCAGCTGTGACAGCAAAAGGCAGGGAGGCAATTGGGACAGTGGGAAGGAGGTTGGGAGGAGGCTGTGGGAGATGGAAAAATGAACTAGGAACTTTGTTAAATCACACAAAAGTTTATTGGCACATAAAATGTTGGGTTATCCAGTTTGGACGAAGACAACCTTACACAAACTAACAAACCAGCAATTTTCAATAAACTCCCTAGGTAATTTTTCAGTTTGAGCCCATCTCTAGTAGCAAATCTGATTAGTCACATGCACTGTGGGAAATCTCAGCATATCCCTTTTCTAGGAGGTGCAATAAGCTATAGCTGTTTAGAAAAATAGGGAGTCCTCTGTATATTTTCCACCACCCTCCATAAATGTAGGAAAAATTGTTTTTAGGCTATAAGCTTTGATAGACATGCTGGCTGAAGAACCCAGAGAGCTGTAGTCTAAAAAAGTAATTTTTCTGTCCTCTAATTGAATGCCACAACATACTGTTTTGCACGCATCTATAGACTTCTGTCTTTTATATTTTACTAGAATAATAGTTAGTAAAGTAAATAACCTATAATGCTTTATAATTTGCAAATGCAAGAGTGCATTTCCATTGTCTTAGTTTTTTCCTATCTAGTATAAACCATGTATTAATATTTGGTCTTTCTGTTTTCAATATGCTTCCTTCAGAACTTGAGGAATCCAGACAGAAGTGCCCACCATGCTGGTATACGTTTGCTCACACTTTCTTGATTTGGGATTGTAGCGAGAGTTGGATACAAATAAAGAAATTTGTTCATTTCATTGTGATGGATCCATTTGTCGATCTTGGCATTACCATCTGCATCGTTATAAATACCCTATTTATGGCTATGGAACATTATCCAATTGAGGAGTCTTTCAGTGAGGTCCTTAAAACTGGAAACCTTGTAAGTAAGATGTTATATTAGATAGTTTTCTGATTGGAGGACCAAAACCTCCTTGCACAAAACCCAAAACAACAACAATAACAAAGGCAAAAACCTTATTGTGCCTTAAAAATGGACTGCTATATTTTTATTTATTTATTTATTTATTTATTTCTATACCGTCCTTCTTCCGAAAGAACTCCAGGCAGTTCACAACAGTTATAATACAACAATAACAACAGAATCAGAGTAATACTACTACTACTACTACTACCTCTACTGCTACTGCTACTACTACTGCTACTGCTACTGCTGCTGCTACTACTATTACTACTATTACTACTACTACTACTACTACTACTACTACTACTACTACTACTACTACTAATAATAATAATAATAATAATAATAATAATAATAATAATAATAATA
>JAHTLZ010003547.1:27799383-27814773 GCA_023846285.1 Phrynocephalus versicolor | reverse complement strand
AGGTACAAGTATTTTTCTAACTCTGCTACCTGAAATCCTTTACCTGGAATCTTATTTATGCAAGTGATTGCCAGATTCTGCTTCTTTTACCTAAATCCTTTTAATCTGCAAGTGACACTTGACCTTGGCCCAGCCAACCACCAATATTGCCAGCATCTGGGCTTTGGGTTTGTGAGGGGTCGATAAATGCTGCTTTCGAGGTTTAGAGTGTCTTTGAATATTGATAGTACAGCCCAGTTCACTGTAAACCTGCAAGCAGTAGGGCACAACACAATTCCCCGAATCCAATAAGCAACATGAACAGTGCTCCCTGGTGGATTCTGGTAGTCCAAAAGAGTTAACTTTTCCAAGCTCTGAGTGGCACACCAGTGACATTTCAGCAGTATATTGTGTTCAGGCATTGTTGCGTTTATGTTCATGCGCACAGAATGAAACAAATCACAATTGTTTTAAAGGAAAATAATGTGCGAAGTTGGGGAAATGAAGTAACTGACACTTAGCATTCTGTACTTAGGTCTTCACTGGGATCTTCACAGCAGAAATGGTCCTCAAACTAATAGCCATGGATCCTTATTATTATTTCCAAGAAGGGTGGAATATATTTGATAGCATCATTGTCAGCCTGAGTTTGATGGAGCTGGGCTTGTCAAATGTGGATGGCCTGTCAGTCCTAAGGTCATTCAGACTGGTAAGCTTAATGCTAAATCCCAGGGCTAACTGGGTCACTGATTTGCAGGGGTGGGATGATCGCTTGCTGCATAATTACAGTTCTTCCCTGGGCTAGAACTTGGCTTTAGTGGATTCAAGATTTCCTAAAGATTTCCTAACGTTTCCTGACTTCATCCGTCTTTATCTCCAAATTTTATAGTAGGTAAGCTGATGCCATTCACATATCTTGAACTATATATTCTGCAATACCTAACTGTTCTCCATACTTGCATGAGCTTATTGGAAATGTAGGCCAAAACATATAAAGGGTTCTTGTTTGCCCATCTCTGCTGTAGGCCATAGTTGAGCAAGAGAAAGTGCTTTCCTTACCTAGACTATGGAACTAATGGAGCTACACAGTTAGGAGTCAACAGTGGACTCCTAACTGTGTAGGATTGTAGTAACATAGGCCTAAATCCAATGCTAGACACAACTAGAGGAGAACTTACATAAGTCAAATCAACTTTTCATTGATTCTTTGAGTCTGCTCTAGTTGAAACAGTATCAGGATCACAGTCTGAATCTGTTTGTTAGTTTCTTCTATATATAAATTTTTGTTGCTGTTTTCAGCTTCGAGTCTTCAAGCTGGCAAAATCTTGGCCAACACTAAACATGCTGATCAAGATTATTGGCAACTCGGTGGGTGCTCTGGGGAACCTGACTTTGGTCCTGGCCATCATTGTCTTCATTTTTGCCGTGGTGGGAATGCAGCTGTTTGGCAAAAGCTACAAGGAGTGTGTCTGCAAGATCTCCAGCAGCTGTGAACTTCCTCGCTGGCACATGAATGACTTTTTCCACTCTTTCTTGATTGTCTTCCGAGTCCTTTGTGGAGAATGGATAGAAACCATGTGGGACTGTATGGAGGTCGCAGGTCAACCCATGTGCCTTATTGTTTTCATGCTAGTCATGGTGATTGGAAACCTTGTGGTATGTCTTTTTAGCCATTGTCGTACACAACAGTGGCTTATCTTTGATTTATTGTTTAATATTCCACAGCAGTGATACAAAATGGTTGTAGCTCGCTATGCATACATCTACATCAGATGTATATTCTTTATTTTCCTTATACAGTGGAACCCGAGACAGCTAACTGCAAGTATAATGTCTTCACTTTTCTTTTACCTACCTGTAAGAGTTATAAACCCCGGTGCCTTCCAGATGTGTTGGACACTCACTGTCCCCATTTAGCATCCTTCCTATCTGTGCCAGCTGGGTGTGGGGTGTGGTACATATAGTTCAGAGCATCTAAAGGGCACCAAATGGCTACTGTCTGTAGCTTCAGAGGATTCCTGTGCCCAACTGCCTTCACTCACAAAAATCCCTAGATGTAGACAGTCATTGTTATTTATGCTAATCAATTCTCGTTTTACAGGTCTTTAAAATATTAGATTTTCTGGTTTTGGAGAGGGTAGCCATGTTAGTCTTTTCAATAATTCCAGGCAAAATCAAAGAAAAACAAAACAAAACAAAAGACACAAAACATGTGGCACCTTAAACTTTCACATTTTAATGTAACGTTTTGTGGACTACACGTCCACTTCTTCAGACATACAGTATAGCAGTAGAATGAGGTGTGCAATATAATATGTGATGGCATATACATTTCATACCAAATATTCATTGGCTGTAGTGTCTGTATTTGCATATCAGTTCAGCTGTAAGTACCTATAGAGACAGTAGGTAGGGGAGGGGGAAAGAGGAGGAGGGGGTTGTAAAGATGAGAGTCCTGGTGGAAGATAAACTTCCCAGAAGTGTCAATTACATTTGATAATGACTCAAGAAACCCTGATGTATGTTTAGGCCATTCTTGTGTGTCTATCATGCATATGAATTTTATCTTGGCTGTTTCTTTTTGTATTCTTGATTTGTAATTATTCTGTTCCAAAACAGTGACCTTCAAATCCTTCAAGGGGTGTCCAGATAAGCTGAAATGGCTTGAAACAGGTTTCTGTGTATCATGGTTCCTTATGTCAAACTTATGTACATTGATGTGTTTTCTTAAATATTGTCCTGTTTGTGCAATGTAGAGTGCAGATGGGCATTGTTGGCAAAAGATGGCATAGATCACATTGGCTGAGGAGCAGGTGAAGTTGCCCTTGATACTGTATGTGACATTGTTGGCTCCTGTGATGTGTTGCCAGAGTAGATGTGTGGGCAAAGTTGCCATTGGGGTTTGTGGCAAGGTTTAGTTCCATTGTCCATGTTGCTGTTTTCTAATCTTGTGTGCATAAGTATTTGCTTGAGGTTGGGAGGTTGTTTGTAGGCAAGTATGGGTCTCCCACCAAGAGCTTTGGAGAGTGACGTGTTCTTGTCAAGGATGGGCTGGATATCATTTAAGATGCATGTGGGTGGTCTCCCTTGTGGACTGTAAGTGACAGTGGTGTTCCGTCATTTGGCCCATTGGATCTGTCTTGTAGCAGGTTATCTCTGGGTATGCATTTTGCTTTGTTGATTTGTTCCTTAATCTGTGAGGTGGGTGCTTTTGTCTGAGGAAAGCATTTTGTAGATCCCTGAGTTTGGAGTCTCTATCCTGTGGGTCAGAGCAGATGCAGTTGTACTAAGGGCTTGGCTATATACGATGGATTTTGTTGTGTGTTCAGGATGGAAGCTTGAAGAATGCAGATTTTCTGGTCTGATCATATACTGAGAGTGCACAGACACAAACACGCACACACACAAGATTGGAATCTAGGGATATTGACTTGTTTCCATGCTTGGCTGGGCATTTTCTATGCCTGCCTCTTCCCTTCTGTCTCTGTTAATGGCCAGTGGGCCCCACACCCAACACCTCAGATCTACATTGTACCATTAACTGACTAAAGAAGTCAGCAAATATACAATCAGTTTTGGAGGTATGTAGAAGATGAGGTTGCTTGTTAGCAAGTGGTGAACCTAAAGCCTGTTATGGGCAAACTAGGATGCCTCTTCGCCAAGGGCACTGTCCCTTCTTGTCCACTTATGGGGGAACAAAACATTACAGTAGATAAAAATCATAATTCAAAAGAAAAAGCACCTTCAGGAAGAGGCAATTTTGGGGGTATTAGGGAACACATTTTATCTTATTTTTACTCTCCGCCCAAGAAATGCTGTAAACAATAGGGACATTCTACATTTACTGATGTTAAAAGCCAAGTTCATCATTTAGTACATTGCCCATTAATCTAATCTAATTTAATCCTCCTTCTTTCATAGTCTGTAGCTAATCCCCTGTGCCAACTACTTTTTTATTTTGTTCTGTCTTTACTTTTTATGGCGAGTATTTATAGACGGGTGCCATTCCATTTCTGCCCCCACCCCCTTTCAATTGCTTGGGCCGAACAATTCATGAATAGTTGTAATTTAACCAGTAGACATGGGCACGAACCGAAAAAAATGGTGATTCGTTTTGTTTCATTTTGTTTAAGGCTTTGTTTCATTTCGTTTCGTTTTTAACTATTTTTTCAAAAAAATTCACTTCATTGGTTTATTAATTCATTATTCGTTTTTACCTGCTTTGTGCAATTTAAAGCATTTGACCGCACGTGGGCATCCCAAGTTAAAAAATAAATTTTTAAAAGTAAAATGAAAATAAAAAAAGAACAGTACACTCAAATCAACCCTAATAAAATATGAAAAAGGTTAGGGAACATATTTGCCTCTCCCTGTCACTTTATTCCCCCCCCAAAAAAAATTGATCTGAGAAAACACATAAATAGAAATTTTTAAAACAACACACACCCCCCCCCCCCGGTTAGGTATTATCAGGCAGAAAAAATAATTTTCGCTGGGTTTTTAAGTATATTCAGGATGTTTTAATACCTTAAAATGCCATTTGCACAGATTCATTCCCATTAACAAAAGTATGCGGCAGCCATTTTGTCCCCTTAAAAAAAGATCTCTTTAAAAATACATTTTTAGATGTTTTAAATAACTGGCATCAACCTAATAGCTATAATCAGGCATAAAAAATTTACAATATTTTTGAAGTGTTTCTCATCTGTTTAAAGCGTTTTAAAAAGCCCATTTCTTTGTGCACCACCATTAATGAAATGAAATGTAACGAACCAATTTTTCCCAGTTTGGTTTGTTATGTTTGGATTTTACTCCTAGGTTCGTTATTCGTTTCGTTACGTAACAAACTGAATAACGAATAATGAAATGAATAAAAAAATTGTTTCGTGCCCATCTCTATTAACCAGCGATAATATGAACATGTCTACAGAACAAGCATAACTTTTTAATTATTTTTGTTGTTATGGAGAGGTGACCTCACTAAATGCTAGAAAAGTAATGCCAGGGCCTGAGGCATTGCGCCCATTGCCCCATACCTGGCAGCAGACGTTCTCTCTCTGCTCTTACGTGTTTGAATGGTTTTGAGGCCCATGTTGGTAGATAGAGCTCCCCAGAGGTCATCTGGAAAAACCAGTGGGCATGACTGCAGGTTCCTTTCTGTCAGAACAAACTTTTCATTGGTAACAAGTTTAGAGAAAGACCATGGTGACTGCAGTGTAGAGTCAGATTTTAATTAACTATTAGTCAAATTCTGGAAAGCTAAATAATCTTAATATCTATAACACTGGTGGTGAACCTTCAGCACTCCAGATGTTTTGGACCACAACTAATTCCAAGCCTGTATTGCCAATGACAAAGGTCTGAGGGAGTTGTGGTCCAAAACATCTGGAGTGCCGAAGGTTCACCACCACTGGTCTATAAGATCTTAGTATTCACACAAAGTTTCAGGTTTCTAGCTTCTATAGAAGTGTGGGTGAGGCAGACACAATAGGGGCACACATTTTCTTTTATTCTTGTTAAATATGCTGGATTGATATATGAATTGAAAATGCATTAGGAACCATTAAATTGTTAGCCTGAAATACTGACTGCATTATTTTCTCTCTTCCAGGTATTAAACCTCTTTCTGGCCTTACTGCTGAGCTCTTTTAGTTCAGACAGCCTTGCTGCTCCAGAACAGGAAACAGAAGCAAATAATCTACAGATTGCTGTAGCAAGGATTCGACATGGAATCGATTTTGTAAAAAGAAAAATACTTGAATTTTTTCAGATTACCCTTTTGCAAAAATGTAAGGCCACTACTGATGAACCAAATGACAGGAAAGACGGGTGTGTCCCCAACCACACGGTAGCTGAGATCGACAAAAGTCTTGATTATTCCAAAGACAGAACAACAATGACCATCTCCACTGATCCCATGTCATTCATCAACAACCCAACTCTTACCGTGACGGTCCCGATAGCTATGGGAGAGTCCGATTTTGAACATTTAAACACTGAGGAGCTTAGCAGTATATCAGAGACTGAAGAAATTAAAGAGGTAAGAAATGAAATTATTTTGCAGATGTGTACTGTAACGAGTTTTGGACAGATTCCTTCAAGCTGTTAAGTGGTGTGCAGTTACCTAGAGATACATGCATTTAGTTATGTTGTTTCTTTTAGGCTATGACACTTTTAAACCCAATCTGTCTCTATTTTGGGCATTCTTACTATATGTATGTATTGAAAGCAGCAGCATACTTACTTGTTTATCATATTGAAACAGGATTGTAAGCTATGTTTGATTCACAAAATGGCTCCAGCCGCATTGTTGTTGGCAGAATGGCTCAAAATTAGAACATGTTTGATTTGCTAACACACATTTCCAAGAAGAATTGGAAATTTAGGGAGTCGAGATATATGAAATAGGGCAGAACTCTGACTAAAAACCAGGGAATCATGCCAGCATCCCATTTACCATGCAGTAGTTCAAAAGCTTTGGCATATTAAGCATCAAGGGAATCAAGAAAGATCCAGTTCGAATATCCTGAATTGTTGCCACACAACAGCAATAAATGTCACCTCTGGTGCTCATTCATCTTATTTCAGGCCAGAAAACAAGATATACATCAATACATGGTAGAGACTGTGCAGGTGCCATCTGGTCTAATTGGTGCCATACACATAGGGACTGACTGGCCCCAAGCTGATTGGGGTAGGTCTCAACTGATTTGCCCAGAGTTTCCGAAAGTACTTGTAGTTACTGTGTTTGTATGTTTCTACAGATCAGGAGGGGAGGGGAGGAACTAACTAAACATGTGTAAAAGAAAGGACTGTAGCCTGGGATGACAGATGCCATGCAAGGCCAGCAGCAATGGGTTTATGGCAGACCTTCCATTTATAGGCAAAGCTCCTCCCAGACTCCTTCCTTCTCTCCCTCCTCTTGCAGTGAGATATGTTAAGGGAAATGTGTGTTGTGGGTATGGAAGATGTTTTCTTAGTGCCCCCTCTCAGCACCCTGGCCTTCCCAGGGGTGTTCATTCACCCACAGCTTAGCTCAAACCTTTGGGACCTTAATGTTCTGGAACATACATTGTTACCCCCAGGAAGAAAAGAATTGTTCTGCACATCAAGGCCAGCTATACTCATTTGAAAGCAAGAGGAAGTAGAAAATGGCATGGAGGGGATGGGGACAATTTCTAGTTCTATTTTGACCTATCCAGTCAAAGACCATACAAGAAACTCTTCCAGTTTCTATGAATAATGGATGCTTTGCTAGATGGTGGCTTGTCAGTAAAACAGGAATAAAACAAATACATACAGTAAAAAGATAAAGGTCCATTGCTATCATTCCCCCCACACCTTAAAAAAAACAAGTAAGGTACAGTGTGAAAATGTGGAATGCATATTTTTTTAATTTGTATGCCGATGTGCTACTTTTTATTTTTAAATAGTGAGCAGAATAATCCTAGTAGGTATATCAGGGTTCCCGTTTCTTGTGTTTTGCCCGATCTTTTCAAACTTGTTGATTTTGATAGAACAAAAGATACTTTTGCAGCATTGTTTTGAGGTTTTATCAGAGCTGGAAGCATAGATGTTTGCCTGTGTGCTTACAACTTCACCATTCTTACTTCTCACAGGATTAAAAGCAAGCTGGATCAGCCCAAGAATACAGCTCTGGTGCTTTTTAACCAGGCAGATCGTTTGTCAGCCCTTATGAACAGGTTAACACTGTAAATTATATGTGTTTGGTCACTGCTGGGTCGAGATAGAGAAAGATGCATGCTACTAAGCACCGTTTATGCCACCTTCATCCATTATACGGCATGCACAAGCTGATCTGTAATCTGAGTCATGTGGCTCATATTACAGCGTGACTGAGCCAGTCCGTAGTAGTCACACTACCTTTGAATTATTACATAGCATTCGGATACATAACCTGCATGTATTGGTACCGTTTCTCTTGGATCATACGTTAAAATAATGCTCATGCAGTATTCAAGAAAAACTTGCTGCAGTTTTAGGGGAACAGCACTAAATCATATGCAGTATTTTTCTTCTGCCTGAAGAAAAGCTTTGGCACAACCCATTGGGATACTGTGATGAATATGTCGTGGCCTGGCATAAACATGTTCCTTCATTTGCAGTGTAATCATATGCATGTTTATTTGGAAGCAAGCCCCAGTACATTTAATGAGACTTAAATTGCCAATAAATACGATGGTGGTGGTGGGGAGGTTGCAGCTTCAGTATAGCCTGTGATATCTTAGAATGTTTGTCTCAGTGTAAAATATGACTGCAACAACATGTATTCAACTTTACACATTCTTTTGGTTATATAAAATGAATGAGACGTTTTAAACTCCTCCAAGCTGCCCATGATTATGTTCTATGTAAAAACCTGGTATCTGCACATGTAGTCTGTTATGTCTAGGGCCAACCCTGGCACTAGGATAGCAAGCAATGATTTATTATTTTTTTATTTTTACTGCCAAGGAGGAATTTTCAGCCTATGGTAGCAAAATAGCTTGACTATCCCTTGGGGATACTTTCTCTCCTGGCTGAGAGGGCAGGAATTAATGCTTTGCTTAAGTCTAGCTGTTATTGTGTCTCATTGTCTTGTGAGGCAGACACAAAAGCACCCATTTGGACCACTCCATCAGGGCATGAGAAAAGTGGATAGAAGGACGCTCTTCTCCCTCTCACAAAATACCAGAACTAGGGGATGTACACTCAAATTGAGGGCTGGGAGAGTAAGAACAGATAAAATAATTTTTTTCCACCCATCGCGTTGTTAGTCTGTGGAGCTCCCTTCCACAGGATGTGGTGATGGCATCTGGCCTGGATGCCTTCAAAAGGGGATTGGACAGATTCCTGGAGGAAAAGTCCATCACAGGTTACAAACCATGATGGAGATGTGTAATCTCCAGGCTTAAAACTGGGGTACTTCAAGGACCAGATGCAGGGGAGTGGTATCAGGAGACAGATATCTTGTCTCGTGCACTCCCAGCCGCATCTGGTGGGGCCACTGTGAGATACAGGAAACCTTTGGCCTGATGCAGCATGGCTCTTCTTATGTTCTTATGTTCTTATGAAAGCTTACCTTAGAAGCACATGCAGTGGTCACTTCCAGAATAACAACAGCCCTACCAACATGCATTTTTTCATGTTTAAAACAGAACAACTTTTAAAGCTAGTGTTGACATAGCAAGGAGTCCCTCTTCGCTTGGATGAGGAGTAAGAAACAGATTCCCCAATTCTCACCCCACCCCCACTGCATTCTTTCCCTTTCCCCACCGACATAAGTTGTTCTTGCTATTTGTTTCCTTGCTCACCTTCTCGTAGTAGCAGTATCGGATTAGCAGCAACATTCACCTATTCATCACAGGTCGATAGGGACAGGTTCCTTGCTTGCACTTGGTGTGCAAGTGAAACATCTCATTGATAGGTCCCCAGCATCAAAGGGGCTCATCCCTGTAGCACAGGGGTGTCCAGTCTTTGGCCCTCCGGATGTTTTGGACCACAACTCCCAGAATTCCAAGCCTAGATGGCCAATGACAAAGGCCTGTGGGAGCTATGGTCCAAACCATCCAGAGGGCCAAAGTTTGGAAAACACTGCTAGCAGCACAAGGATTTGCTTACTTTTGGTCTATGGTTTTGTCCCTGAAATCACAATGGTTGTATGAATGTCTCCATATTTTCTCAAGTTCTTTTAGGTCTTAGGATTGGCTGGAAGTCACTGGGGTCTTTCTTTGAAAGCTTAAACCAGGGCTCAGTTAAGAGGCCTGACACAATCTCTTTTATTTATTTACTTCAATTTGTATACCCCCTTTTTAAATTTGCATTACCCAAAGCAGTTTACAGACATCAGATACGGGACAAGACACAAAATAACAAAGTGCAGCAATCAAACAAAACAGAGATGGAAATAAACCAACCATAATGTTAATGGATACAAATTCCAACAAATAAATTTAGCAATTGACAGGCCTAAATCATAGATCACTCTTTGGCAGCATCTGGTAGATGATCTCACACTTATCAGATGTAACATGCCCATGGAAGGGTCCAAGTGTGGGGGGGGTGTTTCTCTCTCTACCCCTAATATCAGCAAGACCTGGAAAGAAAGATTGCAGTTAAATATTTTAACCTTCTCCCCTCTATGTGTAAGGCTTCATGGTTTGGAGCCAAGTTGCCCTGTCCCCAGGAGTTTGGTCTGGAAAGCTGGGTTGCTTAATGACCTCCACAAGTATTAGAGTTTGCTAATTTAACTCCAGACCTTAATTTGAGTGAAAATGGAACCATTACAAAGTTTAAGGAAATATAATTTCCACAGTTGTGTGCCTATGTCACCACTCTGTATGAAGAAAACTCCCCAGGCATCTGCTGGACTCCTTACCTTTCTTGTTTTCATTTTTCTGTTAGATTTGAATAAGGATACTGGCCTCTGATATCATCCTTATTTCTAAGAATCCCTTACAGGCATTCTTAGAAAATAAAAAGGGTGGGTCATGGTACCTCAACTTGTTTAACAAGTGCGCTTTGCCACCTGTGAGAACCCTGTGGAGCAGGATACAGGCAATAGTGATGAGATCTGAGGTAAAATATTCTTCTTTCTTACTTTCCATATTTGCATCACATTGTTACTGGGCTGGGGGACCTCCCTTATGAGGAACGGCTAAAACATTTGGGGCTCTTTAGTCTGGAAAAAGGTGCCTGAGAGGGGATATGATTGAGATGTACAAAATAATGCAGGGCATGAGTCAAGCAGATAGAGGGACTCTCTTCTCCCTCTCACAAAATACCAAAACTAGGGGACATCCACTCAAACTGAGGGTGGGGGAGTGAGAACAGACAAAAGAAAATATTTTTTACCCAGCGTGTTGTTAGTCTGTGGAACTCCCTGCCACAAGATGTGGTGATGGCATCTGGCCTGGATGCCTTCAAAAGGGGATTGGACAGATTCCTGGAGGAAAAGTCCATCACAGGTTACAAACCATGAGGGAGACGTGTAATCTCCAGGCTTCAAGGACCAGGTGCAGGGGAGTGGTATGAAGAGACAGATATCTGTGAGATACAGGAAGCTGGACTAGATGGGCCTTTGGCTTGATCCAGGATGGCCCTTCTTATGTTCTTATGTTCTTAGTGTACTAGATAACCTGAGCGCATCTGATCTCGCCTGGTCTTGGAAGCTAAGCAGGGTCAGGCCTGGTTAGTACTTGGATGGGTGACCACCAGGGAATACCAGGTACTGTAGGCACCTGGAGTACAAACTGGCAAGCCACTCCAGCATTCCTGCCAAGAAAACTCCGTGCAGATGAGGTCCCAAAGAGCCGGTCACGACTGTAATGACACAACAGCAGCAGCAACAACAATCACATACATAATATTTCAGATCTGAGGTACTCAATAATTCTTCCTCTGTCTGAATTCATATGTTGCCTAATATCTAATCAAAAATTTGCTCAAGCTGGTATTTCTCATGTTATTTACAAAGTACTGGAATTTCCCAGCCATCTTGGCTTATCCTTATGGCAACATAGATATTTTGCTATCATTGAATGTTTCTTCCGTTAAAACCTTGTATGCCACACCATAGTGCTTAAAGCTCTCTCTGAGTGGTTTATAATTTAATTATGCAGGCTACATCCAATGGCACACACCCTGCAGACTGGTACTCAGTTTACCAACCTCTGAAGGATAGAAGGCTGAATGAACCTTGAGCTGGCTATCTGGGATTGAACCTGGGCATAAGTAGAGTTTTGTCTGCAGCTGCTTAACCACTGCATTATAAGTGATTAAACTGATGCACCAGTTCCTGTCTACCATTTTCTAAAAGTTACAGATAAGTAAATTGAGGAAAAATTGTAATTTTAGTAGGTGCAGTGCAGCTCAAAAGTGAAAAGGATGTGTTTATCCCACCTTTTCATTTCCTGGCTAGATCTTGTCCAAATCCATTTGAAGTTACATTGAAAATAATTGTTCTACCATCCTTGGTTATATTTATGCCTTCATATTTGAATGCTTTGTTATTCAAATGAACTGGCATTTTTTCTGAAAGTAAGATCTGTGTTTTGAGGGTAGTATTTAAACAGATCAAATCTGACTTTTTAAAGTTCACATTGAGCCCTGACATTTCTACAGTTCCTTTCAGTTCCCATAATAAATATGGAATGGCTTCTTCTGAAACACTCAACATCAAAATCATAGACCACAACATTCTGAAAAGCCAGGTCATTCATGTGCACAGTATGTGAAATAATATGGGGAATCATGGAACCCTGAGACACTCCACAGCTAAGGGTCAGGGTGTTGAGTCCCCCAGCACTGCTACAATTTACAAAGTGGCAGCACACTATGGGAAATTCCAGCAGCTGTCAGGGCTGTTTTTCAACAAGTGTGAATGGTAGTGAGCTCAAGAGAATATCCTGTAGACTATCTTGACAGCTGCCATTGGCGCTGTTAACATTCAGACTAGAGATGGGCACGAATCAAAAAAATGGTTTGTCGTTTGTCGTTTAGGGGGTCCGTTTCAGTTCGTTTCCATTTTTTGTGAATTTTTGCAAAAAAATTGTTTTCATTTTCGTTCGTTTCGTTACCATTTCGTTACCATTTATTTCAATTTTTTGTGGTTTTTTTAGCATTTAAAGCAGATCACTTGTATTGCCGTAACGAAAACGAAATGCACGACAAAATTTCCAGTGTTTCTGTTCGTTTCGTTTCATTTTAGAGACAGAATTCATTTGTCGTTTCGTTATGTTAAAAAAATTGTTCGTTTCGTGCCCATCTCTAATTCAGACTGCCCTTTTTATGCAAAACGTGGCATCCTTTTTCTTGATGGCAACATAGGCAAAATATTGTGCAGCAATATTGGGCCATTTCCTGGCTTTTTGAATTGTGGGTACAGAAGCATAGAGGTTTTTGTGGGTTTTTATAATGAATATTTATTATGCTTGTGGCAAGTCTTTTCTTTTAAAAATATATCAAAACCATACAATAAAAAGTGTTTATGTCTCTGAAATGGATGAAATGGATGTCATCCAGCAGTAAGAAAAGGGAATTCACCTGCAGGCTGGAATATAATCATAGTGATTTGAATCACTCCATGTTATTTTAAATGTGCTTTCTTTATTTGTTCCTCTCATTCGTCTAGACATGCACTGGTTCTGTCATTTCTTGGTTATTTAATGTATTGTACAGTGGTACCTTGAGTTACAAAATTAATCAATTTCAAATGCATCTTCTTAACTCAAAATTTTGAGTTTCCCATAGGAATGCATTGGAAATTTGTTCCAAGTTGGAAATCACCACCACCACCCCAAAAGCAAAAAGCACAGTTAACAGGCAAGCAAACAAGAGAAGATGAGCAACATACCTTATAACCACTTGAGAAATCCACCAAAGGTCCCCCAAAGTCCCCAATACAGTGCCAAATATTTCCAAAAATGGGGCACTTTGGACAGGTCATTGAAAAACAGAAACCCAGGTTCTCAGCTTCCCTTTTCAAAATGGCTTTTTCTTCTTCCCAATTGCAGCTCTGTAGTTGGGTGGCCACAAGATGGCAGTATTGCTTTTGCAAACAAGTAAGAGCCATTTTGAAAAGGAATCTTTCCTTTCCTTTTCCCTTTCATAACTTAAAAAACAGGCTTTTTCATAACTCAGAGTTTTCCTATACCAGAAGTTTTCTATTCGTAACTCAATTTTTTTGTAACTCAGGGTGTTCGTAACTCAAGGTACCACTGTAATAATATTGCTGCTGGTCAGAGAATATCATTAGCAAAAACTATTTCAGATTATTTTGGTAATTTACAGCTATCTACTGCCCGTGAAACTCATGCCTTACATTTTGGCCTACGTTTTGTTGTGTGAGGGAGTTCTTGTGCACCAAGACTAAAGGACTGAAGACAACATCAGTGCAGTCGGAATCTCTTAAGTTTTCTTTAGAATTAATAACTATTTCAAAAGGGACAAGTATTGGTCTTTTTAACCAGAGTAACCAATAGTTTTATATTATATATAAATCCACACATCTATGCACAGGCAGGAAGGAATGGGGGAGTGAGAATAAAATCAGTGTGCTGCTTTCAACATTGACATTTTGGAAATTATCTTTGTGTTCTATTAGCTTTATTGAAAGTAAATGGGAGAATTTCTGACATGCAATTATCACACAAATTGTAACATGTATGGTAATTCCGCCCTCCCCAATAATTAAGCTGAATGTTATATGAGAATTTTTGTATGCTGGAACGTGAATATCATATGTATGACACATAAACCCAATGAGTTGTATTCCAAGGTCTGACAGAAAGCCTTTTCCGGGTGCATTTTAATCCCGACCATCCCATTTGCTGTCACTGTCCGTCCGATTCCACCTCCTACACAACAAAGGTGCTTGCCTTGTATAAGCAGGTAGATAGATGCCTCTGGTCCAAAGCCATTGCAGGGTGCAACCCAGTGTTTTTGCATGGGGATAAAATGTAATAATTGGTGCTGTCCACATCCTTAGAGAGTAATTGGAACTTCCCTATAGATTTCATTGGGGTGCCTTCCCTTTCTGATATCCTGCCTCTCATGTAATCCTAGACTATCTGTTAAGAAGGCTATTTTAGATTTAACTGTACTGCAACATCATCAGTTAAATATCAGTAAAAACAGGCCTGTTTATTACAACAAAAAATGTTTCCTTTTAAAAATGAAAGCATAGAAGAAAGAGGCTCCAGTGCCTTTACTGGTTACCTTAAAATACCGTATTCAAATTGATCCCTAATTTTGTTTTTGTAAAAACTCACCTAATGTTTTCTTTTTCTCTGTATGTCTCTCCCATACACACAAACACACACACACACACACACCACTCTTAGCTGCAGTCAACATTTGCTTCCACTTGGAATAAGTACATATATTGTTTCATTTTTAAAATGCATTCTGCTGTTTTATTTACAGAAGTTAAGTATTTCCAGCTCCACTGACGCTAGTACAATTAACATTGCTTTTCTGGGAGAAGAGGAAGCTGAATGTCTAGTGGAAGATCCATCACAACCAAAGCCTTGTTTTACTGAAGGTATCCCAGGGTTTGGGTGTGCTCTTTAACTGTGGAGATTGCATGCGGAAGGGGGACTAGGATTAAAGTGAAGGACGAGGACACTAAGAGGCCAGCATTCGAATGGAGGCTCACTGGGAGTGAAGAACTGGCAAAGCCACTCCTTAAATATCTCACTTACCTTGAAAGCCCTCTTGGGGTTGTTAAATGTTGGTTCCGACTTGATGGCTTCTAACAAAAACATTGCAAGTATCCATCTGAAATTGATTACCTTTAGAGATTGCAATTTTAAATTGATCACTCCTCCATTTGCTTGCATTTTTTCAGTGATAGAAGTACCAAAACAACAACAACAACAACAACAACAACAACAACAACAACAACAACAA
>JAHTLZ010003547.1:27776644-27799373 GCA_023846285.1 Phrynocephalus versicolor | reverse complement strand
AACAACAACAACAACAACAACAACAACAACAACAACAACAACAACAACAACAACAACAACAACAACAACAACTCCTCTTTCTGGGACTCACAAATACTAAAATTTAAAAAAGTATTTTAAAAAATAAAGTATTAAAAATACTTCCTGTATAGTATTTTTCAGTGTATAGGACTGTATTTTTGACTAAAATGGTTAGACTAAAAATTGAAGGTCATCTTATACATGGAGGTAAGCCAAGGAAAGAACTGTGTGGTTGTGAAACTAATTTTGGGTAGGAAAAGGGGGGGGTCTTATACATGTAGATGGAGCAATATGAGTAAGTTAATTAATAAATAGAGGGATTTAAGAAGCATAAAATAGTAACATACATTGTCAACTATGTTTGACCCTGTGGCTATTTCATTTCAGTAGGTATTTAAGATAGCTTTATACCTCAGTGAATCCTGTTTTTAAGGTCTTTATATCCACCTGATAACGGTTTATTCAGTATGAATTCCCAGAATTGAAAGGAATAGAGGGAATCTCAAATTCTTAAGAAAATTCTTAACATCACACCAGGTTACAATTCCCAGGTTTAAAATGGAAACTGTAAAAGTTGATGTAATATATCTAATAAAATTTGTACTCACGAACAGAAAAACAAGCAAAAAACTCCAGCTGACTTGGCAAGGAACCTAGTGACCATTAGGAATACTTTTCAATTCAATCACTTAGATCAGACCTGCTCAAAGTCCGGCCCGGGGGCCAAATACGGCCCATCAGGTCATTCTAAGTGGCCCACAGCTGGCTGGCCTGCCCCTCCCTCCCCCTCCTTCGCCCCATGTTTTTTTTTAAAAAAAAAATCTTCCACCAACACTGACACCGCCGGGAAGCTTGAGGGGCTGGGCCGGCCAGCCAGCCAGTGAGCAGAAGCTTGTGGGGCTGGATGGGTAGGTGAGGGGTTGGGCCACCACCACCAGCACCGCCGGGAAGCTTGTGGGGCTGTGCGGGCCGGCCGGCCAGCCATCACGCGGGCTGCTGCCACTGGCTCCGCCAGAACCATGTGATGCTGGGCACACGTGCAGGCCACCGCCACCGGCATCACCAGAAACCTTGTAAAGCTTAGTCCACGTGCGCAGGGTGGCACACACACGCAGGGCGGCGCACGGTCGGGTCACCGCCACTGGCATAGCCGGGAACATTGTGAGGGTAAGCGCACACACGGGGCAGTGATCAGGTGGGCCACGCCACCGGCACCGCAGGGGAATGTGGGTGGTGGGCATGCCAGCGGACCTCTGCCACCACCAAGGAGCTTTGGGGTGGGGTGGCGGGCAAGCCGTCGCCACCGCCAGGGAGCTTAGGGGGGGTGCAAGGTCGCACAGCTCACCTCTTCCAAGGGGTGACCTGTGGCCACGGCTCCCTGTGCTTCCTTTGGTCCCCACCTTCCTTCTTTCCTCCCTCCCTTTGTCCCCACCTTCCTTCCTCCCTCCCTCCCTTGGTCCCCACCTCCCTCCCTTGTTCCCCACCTTCCTTCCTTCCTCTCTTGGTTTCCACCTTCCTCCCTCCCTCCCTTAGTCCCCGCCTTCCTTCCTGCAGGTGGGGTTGCAAGGGGTCAGTGGGTGGGGCTTATAGGTCAGTGGGTGGGGCTTGCAGTGGGGTGGCATGGTCGGGGAGCAACCGGCCCCTGGCCCTCCTTACAAAAATTTTAGGCACCCCTGACTTAGATAATTGATCAGTTTTTATTGATTTTTGACATCTTACAATGATAATATCATAAATATATCAAATATGCCTAAAATTTTCTATGCTGCACTAAATCTTGAAATGGGGAGCTGTCTGGTCTATATATCTTCAATAGGCATTCTCTTTGCCTCATTTCTTCATATCAGTGTTCGAACTGATGCAATATTTGCATTTTGGAGTCACACTGCTGGCCACTCAGTGGAACTGACATTAATTTTATTGTTACTTGTAATTTGTTTGTATTTAATTTTGTTTGTACTCATTGATTTGTTGTTCATTTTTTATTTCTGCATTGTTGTAAACTGCCCAGAATGGCCCTGTAGCCAGATGGGCAGTATATATCACAAATAAAATAAAATAACTGGAATTGGGATAAAGTTTGCTGACTTTATCTCAGATGGTCTTCTACTCTCCATTGTATGCCTTGCAAATTGATTCCAGTGGAAGGAGATGTCTTTCATTCCCTCCTGTAATAGAGCATCACGGAGAGAGGCCATGGGGTTTTGATGAGATGGCAGAGGACACAGACAGTTAGTTGCAAAGGTTGTCCAAAAAGTGGTAGTTAATTTTACTGATTATATCTTTAAAAGCTGAAAGACAACTTGCAAAGGAGGAGGAGGAAATTAATCTATTTGAAAGAAACAGTTCTTAACTGCAATAATTTTACATAGCCCTGGGCATTATAAACAATGGGGTGTACCTGATTCAGTGAAAGAAAAATGTGCATGATATGAACAAACATGCATAAGCCTCAGGCTGGCCCACTTTCTTCTCCCCATCAAGTGCCCTCAGGTGGAATCCTTATCAGATCCAGGGTCTCCAGTTAGAGGCCACAAGAGATCAAGGCAGAGCTTCAGGAGAAGTACCGGAGGCTCCCATGGCCTCAAGTGAGTTGAGCTCTGCGGTAGAGGCAGAACTACTCTGGAACTGTCTCAGTGGTGGCATTTAAAGAAGCTGAAAACCCTGTCTAGAACAAGGGCAAAGCTACAGCAGAAGACCCCTCAGGAGTAGAGATGGGCACGACTCAGAAAAAAGTTTTTGTTTTCGTTTTCGTTTTCGGCTAGGGTCCGTTTCGTTTCGTTTCCGTTTTCGTGAGCTAATTTCAAAATTTTTCGTTTTCGTTTCGTTACGTAATGAAAATGAAAAAATGAAAACGAAAACGAAAAATTTTTCGTTTCTCCCCATTTATCTCCATTATGTGTTTTTCCAGTAACGAAAAACGAAAATTGGCTCAAAATTAGTCGTTTCGTTTCCGTTTTCGGTCCATTTTTGAACCGTTTTTCATTTTCATTTCGTTACGTAACGAAAACGAAAAAACGAAAATGAAAACGAAAATACCGCTAAGTCGTGCCCATCTCTACTCAGGAGTAAGAGCTCCTTGATTTGCTACAGCGGTGGTGTGGGAGGGACCCAGCAGCAACATTGGTTGTAACCGTTGAGGCTCTGAAATCAGCATGTCAGTCTCCCTATTCTGGAAGTTCCTGCTACATTTGGCTGTCAGAGTATCTACCTTGGCTCAGTTCTTCCTCTCCAGCTGTCCCATGCTTTATTTGTGACTCGGGAGGATCTGCCTTGTTGAGATGGTGTTGTTCTTCCAACTCCACTACCAACTGCTCCATATCTTCTTTGTTTGCTGATTCTCTATGTGCTGAATACACGTGGCTGTGAAGAGGTGATGTCAGGTGCCCACAGAAAGGGCTCAGAGTGCCACCTTTGGCACCCATGCCATAGGTCAGTGATGGCGAACCTTTTAGAGGCCGAGTGCCCAAACTGCAATTCAAAACCCACTATTTTTTTTGCAAAGTGCCAATACAGTAATTTAAGCTGTGTGCAGGTGGCTATGAAGAGGTGATGTCGGGTGCCCACAGCAAGGGCTTCGAGTGCCACCTTTGGCACCCGTGCCATAGGTTCGCCATCACTGCCATAGGTTCACCAACACTGTTATAAGGTCTGGTACGGCACACACACCCTCTCTTTTCACAGCTGTGGTGGGACTGGAAAGTCTCCCCACACACACACTTCAGCCTATAAATAAACCATCTTCTCCAATTGTATGACATCATAAACCAAGAAATTCGGATATATTCTGATACTTACTCATGCAATGGTTGAATTTAAAACTACAGTTTGATTCTGGTCTATTGTTTCTACTAACTAAAATTAAGACATGGCATCATTGCTCATATTTGCCTTTTAATATAAAACCATAGTGTGTTTGTTTTGACTCTGAAAGAGAATTTACAAATGTGATGAATTTCAGGCAAAAATCAAAGAAAAACAAAACAAAACAAAACAAAAGACACAAACATGTGGCACTTTAAAGACTAACTTTCATATTTTAATGTGATGTTTCGTGCACATGTGCATGATGTGATGAAGACAACTATAAAAATCATCTCCAGCTGTCAGCTTGTTGATCTTTGAGGTCCTCAAATATTTTTAGTCTCACATATGGTGCTTTTCTTCTGCTCTTGTCTGTTTTTATGGCAGAAGCTCAAATTCTTTTCTCCAATTAAATTTTCTACAACATTGCTTTTTTAATTGAGTGTGTATGGTAGTGATGAATACAGCAGCATCAGTGTGTGTTGCATTCTGTTATTCTATCTAAAATTGAGTGTGTATGGTAGTGATGAATACAGCATCATCAGTGTGTGTTGCATTCTGTTATTCTATCTAAGCATAAAGATCGAACATTTCTGAAAATTGTTATTATGTGTATACTTTAAAAACGTATTTAGTAAGCCTTTACAGCAATATATACACCCTGGAATAAGCACTGAATCTTAGATTTGTAAAATTTTTGCACTTAAGGAGCTAGTATAGAAATCTGCAAAAGAAGGCCCCAAAAATAATATCCATCACTTCAGGGCTGAAGATATGTCCTTCTTTATCAGAGAAATGCATTAGAATTTCAAGGCACAAAAATGCTGATGCTCATTACCGCTTTCAGTGTGGTTCATTCACAATAAAAGGAAAACGACAGGTGGGGTTAAGCTCAGAGAATGGCAAGCAAACTTCTTTTTCTACAGTTTTCCTGTAAAAGGAAACAGTAAGGTGGTTTCTCCCAATTTCCACTTCCCTCAGTAATGCCTTGTGTATGCCAAGCATAGAGGGTGTCACAGAAGACTGCACTAAGAGATAAAGATCTCAGTGATCTTCCCCATTGGTTCCCTTTTTCTGAAGACTATCTTGTCTTGTAGGGCGCTTCTTCGTCAAATATATCTGAGAAGATTCTCAGTCATCCAGGTGAGGTTATCTGGGAGTTGAGTCATGGCAACTGGACTTTTTTTTTTCTTGTGGGATCACAATGTTTTTGCTACTCATCCAAGTGGCTCCTTCATTTGCCTTGATTCAACTCCTAGAATCATCAAATATGTTATAAAATATCATGTGCCTTCTGAAATCTTTGAAATAACAACAGCTGCTCTGATTTCTAGGCTGTGTACGGAAATTCAGATGTTGTCAAGTCAGCATAGAATCTGAGAAGGGGAAATGCTGGTGGAACCTTCGCAAAACTTGCTACAAGATAGTGGAGCACAGCTGGTTTGAATCGTTCATTGTGTTCATGATTCTTCTTAGCAGTGGTGCTTTGGTAAGTGGAGTGTTTATTATGCCACCTGCACTACCCCCGCCCACCCCAATTCACAGAGAGACGATTGGTGCAGTAACAGCACCTGATTCATTGCTCCTTTGATGCTCTCTTTTCATGGACTGGGATAGGTAAATCAGTTAGAAAAGGAGTCTGGCCACTTGAGAGTTTGCATGTTGTGGAAGTATGCAGCTTGTGCATATCAGCCTGTGGACTGTTACACAGCCGTCCCCGTCCCCCACCTCACTATGTGAATCTTTGAAGTAATAAAAACAAAAAGCATTGATGTTCTATCCCAATGGCTGAAGTTGGGACAAGGAGTTACAAATTGAAAGTTCTGCTCAGTCTCAAAGGTTTGTGGGTGGCTTTTGTGGTCTCTCCTCTGCCTTTCAGCCAAACCTATTTCTCTGGGCTGTTGAGGAGATAAAAAGATACAGGGATTAAGGAAAGCAACCACATAGGTTGCAAAAATGGCATCTATTAAACACACACACACACACACACAATTTTGATGCTTCCGATGGTATTGCCATTGATTCCCTGGTATTTTTGCCATCTGTTTAGAATTATTGGAGGCAAATGGCACATCCATGAAAAGACTATAGGGAACCCCACTATGAATGTTTTATTTGAAGGGGGAAATGGAAGATTACTGAAAGCGAGCAGAAGCAGTCACCAAGAAAGAAAGAAGTAATCCTCAGAAATGTAGAACAAATACTGTATTACAACTAGAAAATAACCTTGCTATCTAATTTTTTCATCAAGAGTGTTTATTATTTTTGCTAGTAACCTGACTAACCTGAGTACCCCTTTTACACTTGGAAATAGAGATGGGCACGAATCGAAAAAATGACGTTTCGGTTTTTTGTTTTTCATTGTGGGTCCATTTCGGATTGTTTTTGTTTTTCGTGAATTTTTTGAAAATATTTTGTTTTGTTTTTTCATTTTTCGTTTTTCATTTTTACCAGCTTTTTGCGTGACTTAAAGCATTTCCGCAGACCAGAAGGAAAACACACAAAAAAATGCTGGCAGAGACAGTATAGACTAGGTACTCAGGGAGACTGCAAAGGCAGTGGCGGGCGTTGCCCAGGGCGTAAGGCAGCCGCAGAGTGACTGCACTGCGGGGCAGGGGACAGTACTCACCAAGAGGTACGCACGCACACAGGTAGGCTGCAAGAGAATTCTCTTCTTTCTCTCCCCTAAGAGCCAGGCTGCAGCCAGCAGGAACACAGAGACACACACCTGCCTGGCTGGCCTAAAGTAACAAGTCGCAGAGACAGCAATCCCACCCTAACTCCCACCGCAGACTGCAAGGAGGACGGGGCCTGCCAAAGCTTTTTATGCCCTCTGTGGCTGCCACACCTACCCAGTCTGCAACCTGGGGATGCTATTGGTTGAAATTGTCCAAGAATTTACATGATCCCATCACATGGCTTGCATCCATCTTGTGGCTGGAATCCATTTTGTGTCATCCTTAAAAGGAAAAGGAAAAATATATCACAATGGGATAAAGACAAAAACAAATGTTTTAAGGATCCCAACCCCCTGGTAGGTAATAATTTCAAATAATTATCACTGCATTTTTACGGATGTCCAGGGCGTTTACCCAAGAAATCAATATTAGGCATCTGGGAGCCATTTTGGGTAAATGTCCCCTAACTCCCCTTAAAGGAAAAAAAAATACAGCGATCTGAGAAAAGACATAAATGCACGTTTTAAGGACCCCAACCCCCCTGGTAGGTATTACCAGGCAGAATAAATAATTATTGCTGGCTTTTTATGGATATTCAGGATGTTTTTTAACATTTAAAAACAGCTCATTTCATTGTGCATCACCATTAACGAAAACGAAATGTAACGAACCTAATTTTCATGGTTCTGTTCGGTTTGTTCCAATTTCATCACATTTTTTGTTATTCGTTTCATTACGTAACAAATGAATAACGAATAACGGAACAAAAAAAATTTGTTTCGTGCCCATCTCTACTTGGAAAGGTGTGTGTTTTAAGAAATCAGAGCCAATCCAGTGAGCTGCCTTCTCAACTTAATACTTCCTTTACAAACATCACAGATTTCTTCAATATACTGTACATTCTTTTTTCATTCTAAATGCTGCTTGCTGCCATTTTGTCCCTCTGCTATTGGCTGTGTTACAGTAGAGAAAGGATTCCTAAATTAATCGATTCCACATGCATGCACACATTGCCTTTAAATTTTATATTCCCTCCCCCTTCATCCATGTTACCTTAGTTGTAGTAGACTTTTCCTTCATAGGCCTTTGAAGACATAAATATTGACAAGCGCAAGACTATCAAGACCGTACTAGAATATACAGATAAAATCTTCACATACATCTTCATTCTGGAAATGCTTCTGAAATGGGTGGCCTATGGTTTTCAAGTGTATTTCACAAATGCATGGTGCTGGCTGGATTTCCTTATTGTAGATGTAAGTACTGGCATGGCTTAGAAGCTTTTATGCATTGATGTCTCATTGGGCTATACTTCATTGACACTCATCATCATTTGTTAAATGGGACAGTTGAATGTATCAAGTAACCAAAACACTTTGATTACTGCCTGAATCTAGGTAGGGCTGAAAGTGGGATGGTGGTGCAGTTAGTTAGCTGAAACTCCCCCCCCCCCCAAATCCACTGCCTATCTGGGAGACAAGGAGATTTCTGCATGTTCATTGCAATGTTCAAAGCAGCTCTTGTAAGTACACTGGTACCCCGACTTAAGTGCAGCTCAACTTAAGAGCAATTCGACTTAAGAGCAGAAAACTGTTGACGTTTTAACTGCCGCCTTACTAATTTTAGATATGGTCTGCTCGACCTACATTTTTTTCCATTTTTTTATTTTTGTAACTTATTTTTTCAATTTTTTAGATAGGTACCCCAACTTAAGAGTAGTTTGACTTAACAGCATGCATTCGGAATGGATTGATTTCGTAAGTTAAGGTACCACTGTACATTCTTTTAGATGTGCCTCCAGCACTTCTGTGATAGAGGAACATGTGTTGTCAGAGCTCGTGATCACAAAAATGCTACGTGCTCAGCCAAATGTACTTACAAGTCCCACTGCAGACTTTTGCTGTGAACATGGGATCTCCCTGTTTTCTAAATAGAATAGGGCCATAGGATTTGGCATATGCACCCACAGCCCTGCCATGTTTCAGACCCTACCAAGATTTAGGACGTAGCACCTGAATATTGCTTTTATTTAGGGTTTAATTTGAGAGATGTTATGTTTATGACTATTGCCACAAAGTACTGAATGACAGAAGCCTGTGACCACAGAAGCAAGACAATTGCCATAATTCTGAGAAAGTTGTTTGCATTTATGTGACTTCTGATACTTAGACAGCTTGCTGATACTCAGACAATGGCTGTCATTGTGGTTTGAATTGCTCCTGCATCTAAGGTCTTACAGATATTCAGTCTAATAAAGCGGCACTATATTGTAATCACAGTTGCAAGATTATCAGGTGCAGGAACGCTGAGAGGCTGTCCTACAGTGCCGGGTATAAATCCCAGCTCTTTAGCAACTGTTTGACCATAGCAGCAATCAGCATGTGGCAGTGTTATGGCTGCAGAATAGACATGGGCACGACTTGGCGAAATTCTCGTTTCCGTTTCCGTTACTCGTTCCGTTACGCAACGGAAACGGTAACGACAATTACTCCCCCAGAACTCGAACTCGAACCGACAAAAGAAAAATTGGGTCTGATTTGTCGTTGTCGTTCCTGGCATCGCAGCGATCGCGCGATGCCAAGCGGCACAGAAAAAAAGTTTTAAAAATTAAAAAAACCCCGATTCCCGGCCAAAAAAGCAGGCGAAAATATGCCTGCCTGAGGGCACCTACCAGAGGGGTGGTTTCTGGGGGGGGGTCCCCACTCCAGCCTTCCCCCCTCCTGTCCTGGGCTGCTGGTACCAGGCTGGGAGGGGCCATCCTCTGTGTCTCCATTTGCCATGCGGTGCAGGGGGATCCAAAATGGCGACCGCAATTTTTTTTTTGAAATCGTGGTCCAAAAACCCACCAAAGCACCACAGAAACATGCGGAAATTAGCTATTTTAAATGCTTGAATTTTTACAGTAGCAGCAGTGGGTTTTTCTTGCAATAAAACATCTCCATTGATTTTATTTTATTTTATTTTTATTTTTTTACACCTGCGCACGCGCAATGATGGGCTGGCCATGGGATGGGACCATGCAAATTTTTGGAGCCATTCCACCAATCGCATGGCCAGGTTTTGCTGAGACTTCTGGATGTGCCAGAGAGGGCATTAAAAGTCCACCAACCCTAATCCGAATCCTAACCCTAACCCTAACCCTAACCCATACGCCAGTACACTGTGTTCTTAGTGGGCCAGAGGCACCCAGAGGTACAGCCCACTAACCCACCCTAACCTTAACCGTTACCCTAAGCCTAGCCCTTACCCCCTAACCCCATGCTCTGGGAACTGGAAGTCAATTCGCGCTAAATCGCGGTGGAAACGACAAACGACATGACGAAACGACAAATTTTTGAAAAATTTCACGAAAAACGGAAACGAGCCGAAACAGACCCGTCCCGAAAAACGACAACTCGGGGAAAAAAATTTCTTTCTGGTCGTGCCCATCTCTATTGCAGAAGAATAGCTTGTCAACCCATCTGTCTGTGTTTGCCCAAACAGGTTGAGGCAGAAAGATCAGGGACTCTTTTGCCTCTGGGTTCTTCAATTTAGGTAGATAAATTGGCAGATAAGGCACCTGCAAGAACATCTCTTGCTTCTACCTCCCTTAGCCGGTGTCCGGAGTTATTCCTTTTAGAGCCAATATGTTTGTTAAAATAAGCCAAATGAGCTCCCTGTTTGAGTAGCAGATTAAATGTTTCACAATGGCCTAGTGCAGAGTTTTGTTTGATGGTCTGGAGCATGAGTATTTCATAGGAAAGGCATACTTCTTCCTCAGTGATATCTTATGATTATTTTTTAAAAAAAAAATAAAACCCTATATACAGAATATTTGGGGATGTGGGAAAGTGGTCTTACCAGGGATGGATTGTGATATGAACCAAGGCAGGAGAGGACATCTCACAGTTTCAGGTTGAGGCCCCCCCTACCCTACTCAGACCACCTATAGATTGTCTTTGAATGCTATATTGTTGCATATGGATCTTTAGACACTCATTTCACCAAGAATCTCTTATGAGATGGCCCAAGGTCCTTCTGAAACAAATCAGCATGGTATAAGAAATAGGGGTGGGGAACCTTAGATGTTTTGAACTGCAATTTCCCAAATTCCGAACCTGTACTGCCAATGATAAAGGACTGTGAGAGTTGTGGTCCAAAATATCTGAAGGACCAACGGTTCCCCACCCCTGCAATAGTCTATAAGAACCTTATGCTTCACCAAGCTAAGTGGGCTCAGGTCATGTCATTGCCTAGATGAGAATTCTTTTAGGAAAATCCCTTGAATATATTATGGAGGAGAATCAGGAGGTGAATATAGGGGAGGCAAAGAACATTTAAAGCATTTGAATTGACATGATACAATGTGTCTTTTCGACTGTGCAGTCTAGTTGGTACAGTATTTAAATTATGCCTGGCTTTTGTTACTGTTTTTTAAAAAAGGCTATTTTATTAATTTTTTTCCAGTTCCATAACCATATTTTTCTTGATTTTGGGTAGGTTTCTTTAGTAAGTTTAATAGCTAATGCCCTGAATTATTCTGAACTTGGTCCCATAAAGACACTACGGACACTAAGAGCCTTGAGACCACTAAGAGCCTTATCAAGATTTGAAGGAATGAAGGTAAAGTAATCTGAAATTCAGCTTATTCATTCACTTGCTGTGCGCTGTGCACCCTCTCACTGGACCAGCAGATGGCACAATGTCATCTTAATTGAAAAAGTAAAGCTTGTGCAGTTTTTGTGCAGTTTTAGGAAGTAAATGTTTGGGGCGTGGTTGTTTCTGTATCTAAAAAAGAATGATTTATTTGAACAAAAAATTCCCCTTTTTACTGCCGGAAGTAATATAAGCATGCATTACAGCAATCTATATACCTTTCTTCTTTATTGCACTATGCTGTATTATGACCAGAATACTTTTGACGTTCACACGAGGCTTGCATAGCTTCCACTGGCTACTTGTGACTAATTCACAAAGTGTTGACCTGCATCTTGATTGCATAATCATGTGCATGACCACATACACACAGGTGTATGATGCACCCACATTTCATCAATTAGCTATAATTAGCTGCAGCAAGTTACTTAAACCTAACAAGAATGCCAAGAACAATTTTACCTGTCATTTGAATTAATGAACATACAGTATAAGTTTATGAATTGATATGTAAATTGTCTCTCTGTGTTGATTTTGCTTTCTTTGATTATCAAGGTGCACTAAAAGCCATTAAGTTACTTGTTAAAAGCAGCATCTATATCTGCAGCTACTTTCACAATCCCCTATTACAGCTTTTCCTGCAAGGTAAGCCTTTGTGCATTCTCTGTTCACTATTTTGTATTTTTCTTTAGGTGGTTGTGAATGCCCTGGTAGGAGCCATCCCTTCCATCATGAATGTGCTTCTTGTTTGTCTCATATTCTGGCTAATATTCAGCATCATGGGTGTAAATCTGTTTGCGGGCACATTCTACCACTGTGTCAATATAACGACTGGAGAGAGGATTCCACATACAATAACTCCAAACAGAAATGTGTGTGAGAGCATGAAAGACGTTGCGAGATGGAAAAATGTGAAAGTAAACTATGATAATGTTGGAGCTGGATATCTTTCTCTACTTCAAGTTGTAAGTTACTGCTAGTTTGATGCATGCTATAATTTTTCATTTGCAGCATGATAGATGTCCATGTGGTTGAATAGAACATCCATTTAGATTCCGTGATTACACCTCTGTCTGTACTGCTTATATTTGCACTAACATCCCAGTGAAATGAATGGTATCTGAGCTTGCATAGTCAAATGCTTTAATAATTGGCTTTTGCCAATACTGCATTCCCATAGAATGGCAAACCTCTTCCCCACAATATTCCTTCCTATTCATTTTTTCTGCCAAAAGGAGGAATACGTTATATTTAAGGCACCAATGTATGCTGCAGACAAATGTATTTATTATTTATTTATTTTTGGATTTATATACCGCCAATCTTAATTCAGGGAACAACTCCAAGTGCTGTAAAAGGAAAATTAAAGCAACAAAACAAAAGTAACATATAAACATATAAACAAATCATAATAAGGAGTCAGGTAGGTGGTGAATAATGTGCAGCATTGCTAACAGCCCCATGGTAGAGGCAAGTTTTTAAAGAACTCTTAAACCTTGCCAAATGTATGCCACAGTATCTTAACGGCTCTTGTTTCATGAAAAGCTGCTTTCGTTGTGGTTATTGAAAGGAACAATACAGCCAGAAAAGATCACAAGCCCCCTTCTGGAATTCTAAACAAGTGTGATTTAAAAGCTTTTAGGATGAAAACAGTAGAATGAAATATAACAGGTGTACATGCAAAGTTCTACATCTGGGGTGGAGGTTGGAGAAACAAACTCACAGTTACAAGATGGGGGATACTTGTCTCAATAGTACCACTAGTGAGAAGGATCTTGGAATTGTTGTAGTTCAAAAGCAGAATAGGAGCCAACAGTGCTGTGTGACTGCACATTAACAGAAGCAGATTCTCCAAATCCCATGAGGTACTAGCCTAGCTCTACTCAGCAATTGTTAGGCCTCATCATTCTAGAGTCTTGTGTTCAGTTCAGGACACAGCACTTTAAGAAGAATGGCAACAAATGGGAAGACATTCAGGGGAAGGCAATAAGGATTATCCGGGTTTGGAAACCAAGCCCTATGAAGTAAGACACAACAAACAGGACATGTTCAGCCTAAAGCAGTGATTCCCAACCTTCCTAATGCCATGCCCCTTTAATGCAGTTCCTCATGTTGTGGTGACCCCTTGCCCTACTTGGAAGAGACCACAAGCCCCCTTTGGCAGGACACTGCCCCAGGTGCCATAGAGAACTTCCTTCTGCAAGCACCCTCAGCCAATCGCAGCCTCCGATGCCATTGACTGACATCCCCTCCAACCTATCAAGCTGTAACTCACTGTTTTCCCCACGTTCCTCCCCCTTCTCCTCCAGACCCAAGCCATTTGTGCCTTTTCCTTCACTGGCTCATGGCGACCCCTGTGAAATGGTTGCTCAACCCCCAAAGGGGTCCTGACCCCCAGGTTGAGAACCACTGGCCTAGAGGAAAGAAGACTCAGGGGAGATGTGATAGAACTTGTCAAATACTTGAAAGGTAGTCAAACAGAGGAGGGGCAGAACCTGTCCTCAATCATCCAAGAATGCATGTAATCATGAGCTCAACCTACAAGCCAGCCATAACCAAGTCTGGTTTTTTACCATCGAGGGGAGATTGCATAACAACTCTATCTTGATGACAAGTCCCCAAGAACACCAGTCCGTGTGCTGGTGGTAATATCAAAAGTAGATGGTTGTAACAATCTCTACGCTGGGCTGCCTTCGGGTGTGGTTCAGAAGCTGCAGCAAGTGCAGAACACAACTGCTAGGCTGGTTTCAGGAACATCACAATTCAATCATATTTCACCTGTCCTGGTGTGTCTGCACTGGCTGACAATATGCTTCCAGGCTAGGTTCAAAGTGCTTATGCTAATATTTAAACCCTTTTACAGTTGAGGACCTTGCTAACTCTCCCTCAGAATTAGCTACTCACCCCACTTGCATCTCATATAGAATTAATAGACTCATAGAATCATAGAGTTGGAAGAGACCTCAAGGGCCATCCAGTCCAACCCACTGCCATGCAGGAACCCCCCTCACAGTATTTCTGACAGATGGCCATCTAGCCTCTGCTTAAAAACCTCCAAAGAAGGTGACTCCACTACCCTCCGTGGCAGCACATTCCACTGCCGAACAGCTCTAACTGTCATGAAGTTCTTCCTAATGCTTAAATTGAATCTTTTTTCATGTAGTTTGAGCCCATTGTCCCGAGTTCTAGTCTCTGATACCATGGAAAACGTTTTAAAAATTTATTTATTTATTTATTTATAACATCTTAATATTCAGTCTTATTGGCTGGCGGCCTTTTAAACTCTGCTGCTGTTGTTTTAGTATTGTTTTTATAGTGTTTTTATTATTTTAAAATGTTTTTGTTATCTTTAATATTTTAAATATTAAAACTATCTTGTTATCTTTAATATTTTAAATATCTCAATGTATTTCAATATAGCTGTCTTGATTTTAATTTGTTAATTGTATTGAATTAGTACTGTAAGCCGCTTATTATTATTATTATTATTATTATTATTATTATTATTATTATTATTATTATTACTGTTTTATAGCCTCTATTTTTCTTTTACTTCTTTTTAATTTTTATTTTTAGTTCTTTCATTTTTGCAATATTATATTTCTTGCTTGCTGTTTGTATGCTTTTTTTAAAAAAAAATTGGGGTTGTGGGATGTTTTGTGTTATTGTGATTTGTGTGCCACCCAGAGTACTGACTCCTACTCTTTGTGTTTGTGTTGGCGGTGTAGGTGGCACTAAGACTGCCATGCACCAGATGAATGCAGGGCTCACTTAGTGCTTAGAAATGTTTGCGATCAAGCTAATTTTGTAGCATTCGCCTGAATCCTGTTACTTAGTGAATTACCCTCAAGTACAGTACACTCATTGAATTAGTAAAGGTATAGTAAGTCTGTAAATTCCATTGATACTAGGCTAAGGAACAAGATATTGGCTACTGATTTGAAATGTAAATCCTTAGCTATAACCATGTTTGTAAATATAACAAAATTGATTTATTATATGAATTGCTAATAATGTATTAAAAGTTCACAAGTTTTAAATGTTTTAAAAATTGATTGATTTAAATCATTAAAAATAGCCCAAAGTGTCATCCCCAACATTACAGCATGACCCCTGTATCCGTGGGGACTGGTTCCGGGGGGGGGGGGCCTTTAGATAATGAAATCTGCAGATAATAATGAATGCTAAATATATAGTTTAGTAAAGGGGGGAGGGCAGAAAAAATATTTTAACATGCACTAGCAGAACTGGCCACCATGCTATGTATGATATTTTCAGATTGGGGATGTTAACCCACAGATACTGAATCTGCAATATCAGGGTCCCAGTGTACTCATTTTGAGAAAGAACTTTGAAATAGCATGAAACAGAGACCATTATGTCTGTGAAGATTCTCAGTCATCTAAGTGAGGTTATCCAGAAGTTGGGCAATGGCAGCTTGACCTTTTTTTGTTGTTAGGTCAAAACTTTTCAGTTTATCCAAGTACTTTCTTTAGTCTCTTAGGAAGGTTGGTAGGAGACCTCCAATTTATACTCTACTGTGGTTTCACTTCACCCTGGTCTGAATGGACCATTATTCAACCAACATATGCTATTAGTGTGTAACTTTTTAAATTTATTTGTTGCACACTTCAGCAAAGCGGGAGTAGCAAATCAATGCTATTGATTGACAAAATTACAAGGTGCAAGTACATGAATATGAATTTCCACTGTGACTTTCTTAAGAAGTCAGCCTAGGCTAGTGTTGGTGAACCTCCAGCACTCCATATGTTTTGGACCACAACTCCCACAGTCCTTTGTCATTGGCAATACAGGCTTAGAATTGTGGTCCAAAACATCTAGAGTGCTGAAGGTTCACCAACCCTGGCCTAGGCATTTGCTATTCTATGGCTAAGTCACGTGTCTGGTGTGCAACAGCCAGTGCCTATGGTGACATTTAATTCACAGCTGAACTTTATACCACCAGAGTGAAATTAATGAGGGTTCTGATTATTAAATTATTTCTGAGCTCTGGGATCAATATTTTGCCTAATGGTATAGAATATATCAGAAAGATCTGGATGTCTCTGATAACCAAGATAGCGTAGTTGCTGACCTGGAGCCAGACATCCTGGAAAGTGAAGTCAAGTGGGCCTTAGAAAGCATTGCAAACAACAAGGCCAGTGGAGGTGACGGCATTCCAATTGAACTCTTTAAAATCTTAAAAGACGATGCTGTAAAGGTGCTGCATACGATATGCCAGCAAATTTGGAAAACCCAGCAGTGGCCAGAGGACTGGAAAAGATCGGTCTACATCCCAATCCCAAAGAAAGGAAACGCCAAAGAATGCTCCAGCTATCGCACAATTGCACTCATTTCACACGCTAGCAAGGTTATGCTCAAAATTCTACAAGGCAGGCTTCAGCAGTATGTGGAAAGAGAACTTCCAGAAGTACAAGCTGGATTTCAAAGGGGCAGAGGAACTAGAGATCAAATCGCCAACATGCGCTGGATTATAGAGAAAGCCAGAGAGTTCCAGAAAAACATCTACTTCTGCTTCATTGACTATGCCAAAGCCTTTGACTGTGTAGACCACAACAAACTATGGCAAGTCCTTAAAGGAATGGGAGTGCCTGACCACCTTATCTGTCTCCTAAGAAATCTATATGTGGGACAAGCAGCAACCGTCAGAACTGGATATGGAACAACTGACTGGTTTAGAATTGGGAAAGGAGTACGACAAGGCTGTATACTGTCACCTTGCCTATTTAACTTATATGCAGAGTACATCATGAGGAAGGCAGGTCTGGATGAATCACAAGACGGAATTAAGATTGCCGGAAGAAATATCAACAACCTCAGATACGCAGATGATACTACTCTAATAGCAGAGAGTGAGGAGGAATTAAAGAACCTCTTAATGAGGGTGAAAGAGGAGAGTGAAAAAAATGGGCTGAAGCTCAACATCAAAAAAACTAAGATCATGGCCACCGGTCCCATCACCTCCTGGCAAATAGAAGGGGAAGAAATGGAGGCAATGACAGAGTTTATTTTCTTGGGCTCCTTGATCACTGCAGATGGTGACTGCAGCAGCGAAATAAAAAGACGCCTGCTTCTTGGGAGGAAAGCAATGGCAAACCTAGATAGCATCCTAAAGAGCAGAGACATCACTTTGCCAACTAAGGTCAGGATAGTGAAAGCTATGGTTTTTCCAGTAGTGATGTATGGAAGTGAGAGCTGGACTATAAAGAAGGCTGATTGCCGCAGAATTGATGCATTTGAGCTGTGGTGCTGGAGGAGAGTCTTGAGAGTCCCCTGGACTGCAAAGAGATCAAACCTATCCATCCTGAAAGATATCAACCCCGAATGTTCACTGGAAGGACAGATTTTGAAGCTGAGGCTCCAGTACTTTGGCCACCTCATGAGGAGAGAGGACTCCTTGGGAAAGTCTGTGATGTTGGGAAAGATTGAAGGCAAAAGGAAATGAGGAGGGCAGGGAATGAGATGGCTGGACGGTGTCATCGATGCAACCAATATGGATTTGATCAAACTCCGGGAGGCAGTGGAAGATAGGAAGGCCTGGCGAGCTCTGGTCCAAGGGGTCACGAAGAGTCGGACACAACTGAACAACTGAACAACAACAACAATAGAATATTTTAAAGAATGATATAGAATGTATTTCAAATCTTAGTTGTGGATATCTTACAAAATAATTACCTATCCACTGCAATACCCTTTCCTGTAAAATGGGGAATTTGCATATTTCCATTTTGATTTAAAAGACTGTTTTATTTGTCAAGCAACGAAAAGCCTTTTGTCATTATTAGTAATCTTCAATACATTATTTCATTATAGGCTACTTTTAAAGGATGGATGGATATAATGTACGCTGCTGTTGATTCAACCCGTGTAAGTACCTTGCGACCCTTTCTATTCTTTCTAAAGATAGCACAGCTTTTAAGTTATCATAGCTCTGCTTCTTAAATGGGATGTCCAATGTGGTGTAGTGGATACAGTGGTGGACTCTGGGGGCTTGGGTTCGAATATCCTCTCAGCCGTGTAAACTCATTGGGGGTGTGGAACTGGTAAAGACAGTCCTTAAATACCTCACTTACTTTGAAAGACTTAATAAGGCCAGCAAATAATAAATAATGTCTTATAACAGGGAAACTTTATGTGTCTTTCTCTGTGTATTAATATTATTGCTTTCAGTTCAACCAATAAGTGAAGACTCTAAACACTACTATTAGAGCATCTAGTCTCCAATTTGGTAGTTCCTTTCATGTTTTAACTTCTTGATATGAGCAGACTAGAGGGACAGCCTGGAAGTTGGAAGTCTTCCTTCTGAGGACTAAGAAGCAAACTGTTCACCTTTAATGCAACCAAGGGTTTACTACTCTTAGTGTTTTTCTCCCTGGCTAGGAACAGCTAGATGTAGCATTGCCTTCTTATCCTGCCTCACTGACCACACTTTTTGTCCCGTTGTTTTTTAAATCACACTTTCATGCCCGTTATTCAGTTTATCTCCTTCCTCTCTTTGTTGATAGGTAAGGGAGGTACAGGCAGACATTATAGCTATCTGCTATAGCAGTGGTTCCAACCTTGGGTAATGCAGGTGTTCTTGGACTGCAACTCCCAGAAGCCTCCTCTACCAGCAGTTCTGCCTGGGGCTTCTGGGAGTTGCCATCCAGGAACACTTGGGTTAATCAAGGTTGGGAACCACTGTGCTAGATGCATAGTAAACACAGTTGAAATTCTCTTTTCCAGTGTCTGGGAGAACCACGCTCAGGTGTAGCTTCAGATGTTCTCCTGTGGAGGTTAATGATGGGTAGAGATTACACCTCACTCCTAAAAAAGATGACTCCATGTGATCTTTAGGTGCCTTTTTTCCTCCTCTCTGTCAGGAGAGCTGTGAGGGAAAATATGCTATTGTTAGTATGTTCTTCCTTTGGGCCACTGCTCCCATTTCACTTTCTTCAATGTCCATAGAGACGGAAGGCAGCGATTATCCATCCCACTTTGAGGGAACTCGCCTAGAGTGAGATTTGAATATCCTCAACAGTAAAAAAGTGGTTTTTGTTGGTATCTTCTGGGGAGCACAGCTGCCAGGTAGACGAAAAACGTTATTTTATTGGAAACTGATGAAGTCTTCCTCTTTGTGTCAGCAATCTCCAAATGAGTATTGCTGCAGGATCCCCCTAGAGCAGTGGTGGTGAACCTTTGGCACTCCAAATGTTTTGGACCACAACTCCCAGAATTCTGAGCCTAGACTGCCAATGACAAAGGACTGTGTGAGTTCTGGTCGAAAACATCTGGAGTGCTGAAGGTTCCCTAGAGCATCATTCACACAGTATTCCATAAGGTCATCAGCACTGTCTTCAGTGGGGGCACAGTTAACACCTCTAGACATAGGTTTGGTACTCTTAATGCTATCCTTTCTTCTAAAGACTTCCCTCATAGTCTCTTAGGAAGTTCATAAATGAAATTTAGGAAGTCTGCCCTTCTTGAGTACCCTACTATTTTTGGTCCCAACATCAGCTTACAGAATAGGACTGGGGTCTCTTTGAACCTGGAGAGGGGCCTCCTGTCTGAGAACAATGTGGGAGAAATCGTTTCTTTGATTGCCATTTGCCACAATTACCAAAAAGAGTTTCTGAATGTGGCACTATGTATCATAAAAATGGTTTTCTATTGATCCAATGCAAAAATTAAATCCAGATAGCTTTCTGTATTCACCTATCCTGCAAATGAAGGAAAAAATGGCATTGTCTTAAGTCTGACTTGCCAATTAAGGCAATGAGATAATGCTTGAGATAAGGCAATGCCTCTAAATCAGTTTTGGTTTGGTTTTTTTTAAAGGTAACCTCAAGACATTAAAATATAGAATATCCATCATCCCTGGTTTGAGGGTATGCTGGATGGGGTTTGTGGAAGTTGTAGTTCACAACATTTGGAGGAACCCAGATTGAGAAAGGTTGCTCAAACCTCACCTGAGAAAAACCAAAGCCTCATGGAGATAACAATTTTGTGTCCCATGAGCCAAGGTTTCTTGGATTAAATTATATTAAGTTAAGTATGAAGTAAAAGAATACATACATGGAAATAGGCAAAGCAACTTTTGGGGAACTTTCTACATTATCATTCAGTGAGTTAGGTATATCTGGCTTTGAAGCCAGAGAATGGGAGCCTGATTCCCCACTCTACCCCATGGGAAAAGAGCCTTGATCAAGATGCACAACCCTGAGGCATTCACAATAAAAGAGAATAAGAAACAACTTCTGAGCACACTTGTTCTGAGCCCTGTTGCTTAGATCAATAAGTTACACTGGATTAGGCCTACTGAATCAGAGGAGGGGTTGATGAGTCAACTTCTCTGTAAGTTTCACTGATTCAAATTCATTACCTCAGTGTAGTAAGTTGCAACTAAATAAGTCCATTTGAATGAGTGGAATTTATGGATGGAATGTCTCATCAAATCCTCACTGAATCAATAGGCCTACTCTAGTGCAATTTACATTGATTGACTTAGTGTTGTTATTTTGTTCTTACATTTTATTGTAAATTTTTATATACTATTGTGTTTAATGGATGTATCTGTTTAACCCTATAAACCGCCCAGAGCGGCCTTTGTTGCCAGATGGTGTGGTATACAAGTAAAAAAAAATTGCTAAACAGCATCTGGAAGCATCCTGAGTTGGCCATCATAATATGTGAAGAACTATATGCCCCCATGTCTGTGAAGATTCTCAGCCATCCAGGTGAGTTTATCTGGAAGTTGAGTCATGGCTACTGGACTTCTTTTTGAAACCTCTCTATCTCTCAAAAAGAAGTCCAGTAGCCATGACTCAACTTCCAGATATATGCCCCCATGTTTCTCCGGGAGCAAATATAAAGAGCTGTTCAAAATTAGGATTTTTTTTCTGAACATCCACAAAGAAATGTTAGGTTTGTTTGAATAGTCTGTAAGAGTTCTTATCTCCTGAAGCAATTTTATACAGTGGCTAGTGGGGTGATGTGTTCTATACAGGTATCTTTATTGTGGCTGCATATTTTATTTCTGTATGTGGCATATTATTGTGTATGTGGGCACCCACAAGAATATAAGTAGGCAAAATATGAAACCACCCCAGAAATATTTTGAGTTTTGATGTCTTGTCGTATCTCCTGTTTTATAGGTGGAGGAGCAGCCCAAGTATGAGGACAACCTGTACATGTATATTTACTTTGTCATCTTCATCATTTTTGGTTCATTCTTCACCTTGAACCTTTTCATTGGTGTCATCATCGATAATTTCAACCAACAAAAAAAGAAGATAAGTGTTCAAATAATACATTGTTCTTATTCTTATTCTTATTTTTACTTGACTTCTCTTGGGTTGATTTCTTGGATAAATTGCTTAGATTGGCAATTTTTTGTACACTGCCCAGAGTTCCAGGCGGTTAACAAATATAAAAATAAATAAATAAATAAATAATCTCAGTAGCAAGCTGTGTTTCAGAAAAATGGATAAAATGGAATTGCTACCTAACTTTCAAGAATGGGTATCATTGCTTCCTAAGGCGGCAGTATTTGGATTTTTTTTCCTCAGTAAATGATGACAATATTTCCTTTACATCAGTACTGAAATATATAGAACAGGATCCTATTACTTAAATATGGCAACGTGAGTCAAACAGGGTAAATGGCAGTGGCAAATTGCCACTAGTTGAAGTTTTATTCCTCGCCATGTGCCACTTGTGGACTTGGAACACAACCAGAAACTGCAAGATTCAACTTCAGTTTTATACCATTTGTCTTACAGCGCTATGCATGAGTAATAGGTTTCTATCCGCACCATTCTACTCATTGTTCATAATACCAAATACAGTATATATTTCAATTTTTAGAGCATAGGAAGCTTACTGGAAAGCTGCAACAAGGCCTTCTCTTTTTGTAACCCGTGGCTCCTTATGTGAAAGGAACTTTTCCTTGTACAAAGAACTCGGTTATAAAAATGAGAAAAGGAAAAAAAATATTCCATGCTGTGTTTTTTTTTCCTGGTAAGGACCAATTTAAAAAGGAAAAGAACCCAAAACAGACAACAGTTGATGCAAGTAAAGGAGGATTTATTTGAGGAAATAGACAAAAGAATTAAAAGAATTAAAACATAAGAAATACAGAAATACAGTGGTACCTTGTATAAAGGAATTAATTCGTTCCAAATGAAATTCTGTTAAACAAATTGCACAGATTTGTACAAATTTCCCACCGCACTGCATAGAAAATGGATTAATCCCTAATTGCAACCATTTTCCTGTTGTACGGATTCACCCCACAGGCAATTCTGTTAAGCAATTTCCCCCTATTGCCGAATTTTTTTTCCTTTAAGCGAATTTTCTGTAAAACATACCACTTGTTATACCACTGTGTAAAAATAATAAAGTACTTGCAAGCAGGGAGGTGATTCCTAAAGAAAAGATGGAATCACAGTCAGTACTTATGTTGTTAACCACCTGGGGTTCCTCCGGAAGACGGGCAGTATAAAATATAAATAAATAAATAAATAAATAAATACATACATACATACATACATACATACATACATACATACATACATACATACATACATACA
>JAHTLZ010003547.1:27759603-27776634 GCA_023846285.1 Phrynocephalus versicolor | reverse complement strand
ACATACATACATACATACATACATACATACATACATACATACATACACAGAATTTTATAGGACTTGCAAGTAACATACTTGAGCAGAAAATAGAGATGGGCACGAATAAAAAAACTGATGTTTCATTTGTCGTTTGGAGGGTCCATTTTGGTTCTTTTCCTTTTTTGCGAATGTTTACAAAAATCGTTTTCGTTTTTGTTCGTTTCATTACCATTTTGTTACCATTTCTATTTTTTGTGATTTTTTTAGCATTTAAAGCAGTTCACTGTATTGCAGTAACGAAAACGAAACACACGACAAAATTTCCGGTGTTTCTGTTCGTTTCATTTCATTTTGGAGACAAAATTCGTTTGTCGTTTCATTGCGTAATGAAATGAAAAAACGGAAACGGAAAATTGTTCGTTTCGTGCCCATCTCTAGCAGAAAATATCAATAATAGATGGTCTTTGTTTTCCCCCCAATGCGCCAAATCCCAATTATGCTTGTGGTTATACTTGGGTTTGCAAGTTTTGACACCTTGAATCAAAACTGGCAGCTTTCTGTCTCAGATGTTAGTCCTCACTCTCTAAGAAACAGTCAGATATTCAAATAGCTTTAATTGCCCTTCATTACTTGTTTGTGTCAAGGACTTCTGCTCATAGTCACAATCTTCTGATTGCTAAAGGGAAAATGTCATGCTTATTATTATACTTCTAGAGAGAGGTTAGGTTTTGAAGTACATATATGTATAGAAAGGTATAGAAAGCATATACCGTAAATGCTTATATTAAAGCAGTGTTCTGCTTATATACCGCCCCATACTACTTCAAGTAGCCTCTGGGTGGTTTACAGTTTTAATTACAGTATGCAGGCTACACTCCCCCACCCCCACCCCCAGCAAGCTGGCACTCATTTTACTGACCTCGGAAGGATGGAAGGCTGAGTCAACCATGAGCCTGCTTATAGATATATGAGAAAATATATTTGTAAACAATTCTTCTTACAACTCTTCATTGCACCTCTACAGAAGTATTCTCATTGTTTTTGCTGAGCTCCCTCTCATTTCCTTTCTCTTTGTTTTATATGGAGACAACAATAATCCTAGTCATGAGCACCAAGGGCGTTTGGTTGTGCTCCAGTCCAATGAATGATTTGTTGTGTCAGGCATGTTACGATTTTTTAATGGATCTCAGTATTGTTAGTCACTGAGTACAGACTCCTCCCCATTACCACTATTTTTCTTAAGGGTGGGAGCCTGATGAACTGCTGACAAACTAAGGGTAGAGAGTGAATTTTTCCTTGACTAAATGGCAGCCAATGAAACAGATAGCTTTCTTCACTCCCAAAGTCCACCTGGTTGCTGTGTATAGAATTCAATTCTACTTTTTGAACATACTGATGCAAGCAGTACCATAACTTTATACTAGCATGTTGGCTCCAGCTTTCTGTTTACATTGTAGTGGCTGCCATCCACATTATGTTCAATGCACATGTATATCACACAGAAATAAATAAATTTGGCTTACATATGCATGTACCTTTGGCTCCCTCAAGCTTCTTTCATTGTGAGTCAGTCAGAAGGCACAGACATTCAGGTGGCTGAGTTGACATCCCTGCACATTTGCTGAAAAAGAATATAAAGTATTGTATTAAAATGGACTTTAGAATTACAGCATTTAAATCGTAAAGTGTCTCTTCTGAGGTCTGTGGAAGTCTTAAACATGCATAGATGAGCCTGATATGGTCCTGCAGAACCAGACCTTCTGGCATATTGTCCTGTCTCACCCTCTTGTCACTTGTGCTTTCTACTCACATTTGTATTATAGATCTTATGACAGGATCAGTGTCTTCTTGCTAGACCTGTTAAGCTATAGGTTTTAGTCTTCAGCACTCCTCAGGGTTTGTATAGCAAACTACCAAGCAAACATGTCACCATATAGGTAATTCAACATTTAATAACATTCTTACCAGATGATAAGAAAAACTTGGCCCTTTCTTTCTTTCCAGCAAGAGGGCATCTCTTTATCAGCTTATTTGATCCAATCTGCAAGGCATGTGGTCAATTATTCTGTCAAATCTATGGCAATTTCTGTAGCTCTTGAGATGTCATGTTTAAGATCAAGGTGATATCTGACAACTCCAAGGATCAAGGATCTCTCCTTTGATGGGGATGGCTTGTTTAATTATATTCTTCTTCAAGTGCCATGTCCTTGTAAAACGTTGGCAATCAGTAGCCTGAACTGGTTATCTAAAGCTATTCTAAATAGAGCAGCTGTATTCATTGCAAACCATTCGCTTAAGTTCTTAAGCCAGAATAATCTTCTATGCCCTGGGCCCTGCTTCCCATCTATTTTTCCTTGAAGGATAACCTGCAGCAGAAGGTATTTCTTATTGCACATTATGTGTCCAAAATACTGCAATTTTATTATCTTCAGAATTCATCTGTACATCCACATTTTGAATGCTTCCAACTTCCTGCATAATGCATCTGTAAGGGTCCAAGTTTCAACACCATAAAGAAGTATGCTGAATACATAGGACCAAAGTATTTGTGTATAAAGTCTGTTGGATAAGTCCCGGTTTGTCAAGACTTTCCTCATTTTCTGTAAGGAATTTCTAGCTTGTTCAATTCTATATATTTTTTTAAAAAAAACAAAGTATGAGGTAATGGAGGATTTAGTGAAAAAGAGAACAGCTGTGAAACATATGGGCATTTCATCTCAAAATTACCCAACAGAACCCAGAATCAATTTAGACCATCATGGAAGTGATACCACTACTATCCTAAAAATGGATCACATTTAGACCAGTCTAGGCCAAGAAATCAGTCTACATCACAACCTTATCATTTTCAGGAAAGGTGCACCAAAACTATATCTACCTCTGTCTGAAAGAAATCTGATCGGAAAACAATGGGGTTTTTTTAAACTGGTTTTTGACTCAGATTGGCCATACTATGTTCAACATCCAATTTCCACTTTCAACAATGGGACTATTGATCCTTTTATCAGCACTTGGTGTGTTGTCCTCAATGATTCATGGTTTTTCCATCTTAATCCATATTCAAAGTGCTTCCTATTGGCCTATTTATTTATTTTTATTTATATTAGAGTATTTTTACCCTGATTTTCTCCTTGAAAAAGGACCCAAGGCGGCTCACAGTAATGAGGGATAATATACAGTCCAATACAATTAAGACATGTTCAGGTATTGAGAACAAGGAATTGAGGGACATCTTACAGCACAACATTACATTAAAGCTACAAGGTTATACTATAAGTAGTATCTGTGGTACCAAGAATGTTCATGGAATGCATGACTCCAGTGGCAGCTTAGGGTCTTTTTACACGACCCCTAAGATCCGCTGGTCCCTTAAATTCGGACCAGAGATCTTGGGGGTCTGTTGCTCTTCCTTCCTGCCCACCACTCCACACGTCCTGGCTGCTGGCTGCGTGAGGGGAGGGAGGGGGGGGAAGCCTTTAAAACGGACAAAAGAAAAAGCCTTACCTCCGGTGCCTGCTCCGAGCCCCGGTGGAAGCCACGATTACTTCCTGGTTCCTCTTAAAGGGGCGGGAGGCAAAAGAAAAACAACAAAAAGAAGCGAGGAGAGCCGGCACTCTCTGCATCAAAATTTTTCACCCTCTTCAAGCAGGTACAAGAAAAATGTGCTGGGTCGCGCTTAGGTGGGCGGGGTCGCACTTAATTGTCTGCAAACTCCGGAGCTGGTGGGGAAACATTTTTAAGCTCCGGAGCTTGCAGCCATTTGCGGCGGAGTTTAGGGGTCGTGTATAAACGCCCTTACTTTCAAATGTGATTACCACCTTTCTATACATAGAGAATGGCTTCTGGTTTCAGTCTCAAGAAGTACCCCATAGGATAACATTGCATTTACATTAAACATATTCTGTGATCTCTGTCTAGATGTAAATCTAGAAAAATTGTCTTTCATTTCAGAGAGAAAAAATGCACTGGTACAATAAATTTCATTGCTACAATAGCATACTTGTCACAAGAGAGAATTCTCAAAATTATTCTCATAACACAAAATACCATTTGTCAACAAGTCCTACCAGTACATTTGATTAAGGAGCTATTAGAACTGACAGTGTCAATGACAGCAGTTTCCCAACATTCCATGTTGAAGATAAGACCACTTTGGGCATGGTTTCTTTGATCTTTCAACATGAACAAAGACAACTGCAACTCTACAATGGCAATAGTGGATTTTCCCATATGGTCTCTCTGTGGGACTTTCATGTTGCTAGCATTGGTTCTTCTAACTACTGAGGCCAGCAATTTAAGGGGACACACTGTCAAGACATGTCCATTCAGAGGAAAAGAGGAGCTACATCAACTATTTTAAGTTTTTTGCCATCTTAAAAATACTGAAGACTTTCAAATGAGCTGAAGAGGGGATAGTTCTGTAGATTGCAGTAGACAATACCATCACTTTATATAAACAAACATAGGGGGATGGGCTCTGCAACCTCCCCGTATCTCGCATGTCTTCTATGGGAGTGATGCTTTTTATAGCATGTGCACTCTATAGCAATCCACATAACAGAGGAAGAAAGTCATGAGGCAGAACTTCTGAGGAGAAAGGCAAGTCTTCTCCCAGGAATGAGAGTTGGCACTGGATGCTTTCAACTTAAATAATTCAGAGGTGGGGGGTGCCAGATATACACATGTTTGGTTCAAGGAGCAACAGAAAAACCATTATTACTGCTCCAGGACAGGAAAGGGGTAGAAGAAGCATTCACCAGGATTTGAAGAGAGAATATGGTGTATCTGTTCCCATCTTTTCCTTTTATCCGTTGAACACGAGTAAAGATCAGGCATGACAGAACACACCCGGTCCAATTGACATTGTGGTGGCCTTGCCAGCCATGATTTGCTGCTTTGAAAATAACAACATCAAACAACATACTACAGTATTCCCAGTGTGGGACAATTTCCTAACATTTCCCAATCGACGTTCAACATCCAGACATAGAAAAGTTGCCGTTAACAGTATTGATGGTATCTGATCATTAGAGAGAATCTTACAATCCACTTTCTACAAAATAATCATATGCTTACATGGAAGAGATTTCAATAATTTATAAGATCCATACATGCTACCGCTAAACCTGTGGAGCTGCATATCGTCCCTAGATTCCATCTTCATCCAAAGAAATCTGGTTTGTCACTTTCCTTGCTGAAAGTCTACTTTGCAGCTATAGTGGTTCTTCAGCCATCCAGTCATTCAACCCATAGACTTTCAGAAATGCCCTGTTAAGAGCCTCTTTCCCAGATTCTCATCTGCTTGTTACTGTGCATCACAGTCTCCTTTTATAATCAAGAAATTATCAAAGCCTCCCTTTGAGACATTAACCACCTTACATGACTTGCTGTCATCAGTTAACTTGGCCACTTCATTACTTGTCCCTAACTCCAGCTGATTTAGGAGCAAATCAGAAGACACCCATTAGAAGAAAGATTCTTGGAGATACACCCTTTATATTGCTCCTTTACAATGCCTCATGGCATTGGGGTTACACTGCAGTGCTACAGTCAAAGCCATGCTCATGGCCTGCATATGATCCTTGCAGATTTGGATAGCTGGCTCAAATTTGGCTCAGTATTACATCCTTCCAAGGTCAGTAAATCAATTTCCCATCTCACTGGGAGAGGGGTCAATGTCTGTCCTGCATAATTAAATTGTAAAACTCCTAAAGAGTGCTTTAAAGTGTTCTGCTTATATACCGCCCCATACTACTACTAGTAGTCTCTGGGCGGTTTATAATTTTAATTACAGAGTGCAGGCTACACATTGCCCCCCCCCCCAGCAAGCTGGGTACTCATTTTACCGACCTCGGAAGGATGGAAGGCTGAGTGAACCTTGAGCCTGCTACCGGGAATTGAACCCAGGTCGTGAGCACAGTTTTACCTGCAGTACAGGCATTTAACCACTGCGCCACGAGAGTTATGGGGTGGTATATATGCAGTCCAGCTTGGCTTTTTGTCATTCCTACTCTCAGGTTAATAAACTTTACCTAGGTACCAGTGTTTAATCAGTTATTGACTCAATTTGCTCAAGAGGGAATTTTGAAAGTTCACGTAAACAATGTCTACAGCATTATGGCATATCCGTGGGTCTAAAGTTATGATTATAACCAGATCTCTTGTAATCATTTACTTAGGAGGTCAAGACATTTTTATGACAGAAGAACAAAAGAAATATTACAATGCAATGAAAAAACTGGGGTCTAAGAAACCACAGAAACCTATACCAAGGCCAGCTGTAAGGATATGTTTTTGATTTTGTATTTAAATGTGTGAATCATACTCATTGAATCATAGAACAGTAGAGTTGGAAGGGGCCTATAAGTTAACCGAATCCAAACCCCTGTTCAGTGCAAGAATTCTTATCAAAGTATATCTGACAGATGGTTGTCTAATTTTATCTTAAATGTCTCCAGCACTGGAGCACTCACTAATACTACCTCTTGAGGTAGTTGGTTCCATTGCCATGCTGCTATAACAGTCAGGAAGTTTCTTCCTCTGATATTCAGCCTGAATCTGGATTCCCAGATTACTACATGTCCTGCCATCTGGAATGAGTGAGAATAGATCCTTCCCAGAGTCCTTTGTCATTGGCAGTCTAGGCTTGGAATTCTGGGAGTTGTGGTCCAAAACATCTGGAGTGCCGAAGGTTCGCCACCACTGCCCTATTGTAACCTGAAGCAAAGTAGTGTAATTAAGCAAACAAAAAAGCACCTTTTCGTCAAAGTCTGATGAACACAACATTTATAGCTTTCTAATGCTCTGGAAATAATGCCGTATTCTTTGTCTGTCTTGTTTTCCCAGAATAAAGTACAAGGCTTTATTTTTGATATTGTAACAAAGCAAGCCTTTGACATCAGCATCATGATTCTTATCTGTCTTAATATGGTCACCATGATGGTTGAAACAGATGACCAGAGTCAATCAATGGAAGATGTCTTGCACTGGATTAATGTGGTTTTCATTATCCTTTTCACTGGGGAGTTCCTCCTGAAATTGATTGCACTCCGCTACTATTATTTCACTATTGGTTGGAATATATTCGATTTTGTTGTCGTCATACTCTCAATTATAGGTAAGGAATATCTGGATTTTATGGCTGCATATAGAAAAGAATGTAATGGATGTAACACAAAGAATATACAGGAAATACAGTAGTCAGGTAGCTTAAGGTCAGTTTAAAACCCTGTGATCTGGAGGGTTGATATAAAATAAGGGAAGTATGGATGGTGACAACTAGGGGTGGAAATAAATTAAAAGAATACCAGCTAATTTTTAAGAATACCAGCTAATTTTTTTCCCAGTACTGAAAGAAAATAAGCAATGTGCTAGAGGCCTGGAAAAAACCAAAGGAGTACTGACTAGGGCTGAAATAACAAAGGAGATTTAAGAAAGCAAAGCAAAGTGTTCTGCTTATATACTGCCCCATACCACTTCAAGTAGTCTCTGGGCGGTTTACAGCTTAGAATTTAGAGTTTAGAAATTTTACTTTCATATTCTGAAGAATCCCCAAGTCCAAAAACAAACTACTTCCAAACTGCACTAGGTGCAATTTAAAAATAACAAAGGTTATGCCAGAAAACATTGCCCTTTAGTCAAAATCTAATGTATCTAATATAACTACATCTAATATAGTTATAACTTGGTAATTCAGAAAAGAACAAAGTGCTGGCAACTAGTTATTTATAATTAGTGGCTTCCAGGTACAGACTATTCTGCAACAGATGGAATAATTAATTAGCTAATTAATTAGAATTCATTGGCCCTCATCCTGGACATTACTGATCCTAGACATCAGACCAGTGCTAATTTACATCAATAGGCTGCCAATTGCTACTACCTACAGAAGCTGCGTATAGTCTTCTGATCAGAAATCATAGTATACCCTGCCACTTCTGCCTTTTGTTTCATTGTGAAATGGAGGGAAAGGTGCAAGATCAGCTGTCTCTCAAATGGCAGGGAGGATGAGGGGTGTTGTGGTAAGGATAAATCATGCTGTTTTATCCATTATAGCCCAGCAGTAAATGCTTATATTGTGGCTTAATCAATAACTAAAAAGGTGCTACAATTTGTTTGCCTTTTAATCTGGCTTTCATCCTGAATATGTCTTGCTTTTTAAAAAAGCAATAGAGCAATATAGGATAATCTACGGTAGTTGTAAAAATAATCTTACATTCATGTTATGGTCATATTTACTGTACTGTAATAAAAACTCAGGTGTAGAGCCTGCAGAATCAAAGCAAGGAGTTTTCAAAATTCATAATTTTGATCCAGGTTGGTTATTCCTCAGATGGAAGGGCAACTTTTATCCATAAAAAGGAACCCCGCAGAAACTTGCAGCTCCTAATAGAAGTTGGGGTGATTTCTGCCAAATCACCTGTATACCTCCTAAAAACTCCCACACTGCTATAGAAGATGTGCAAAGCTGGTTGCTTTGACAGATTTGGAGGGACAATGTATCAGCAGGGTAAAGGAAGATCTTTTAAAATAATGCCCATCTTTTTTCCAGTTGGAGCATCATGTGAATGGCTTGCCTTTGCTGGTGGAGGAATTCCAGTTACAGCTATACTTAGTAGAGGAATTGTGGTGATGTATTGATTTGATGTGATATAATTATAAAAAAATTACCTTGCAATAATTTTCCTACAGGTCTTTTCCTATCAAAGCTCATTGAGAAATACTTTGTGTCACCCACCTTGTTCCGAGTGATCCGGCTGGCACGGATTGGCCGGATCCTGCGCTTAATCAGAGGAGCTAAAGGGATCCGCACCCTGCTTTTTGCCTTGATGATGTCCCTGCCTGCCTTGTTCAACATCGGGCTCCTCCTTTTCCTCGTCATGTTCATCTATGCTATATTTGGGATGTCCCAGTTTGCCTATGTTAAAAGGGAAGTGGGCATCGATGACATGTTCAACTTTGAAACTTTTGCCAACAGCATGCTCTGCCTCTTTCAAATCACCACCTCTGCCGGCTGGGCTGAGTTACTCTCACCCATTCTCAACAGTGGGCCTCCAGACTGTGATCCTTACAAAGTTCACCCGGGGAGTTCAGTCAGAGGAGACTGTGGCAACCCTTCTGTTGGGATTTTCTTCTTTGTCAGCTACATCATCATCTCTTTCTTAGTCGTAGTAAATATGTACATTGCTGTCATTTTGGAGAACTTCAGCGTTGCTACAGAAGAAAGCGCTGAACCTTTAGGTGAGGATGACTTTGAGATGTTCTATGAGGTCTGGGAAAAATTCGACCCAGATGCAACCCAGTTTATAGAGTACTGCAACCTTTTTGATTTTGCTGCCTCTCTGGATCCTCCTCTTCTAATACCCAAACCAAACAAAGTCCAGCTTATTGCAATGGATCTGCCCATGGTAAGTGGGGACAGGATTCACTGCCTTGACATCTTGTTTGCTTTCACCCAACGGGTCTTGGGTGAAAGCGATGAGCTGGACAACCTTCGTGTCCAAATGGAAGATCGGTTTATGGCCGCCAATCCTTCCAAAGCCTCCTATGAACCCATCACAACTACGCTGAAACGGAAACTAGAAGAGGAATCTGCAAAAGTCATTCAACGGGCCTTCAGGCGGTACCTCTTAAGAAAACCAGGTCATGATAAGAAAAACGAAGTCCTTCCTGCCAAAAATGACACGAATACTGACAAATTCAGTTTAAATTTGGCTCTCAAAAAGGCAGAGAGGAGATCCTCCTCGTCTACGTCGCCTCCTTCGTATGACAGTGTAACAAAGATAGACAAATACGAACAAGAAAGGTCAGAAAAAGAAGAGAAGGACAAAGATTTCAAGGGTAGTAAAAAGTAAAATAAAGTGGACAATGCTGCCCAAATAAATTGTTTACAGCATAAAGAGGGAACGCTGATACCAACAGAAATTGTGTGGGAGGTTTATGCCAAAGTGACCATTTCCCACATTACCGAATAAAAAAATATACATGCACCTAAGGCCAGCATCTAACATAAAGCTATTGCCATTTCTCACTTTAATGTTGATCTGGTATGAAGAGACTCATGAGGACAATACTTACCAGCTGGCATTGATAAAGAGGGATGCAGAAGAAAGCTCCAAACTGTCAGGATGCATCTGTTTGTGTGTATGTCAAAATACCCATTGCTGCAAGTAATTGTATCCACTGTGTGCATCTCAAATTCCCACGTGTTCTGTTTGACAAATTTAGTGTGGTCATATTTGTATTTATAGATCAATTTATGATTGTGTTGAGCAAAAGCGGTTCATGCTCTTTCTCAAATACTTGTTTACAGCCATTCACACACACACACACACTTTGTGACATATCATAATAATGGGATATTCAGAATCCTTATTCCTTTCGTGTCACAGCTTAGAAACAATTTAGTTTTTATGCACTGTGTTACCCCTAATTTGTTAAAGTTTTCAGCAGCAGTTTTAAAAAACCATTATTTTACTCATCATAATAGCCAGTTATAATAATTTCTGGAGTACCAAAGTTTAATGCAAATTTGATTTTATTACTTTGGGGCCAAATGTCATGGGGGTTGGAAAGTTAGGGAATGTTTTTATTTGTTTCAAGTGCCCCCCCTTGGAAATGTAGAACTGTCACATCTATAACAAAATAATGAGTAACACAATGAAAATATTTAACATTTAACGTTCTAGGTTAATTTCCTGTAATGATTTGTCATTAAAATGTAAGTATTAAAGCTAAGATCTCCAGGCTCTGAAACATAAAGCAGAATATCCTGGCTCTCCTGCAGAGAGATCAAATTCCAAAGAGGCATATTAAATATTTGGAGGAGACAAAGAAGTGAAGAAGGTGAAAGTATGTTGTGGTGTCTTTCCGAGATCCTAGGTTGATGCAATATTAAAAGATTGATTTGGGTGGTGTAGTTTTGTTTAGACCTTAACTCAAACTAGGAGGAGTCAAAAGTAACCAAGAAAATCCATAAACCTCCAAAATGTGTTGTCTTCAACAGCTCTGTTTAACCCTTGTAAATTCAAGGCTGTGGCTTCCTTTAGGCAGTCAATCTGTGTCATATTTGATCTTCCTCTTTTCCTGCTGATGGCACTTTTTCCTAGCTTTATCTTCTCTTTTCCAGAGAATCTTGCCATCTCATGATGTGCCCAAAAGTGGACAGCCTCGCCTTTTTTCCCATTTTGGCCCCCAAAAGAGTTCAGACTTGATGTGATCTTGGATCTACTTGTTGAACTTTGCAACTGCCCAGGCGAGGCCCTGTCCCAGTACCACATTTCAAACAGTAAGAATCCATAAAAATCTCCCAATTCCTTTTAAAGAAACTAATGCTGCTACAGGCAGGAATTATTAAACTGCTGCATTTTGTGACTTACTTTCAGTGAACTCTGGACCAAAATTAGGGGGAAAATACTTGTAGTTTTCAGCTTCAATCCCATTGTCCAGTTGCCTGGCAAATTTTTCTAGGATATGGGGCAGAATTAACTGGGTGAAGAGTCCCAGGTCCTGACCAAGCTACAGTGAATCAAAAAGTTTTAAGGAGCTCCTCTGAACAGCTGAGAGGCTTGCAGCCCTAGGAAACCAATTCAAAACAGATGTGTGAGTAAAGCAGAAGCCTGGCTGGAAAGGAAGAGCTTGGAGCAACACCAGCCTCTACTGGCCTCACTCAAGAAGAAGGAGCACCAACTGCAGAAAAGGAACTAGCCAATGAGGCAAAGGTAGAGGGTATAAATTGATACACTGGACAGTATGCCTCCATCTTCCATGGTGGGATACTGGAGAGAGAAGGGAAAGAAAGGGTTGATCCATAAACACGGGAAGGCAGCAGTCCATGAAGGAGGCAAGGCAACCACTGTATTAGAGACTACCTATCCATCTGTAACGTAAGTCCCTGATCTGGATGGGGGCTCTTGGATAGCAGCTATTGACTCAGATTATCTGTTGTGTGAGGTCTGGCCATACATACCCTGTTTCCCCGAAAATAAGACATCCCCTGATTTATTTATTTATTTATTTATTCATTCATTCATTCATTTTTATACCGCCCGTCTTCCCGAAGGAACTCAAATTAAGTGCTTTAAGTCTGAGTTATGGTTTTTTTCCACTGGCAATTCAGTGAAGGTGTTAAGTGTGTGCAAACAGTTTATTTGGAGGTGATGCTGTTCTTCAGAAGGAAAGTATTGGAGCCGAGGTTCTTGGGAGATAATGTAAATGCCACATTAATTTTACATTTTCTCACAGGTCTTTCCAGAAATATTTCTACGTGGATGAACTTCCTGGTTGTTTAGGATATCTGTAATTTCAAAATATTACACTATAGCATGTGTTGTTTCTACTTAGTTAACACCGTTTTAGTTTAAATAGATATTACTAGAGATGGACATGAACCGGTTCATCCCAGTTTGTCCCAGATCATCAAGAGGGCTGGTGTCTGTGAAGATTCTCAAGTCATCCATGTGAGTTCATCTGGAAGTTGACTCATGGCAATTGGACTTCTTTTTCTTGAGAGATAGAAATATTTCGCAGCTCATCCAAACAGCTTCATTAGCCTGATGAAAGCAGTCAGGCTTCAAGTAGTCTCTGAGCGGTTTACAGTTTTAATTACAGTATGCAGGCTACACATTCCCCCCTCCCCCAGCAAGCTGGGTACTCATTTTACTGACCTCAGAAGGATGGAAGGCTGAGTCAACCATGAGCCTGCTACCTGGGATTGAACCCCAGATCGTGAGCACAGCTTTACCTGCAGTACAGGAATTTAACCACTGCACCATGAAACATTTCTAACACTTAAGAAAAAGAAGTCCAGTTGCCATGACTCAACTTCCAGAAAAAGATGGTGGTGCTGCTGCTCCGCTCACCTGGCTCAATCAGCCACTCACCAGGCCCATATGTTAGCTTTCTGCACCTCCTCAGCTGATCTTCCAATCACTGCAACAGATCAGGCTTCTCTGCTTCACCCTCATGGCTGATCACCCAATCAAACAAAAGGGTGGGGTAGAGAAGGCTGTGCTCTTGCTCGGGATTGGGAGATTAACCAAGGAGGTGGAAAACGCAAGCAAGCTGGGTGTGGTAAGTGGCTGATTGGCTGAGGAGGAAGGCATTGGGAGCAGCTGCACCTGTGCTGCCATCTTTACGAACCAGCACAAGTGGTTCATGGCCATCTCTAGACATTCCCCCCAAAGCATGCTATTGTATCCAAAAAATACACAGATTGCTTAGATTTTTTAACTGTATTTTTTACTTAATATTCTTATTCAAATTGCTTGGCAAACACAAAAGAGGGTTCTATACCACCTTAAAGATTAAAGGACATGCCTCCTTTGAAGCTACCACAAAAATATCTTGAGTATTGGCTGTAAAAGACTGAGATAGCTACCCTCAAAAAGTTCATTTATTCTTATGGTCTATGCACAAAAGTATATGCTGTTTTAGACCACATGCATGAGGAAAATATGACATCATAAAGGGCAGCTGAGTCCTCTAACTGCATTCAAGGGTCAGGCTTGTGTAACATATTGCAGCTTTCCAAGGCATGGAGCACCATGAAAAAGCTTCATGTGTCTACAGGGGTTACAGTCAATAATACATAAGCTTTAGAGCAGCAGCATGGATTCTCTCATCGCACACAACCCCTAAGTTTTGTCATGAACTTGTTGTTGTATCTTAACTAGTGTATTCCATAGCTCACCTGCTTCAATGAACCAATTAACAATTTTAGGCTTGCTTTACTTTGTATGCTTAGGAGCCAACATTCCTTCTAATTTTCAGCCCTGCTGGACAAGGCTCTGCCCTTTGCATGTTCAACTCTGCTTTCCCTCCACATGGGGTATTGTCCACAACTGGAATCAAAGGGACAGGAAACACTCAATGTGTGGAGGGAGAGGAATGCTGCGTGGAAGGGAGGGGGGACACACCATAGCCAAAAAGCTTAGAGGGAAGATTGCTTAGGACTGCCTTATTACACCGTACCAAGGCTCCCAACCAAATTGTTAAATGCCCCCAGGATATGGAAAGGGTGAAGGATGGCATAAGCAAATACTGTACAAAACTTGGCTGGAGTTGTTCTGTATTGGAGAGAGGGAAATTCATTTGTGTGTGTAGCAATTTCACTTTTTCCTGGAACAATACTGATCCATAGTCTTCCCCTCTAGGGTAGGGTGGGGAATGACATGTGGGGAGTCAGCACAAGCCTGCTTTAAATAAACATTTGGGGTTTTTGAACAATGCCATTTGTGCATCCAAATAAATAATTAGTCAGGCTTAGACTAGGAATAGGAAGCCTTCTGCTGAGCAGGCAGACTTCCAGCAGGCGGTAGTGATCTGTTTTAGAAAATGAGCCACTAGATAATGAAGCAAGGCCTTTGTGCATTCTCGGCATTTATGGATCTGCAGAGGAAGTATCCTGAAAATAATGATTTCAGCAGTCTTTCACCTCACCTCCCCTCTTCCTGTTTGTCTGTGTAGCAAGACTTTTTGGCCCTCCTGGATGGTGGAGGGCATAACATGGGATGGATCAGGTACTTGGGGTTTGCCTAAGTACCTCTAGGACTGTGCAACGAATGGGTTATATTAACTGAGCTAGACATATTTACACTGTCTAGAAAGACTCCTGACCTTTATCAAGTTGCATTTTTACAGCATATGTTATTACAAAATCTGCAGGTGACAAACACCACCTTCAGGAGAGATTAATTGTTTTAAATAGGTCTGAAAATGAAGTATCTGTAGTTTTTTCTTTTCTTTTTCTGAACAATTGATTTATTCTTAGGCAACTCTGAATGGATGTAAGTTATTAGTCCTTCCACCTAGCCTGCATAGTGACTGGCCACACTCATATGGCTATACTCATATGCATATATGACTAAAGTTTTGTTTTTAAATGAAGTGATTGTCCTATTAAGTCTGCCCAGTGATGCAAGACCACAGGCCTTACTGCCACCTTCCTCTTTCTCTATGATGGCTGCTGCCAACCTTGTCTTACAAAATAAAAAAATCCTGCATTCTTTGAAAATACAGTACAGTAGCACCCCTGTATCCATGGATGGTGAGAGGTGGTGTGAGGGACAGAGATTGTGGCAGTGTGCCTGCCCGGGTGGTGCAGAGGCAGTGGCTGCTGAGGCCACAAAGCCCAGGGGAGCCCACCCTGGACACCAATGGTGGTGGTGGAGGCTGTGTAGTCCGCAAGTGCCCACCCACAGCAGAAGCAGCATGGTCTGCAAGCACTCACCTGCATCATTGGTGATGGAGGCGGCACAACCCATAAGTGCCCACCTGCAGCAGTGGAGGTGGAGGCCGCAGGGCCTGAGAGTGCCTGACCATGTGGTAATGGAGGAAGCAGAGGCCATGCAGCCTGCGACCACCCACCAACAACACCATGGCAGGGATCGCCAGGGTGCTGGCGAGGGTTGTCAGGGCAACTCTGCCACCTAGGTGCCAGTATTGTGGTGGTCGGGGAAACAGACCTGCCCTGTGAGGCAGAGGAGCGCCTGAGGACTGCTGCTTCTTCCTCTGCTGCCACCTCCTGTTTGCACGCCCACCAGGTCAGCACGGTGTCATGAGGGAAATGGAGTTACGTACTGGCTGTCTCCTCAACAGTTGTCGCAGTGGCGGCGGTAGCTACAGCACAGATGGCAGCTGTGGAAGAGGTACCCGTGAGGCCCACAGGCATCTGCAGGGCCACACAGGCACATCTTCTACCGCTACCCCCAAGGCTGCAGCCACCGCCACCATGACAACTGCTGAAGAGACAGTACGTAACTCCATTTCCCTCATGTTGCTATGCTGACCTGGTGGTAAGGGCAGGGACAGACAGGGGTTGTGTGAGGCAGGAGGTGGGAATGGCCCTTCGCTGCTCTTTAACCAGAGGGTTAACCCCAGCAGGGGGTTATTTGGATCCCCCCTCTCAAAACCATGGCCCACAGGGGCCTGCGCGCCCATAACACTGGAGGTGGAGGCGGTGACCACTGCAGCCCCCTCGCCACTGCTGCCACCCCAGATAAGAATGTTATCCATGGGTTTCTGTATCTGCAGGGGATCCCAGAGATGGGGGTGCTATTGTACATCCTTTGAGGGTGGGATTAATTTAGGCCAAGTTGTTCACCTTCTGCAAAATACTCTGAATAGAGAATTAAGGTTATCTTTGATGGAGCATCTCAATTTTTGGATGCACAATAAATAAAGCTTCACTAAGACTCTGATCTGGTCTGATACAGCTGATGGTCTGGATCTACAGCAGAAAGATTCTGGCTATAGACACTGAGTTCTATCATGCATTACCAGCAACCTGTGGCTGTTTCTAAGTTTCATTTGTCCCACTGAGCATGTCCTGTACTGCAAACCCATTAGAAAGGTGTGAGAGAGGCTGCCAAATTGTTTAAATTATTTATATCAGGGGCTTTTTTAAAAGGAACATACCTGATGTTTGAATTCCCATGTTTTTCCAGGTTCCACTTATGGAGTTATAAATCATAATCCCAGTATTTGCTTTGCTTTGTTTGTTTGAGTGTATTTTTATATCACTTCATAATATCTGTCCTGTGAGGTCAGTCACGCTAGGGGGGGCGTGGTCAACTTGTGCTTATGAACATATTTGCTCCTTCCCTGTTCTTGTGAGCTTTTCAATTAAGAACATACGAGACAAACACATTTTAACAGAAAACTGGGGACCATGTCAGAGTAAATGGCAGAGTAACAAACCTGGAGGGTTTGGCCCTCTTTGTTTGCCTGATTCACCTAGCAGCAGACATGTTGGCCTGAACAATTCGTTGGCGGTTTCATCTCTTGCAGTATTTTCTTCGTGAATCCTGAATCCTGTTCTGTGCTGTATTAGACCTGTTATGATGAATACAACCAGAATTCAACAGTCTGTAATTATGTTTCCTCTTTCAACAAGAACAAAAGGGTAAAATCCAAAACAATGGTATCTGGGCATTTTGAGTTTTGTCTGTTTCTTACAGAAAGGGAAGGTGAACGCCTTCTTTTTACTCCAAATATTGATTAGAGATAGATAGATAGATAGATAGATAGATAGATAGATAGATAGATAGA